>LGAG01000797.1:1399351-1445585 GCA_001278395.1 Lerema accius
CACCTAGGCTCAAGGAGATAAGCTAACAAGCCTCTTTAGCCAAACAAGAGGCAACCAAACAATAAAAGCGACTTAAGCGTCGTGAAATATGGCAAGGACGAGTCGCGATAACTCAGCTCGGTCGGCAGGGCCGCTTCTTTTCCCCTAATTAGCCATTCAATTCCCGTAATCTTGTTTACTCGTCGGGCGGCTCGCGCTGCCCAGGTGCGATAATGGCCGAGCTATTTGCATGCCGCCATATTGTTTCCCCATGTTCGGCTCGCAGCCTCCGATCCCGTCCGATGCGGCCCCCCGTTGTTTTGGTCGGGCTTATTGGATCCGCTCACGATTACTTTGTATTGATCCCGCCGTCCATTATCTACATTCGTTTATTTTGGTATCAGAGTAATGATACTGGTTGACGCTCGCAAATCAAATGAAATCTCTTTCTATTGTGTCAGGTAATTTGTTGTTTGTCGACGTTATAAATAATTGGAGTTGTAAACAACAATTAGTGGATAATGTCTTAAAGATGCACTTGATATCTTTGACTATTTTATTGCTGATTGCGGAAGTGTAAGTCAGATTATTATGCTGAGTGGCGAGGAAGTAGGCAACGTGTTTCTTAAGTGCATCTTACTACCCAAGTGTAATGTAATTTGAACTTCACCGTTGCTTTAAGTAGAAATGTGGTAGCTAGGTAACAGGTTCAAATTAGATTATTCTAGGCTTAACGGTTGATGGTAAAATGACCAAAACAGATTGACCAGGCTTTAGGATTAGACAGAACTTAGGTAAACCAATGTGTGCACACGAATAATAAATTTTGTGATAAAATAATAAGATAGATATCAAATGTCACATTACGTATATTTTAACGAAACAAGAGAAGTATTCATGACAAAAATCTTAAACCATCAAATACCCTGTCCCACATTTATTTAACTTGATTTTTCGTTTATTCTAAAATCCTTAAAGCAAATGACTTTGTTCGGCAAGTTAATCGTAATCTCGATCACTAAATTGAAGGTGATCCTTGCAGCGGGGCGGTGCCGGCATATCTTCTATAAATACATTATGGAACACGCTTTATTACTCCGCCATCTTCATCCAATCCTATTAAGTGTCTGTTCGCGCAAGCTTTCCGTTGCGATCGCGTTCAGTTTTAGGATGGCCATTTTTGAAATAGAAGGTATTAGGGTTCGATAATGGCTTTAACGTAGGGCAGTTGGGGCAAACGGCTGTATTATGTGGATTTTCAGAGCTGGAGCGATATGCTAAATTCCCGACGAGGTCCGCTGACGTAGCGTCTGGCCCGGCATTGGCACGCGATAATTTAACGACAACGCTACGAAGATTTCTCGCCAACGATGATATTGCGACGTCGCCTCGACTTTACTCGTCTTTTATAACTTAAACGTCTTCTCAGAATTGCATGTTATTTTAATATTAGAAAACCTTATTTACATTTCGATCCCGCTAGATCTTTTGATATTTGTTTTTCCAATATTTAGCGCTAGCGTACTGTAGTTTTCTTCTGAGAAATTGGAAAATATTTATTCTTGAAAATATTTGAAGTAATTTGAATATGAGGTCAGAAATAAAATAATAACCACATCGATGTAAATGTGAAACTTATTTTGTAATCGTTATGTAACATTATGTATAACACCTATTAGTTCAAAGTCTTTCGCCGTTTTACACACTCGTATAAATATGTATAATAAGACGTCTCTCCGAAATGATTTTGAATTTGAATTTTACTTTGCTCAAAGTTTTTTCATTAAGCAAACATGACGGTATACGATTCCTCGCATCCTACCCGTGACAAATGATACTGTCATCACATTTTATTATATAATTTTAATGTATGCTGGTGGTTGTATCAGACCCCATATAATTACTTTCGCCTAATGACATGCTATCATCGGGCGCGTATAATTAGAGGCGATAACACAATGGTATATGGCAAACACAATACCTCTGCACAAACCGCATGTCAATTTAATTTGACCCTCCGATTCAAGATGGCGGACTACCCTCATTCAGAACAGAACAGTGTCGCCCTGTCTCGTCGGTGGATATTATTGCCAGGTGCACGTTTTTATATCCCGCGAAATATTAAGGGCAGAAAAATATAAACGTGAAATGTTACGAATAAGCTTGATTACTAGAAATCGATGTAGAAGAAGCATTAAAGGATATTATTATTTAATGTAACAGTAGTAGTTAAGTTAATATCTTAGTAAAGGGTATCGTACATTAATAAAAAATGAAGTCTTTTGGTAAAATAAACGAAAGTGGTAGAGAAAATAAATATTTTTTGGGGTTACTGCTGACATTTGTGTCTAGTGAAACTGATTACAGTGGTAGAAATTCCTCGTAACACAATTGATAGTGTCAGGTTCGAATTCCAGTACTCATATGTGTGACGGATAAATATTTGTTCCCAGTTCCTGGCGGGGATAATTGTGATGTATTAATTGTGTCTATCCATTCCACCCGCGACAGAGCAAATTTCAGTGTGAGGGTGTGAGTATGTGGAAGTTTATCTTTTTTATTTTATTGCAGTATTGTTATTTAAAACGATTTATAAAAAAACAAGTACAGTACTTCCAGTTAGGAAAATATAAAATCCCTAATAAATTTTTATTTGTATTCCTAGTACAAAAATAAAAGCTATCAACAGTTATCATTTTGAAGGGGATTTAAAAAATATTCTCTCATGTTTTAGTTGTAATAGTAATAACACATAGCTGTATAGTTTTATGTTGTAAATGTTAGTCATTTTAACAGAAAGAGTAACGATCTTTTTTGTACAAACCGTTTAAATAAAAACCCAACAATGTTACGTAAAACTTTTGACAGGGAAGATAGACAAAATTTATTTATGTTCAACAATTTGTAAGCGAATATGTAGAGTCGTAAATATGTTTTGATAAGATACCGCGCGTTTATGACATGGTATTTTACGAACAATATTGGACGCTGTGGCTTGATGAGGTATCTTTTAACGTACGTACGTTTCTCGTAATAAAAATCAAAACCAATTACATTAAATATTTTGTGATGGTATGTGGCAACTTAATTTCATAAACGAACATATTTATTGGTTAAAAGTTGTTGTCATACGTATACATCTTAAGCCATCAAGTAAAAAAACATTTCTTTAAAGAAGAAACTTAACGAATGACGTCTTTAATAGGTAGACTGGTGACTTCATGCAACTTATTAAAAACAGGATCGAAATACCAAAGCATAAATAGTACGACAATAAATGTCTTTTTTAAACCAAAGTGACAGTTTATTGGTTATAATTATGTCGTCAAAGCGTTGGTTATGAGCGTTTAATAGTTATTTGAATCATATTCTAAGAAGAGCCCACAATGTCTGTCGTCGGCTTTACGTTATTCTTAGCTAACGCATTAGAGACTGCTTGGTCCTACAATCTATTACATAGCAGAGTTCGCGAGGTTTTTGTTAAATTCCTTTGTTTAATGGCCTCACACTATAATTGTTGTGTGACACAGACAACACGGGTACAAAGGACACACATTTAGATTTATCATATAAATTTCTTCCTCGCTGGAATTTGAACCCAGGATACACAGAACATCGGTCCAGCATAGTAACCGCTGTGCTATATAGTGAGTTTGTTTTGTTCTTCGTTAAGGAGTGTACAAAAACGAGTCGTCGAGATTCAGGGACATTGATGAGAGTTTCATTTCACTGCGTAGTTTTATTGTAAAAGGCTAAAAATTAAGGACCCCGCATATTGTTCTTTAGTATTTCCCTGAGTACAATATTAGTAAAAGATGTGGCTCACAATCCCGGTATGTTTTCGCAACGCAACACAATAGCGTCTATTTTCGAATTAAGAGCGCGGGACCCCATCAATAGGACGGAGGACAGTAAATTGGCTAAATTGCTTCGCCGAGGTTCTGCAACTCCTTCGGGAAGAACTCTCGCTTGTTGCTATACAGCGATACTTTGAATATATTTTTTTTGCACTCTATAACTGTTTTTAAAGACGCAATAAATGAACAATCTTTATACATAATTAAAACGTGTAGAATTTTAAAGATCAAGCATACACAAACTTTAAATTTGTGACGGTAAAGTTTGTCATGCACAGATCTACGCAAAGTTAAATTTTGGTTAAAATTATGTAACAATCATATTTTTTTTATTTAAAGTAAAACTAACACAGATAGAATAGTATAATTATAGATAATGTTTCTAAATTCCAGCCTGTCTTTTATTCTATAGCCGTGGTACGTGTATCTGCTTTGCATCAGTTGTAAAGCCACGACAGCAAGGACATTGTGATATACTGCAGTGTTGCATACACGTTTCTACACTTTGTTCCCTCTATATTTATTGATATCCAGGTCACGGTACTACGAGGCCTATCGAGATAACAATGCCTCATTGTATTACGAGACAAAGAGAGTACGTAGATAGGTAAGTACGGGGTGTGGTAGGTCTTAAAATGTTATAGAAGGCGAAATTTTTTATTGGTTTTGTTAGTATCGATGGTTTTAAATTATGGTCCTCTATTATCTAAAGGTACTTGTATCAATGTATAACGATATGTGCTTGTATATATTACACTGCCTCAGATGGATGTTTGAATTTTACTTCGCAAAAACCAGCGATTTATTTTTTATTTTTATTGAATAACTTTTCGTAATGTTCATTTAGGTCAATTTGAAATGGCTTTTAATTTAAATATATTGATGTTTTACTATCAAATAGGTATACCATTCGTCGTGTTATTGTCCCGTATATAATGTAATTTAACTTAGTTTAAAACATACCGAATTACTAATATCGATATTATATTCGATAACGCACTACTAGAGAGATTTGAACTAGTACATAACACATTACAATGTTCAGGCTAGCGTCTGTAATTGGGGCTTTCAAACACATACCCAGGACTTCACCACCTGCAAACAGGCGTGAGATTGTTAGGTACGATAAGCTGATACCATTTCACTAATTCACTGCATAATGTAGTAGAGTCGTGTGTCTATCAAGCTGATGGATACAAACAGGGCCGAAACCAATCAATCAGTTCGGCGGAGCGTCGCGCGATAATTGAACTCTTCCCTCGAAACGCAGCGATTCAATAGATAATTACAATAGCAAACCAAAAATTACACGCGGCATTTAACCGTAAGACCCTATTACGTTTCACTAAATTGGGACGGTCGCATTCGATTGGCGATTTTTGCCGGACGACGGATTAATTCGCTAGCTCGCACAATGTGGGTCTGGAGCGGGAGTGGATGTATTAATAATGGTCGCGTACTTCGTGTACTGAATGCAGTACTTACACGCTCCGTCGGGAGCTGAATGTGTGACTATCGTGTCCGGCAAATCGAATCGCCGCGGCCGGACGCTCAGGACGCGCCGAATTTATCGTTTCACGGCCGACTTCCACTACGATTGTCTCATTGCGAATGTATCGAGAATAGAGCGAGTTCTATTTGATTCGATATGTTGATACCTTTGTTGAATTGATGAATGAAACTCTATAGAAGAGTGGCATTTAGTTGGCAATTTGTACGTAAAAGTATGTTTAAGCATGTACGAGTAAAAATGTGATTAATCGTTTATGTATGTCTATATATTTCGGTTATGAAGGGCTCTTTGAAGGGCTCGGCATACGATCTTCAATACAGCTCCCAAGTCAATACGTGATTTACGTATTGGAACAGTCAAGCGACACGCGATTTACAGAACCAAACGATGTTCCAGTTTAGAATTTTCAAATAAGTATTACCAAAGAAAACATTTAAAATTATTTAATAAATAGAGTTACATCTAACACTTAAATATCTATTAGGTTTTTGTAGGTATTAACTAAACACTAACTTGCTTATTGCTTATTTTATTAAAGATTGGGACTACAAAACGTAACTTGGTTATTCTTACGTCTCTACATTTTTTTATCAGAGTCCGAAAGAGAAGCATATTATAATAAAATCTGTCATTTCAATCATCTTTATATTTTGGAGTAATAAATGTTTTTAATCTAAAAGAATGAATAGTATATTCGAAGTCTTCTTACAGTTAAGAATTCTTACCGTTGTCATTACAATAATACCTACGATTACTATTAGCATCAATAGTTAAATAAGACACGAATCAGACGTCCCTGATGCAAGTAGTATAGGTGGAATAAAGGGAATACGAAATATAACTGCCACGATCGTACCTCGTATATTATGATAAGCTTGTGGTAACGGTAACAATGCCGTACCCATTTAATACGAGTCATGCGATTGTAAAGGTAGATTTTACGTCGAGTCCACTGAAACGCCATTACATATTGAATAATCCAATACAAATGGGCATATTGAAACAAACAAAGTGAACGAGTGACAGAGATTACCGGTAATGATAGGTATTACGAGGGAAATACTAGACAGACGTACGGCGCTGTCGTATGCAAATCACTACACTTTGTGGGGCGCGCTTGATAATGACGCGCCGATTACACTCGCCTTGGTGCAGCTATTTGTTTCTGTAATACAACTATCTACCTATTACGTGGTGTACCAAACATACCAGTGAGCTATTTTGAGTTAGGCGTTCCTTAAGGTGCAATGGTTATCATGTCGGACAGATGATCAAAGGGCCCCGGGTTTGATTCCCAACGAGGTAGAAAATTGAATGATTTCTGTTCGAGGTCTGGGTATGTGTGTGCTTGCCAATGTGAGCTCTTCCATGACACTCACGACATAAGCAATTTTTGTGTGAGGCTCTATGTGTTTAGTTTTATATGTTTCACTGTTTTTTCAAATTAAATTTTATCACGGGTAATTTTTTTTTAAGACTAGGTAAATACTAAAATTGCATCCCGTAACTGACCTACTTATGGCGCGGATCTAATCTTTGTATGACTTTATGTGTAAGTTACAGACCATTAACCCTATCAATAATAATGATCACCATTGATTGTAAATATAAAGACGGTTCAGAATTGCAATTCATTACCAAGTTTATCAACATAATTTATGCTTGCTCACTGCAGCTGTTTACTGTATAACATTTTTTCTCGTAATAGTAGTATTTTCAGTGAAGGTGGAAAGTTGTCGTAAAAAAGCAAAGTTGTGTTGAAAGTCAATTTTCGAAGTTGTCGGAGGGAGGACGCGGGACGCATCCCGAGAGTCCGAACGCGCCTTTTGCATACTAGACGAGCACACAGCCGCTGAACAAATTTTTACTAAACATAAATAAACTACACAATCTTCAAGATAGCCTTTTATGCTTTCTTCTTTTAACACTTCGGCGCAGTTCAGGCGCAAAACGGAATTCTTGCTTTTTGTAATTAAGGTATGAAGTTTACCCTCATGTTGTTTCAGTAAGAGGTTTGTGACACAGTTTTGTTAGACTCTATAAGGCTCTAAGACCGCCTAAATGGCTTATCGCCTGCTGTCTAATCAACTAAGTATCCGGCCTGCAGCAATTTTGCCACCAACAGAACGTACCTTTTTACTGTACCAAAGTACGTGCGATGCATTATTTACAATTCACAAAATCTGTAGGGTTATGTTTTCTATTATTGTTTTATATACTAATTCAATATAGTATTTAATGGGAATCAATTCAAAATTAGGGTTATTATTTAAAAGTAGGTACCTTTTAATCTTTGATAGCTTCATAAGTATCTTAAGTATCTATTGAGATATGATTTTTATATTCGGTTAAAGATTTATGACCTAATCTATGCGTACATTTGTTTTGCTCTCCAGCGCTACGACTCAAGTGGCAAATGCTTTTACATCTACAAAGTGCTAACAGCACTTTTTCTTCAGTTTAAGCCTCGATCTTTTGTATTAACTACTGCCCCAATACCCTATTTCATTGTTTACTAGGGCCACATTTGTTAACTTAACATTAATCTCAACAGTTCATAAACATCTACTAAATTAAATACGTCATCACTTTTACGGTGCTTCTTTATCAGAGAAATCAACCTATTTTATACAATTTATATTACTTCGATGATAAAATATTTTCAATAACTTTCAAAATTTATTTTTTGTATGTTGGGTTAATAGAAAAATTAAGAACTGGAAACCTCTTGAAACTACCAATTTGTCCCATGCGCTTCGATATTTCGCTTCCAAAAGAAATTTATGTCCAATAAAGTACCAATTAAGGAAAGATTTAAGGTGTCTGTTGCTACGATTTATTTAAGTACCTACAGCGAGTTATTTATTGTGTTCTTAAAAGAATAAGAAGTATCCTACCGAGTCTTGTTTGGAAATAAGGTCTGTAGTTGTTCTATTTTTGAAAACGATAGGCCAGTAGCACACTTATAAATAATGTTTAATTATCATTAACTAGGCTACATAATAACTCCGATATAACTTACATAAATATTTTAGCGTTTAGCTGTGCCCTTCTTTTACGCACGAATTATAACAGGCTACATAAAAATTAGGGGTGTTAGGATTTTATTTTGCCTTTTGTATAACTAGTAATAGATATAAACGTTATATCTCTTTACGTCCATAGAGTTTATAATACTCATTGAGTTAAACTACCTACACTCTATAAGCCATCACACAGAAATTAATATCCATTCATGTTTCTAACCAAATTAGAACCCTGAATAATATTTGGGCGTATCAAAGACGAACAGTTGCTGCACAGTATTGAATGTTGATAGCAATAGATTAGGCTTGATCAATACCATGCATTTGAATGCGTTAATGTACATACACCCAATAGCGAGGCTATGTGTATGTATTACAGTATTAGAGGAAGATAGGGTGTTATTGTGTTGGGTAATCATTTCGTACACATCGGTATAATAAATCTCCTATATACAATCTCTATTATACTTGTAATAAAATTGAAAGTTGGGGGGTGGGGGCTTAGTTTGTCTGTGTGTTTGACGGAGCATCACGTAAAAACGCTGATTTGACAGAATAATGGATGTGATACATAAATAATCCTTAACTCGGGGCGTTATTTAGGTCTTATTTCATTTAAATCAGTCCACTTTATCAAAATTTAAGGTTGTATGGGACTTCTCTAATTGACGTGACTGACAGCTGACGTGGTCAGCCATATTGAAACGATACATCGAAGCGAAGCGAGGGCGGGTCCACTAGTACTAGAATAATTTTAGTAACCATGCACATTATGTAGTTAATAAAATACACTTTTAAAGCTCAGGCTTATGTTGATTTTAGGCACTTATTAAATTTGTATTACTTGGATAAAAGCTCACATATTCACGTGTCACAAGAGAATCTAATGAGACGTCAGATACCAAGACGTGAGAACTTATATTTTTTCTGTCGCAAAATGAACTTGGTACCTCTAGCCTGACAGACAAGGTCACTAGGTCACTTTCACAACAGGGCAGTTAGATTTAATCAAATAATTTCAATAAAATTTTAATATCTGTATTTTTAATACCTTTGGTTACAAAAACATACTTAATGATTATACCTCGCATATCGTTTGATGGTATGTTAGCACGCGATCGACTATTTCTGTATAAATGTTTGCTTTGAATTTTTCACGGCATTTTTATTCAAATCATCGAAAGCAATAAATATTGAATAAAACTAAATAATTCAAACATTTTAAAGTATTAAATGCTTGTAATTGGAAGCGTCGCTTGCATAAGTTTTGCGTACACTGATGCTGGAGTTATTGGATAGAATAGATTTGTATGCATAATCTATTATTTGACAAAGAATAAAACAAAAATTAGAAAAAAAAACCTGAAGTTGAATACATAAATAACTTGAATTAGTGTTGTATTTTCTAATAACATAACTTGTATTGCGGTAAATTGTATATAAGTTAAACCGTTGCCACAATTTACCTATTGGAAATCAATGAAAGAAATCATAAGAAAATGTGGTAAATGCAGTATTAAAAATTTATGATACATTTTAAAAATATCGATAGTGTATTGAAAAGTTTTCTAGACTCCGTTTCAAAACAGAAATAGGAAACAATGATAGCAATAACATTTTATTCATATACAGAACACAAATTTCAATGGCATGGCAAGATAAAACCGTAATACAGTAAGAAGAGACGATTCACAGTGCCACCGTCTTCGTACTGCCGTCTTGTTAAGTCTGTGAAAAGTGCAGTTTTCATACAACTGTTATGGGTCTCGCAAAGGTGCCACTGGGCTTGCCAATTAGATATTTGTTTTTATGACTTTCTTTTGTTATTCTTGGGCTTCTTGCGAAAAATGTATAAAGGTTTAAAAGAAGTTTTGTGGTGCAAGTCTAATTAAATTGCTTAAAGTATAAGTTTGTTAAGATTACACCTGATACCATTATAACACCTAAACAACGATTTTATTATAATGCTCAATATGATTGACTGATAAACAACGCACAGTTTTAACTTCTTAATTTAGATACATAAAACTCTATTGAGAGATTCTTTCTTACAGTTTGGTGCAGCTCTATGTAAGGTTTTTGAGAACTCTGACTATAAAGATAAACATGTAATTATTTGTCTACTACCAACAAGTTTTCAAAACAATTATTCACTGTATCACTACTTTAAAAATGATAACTGAACTGCAATAAAAAATATTTGCTTCAAAACAACTTTATCGTAGAATCCATTTTACCTTCAAGCGTCGCATGGTGTATGAACTCGATGCTTGTGCATAGAGCGAATAGCAAATAAAAAAAACATGTCTGCCTTCACTTGGTTGCACATTCGACAGACTTGTATGTAGAATCGCAGACGTATTACGAGAAAAGAAAATATTAAACCTGTAGACTTCGTTATTTTGCAAGACGAGCTCTAAGACATGTATAGACTACTAAAGTTTCTTGATATCAATAACTTAAGAAATATTGCTGAATAAGATCCTGCGTTTATTTGGACGGGTTATAAGGAAGGATGGTTAGAAGGAGTAATAATATACTGCCATGTATGTATAAGCCAAGTTGTTCAGATGCAATGCTAATAAAAGTTTGACGATTTATTATGCTATGAGGTTCTTTTTTTTAGTCGTCGTCAGTGGTCCCTATTGTTGTTGATGTATATCTATTAGCGATGCTGATTTCTCGTCATTGATGACTGCTTAGCGTAATAATTACCCTAAAGATTACTGTTTAGCTCGTTTTTCAACAATTTTCATTAAATACGTTTTAAGGTCAAGCCGGCAGCAGGGCATGTCTAAGAAATGGACATACGAGTAAGCAAGTGCATACAGATATACGCTTGAAAAACATTACACTCTTTAACGCAGATAGGTTTAAACAAATTGCACGTAATGTGGTTAAAAACTTTCATATCCTCGAAAGCTAACAGGTATTTACGAGTATAAAGAGGTCAACACTTTTAAGGTTTATAACGGAAGCAAGGAGCTGGGGGCAGGTGGCGGCGCGTGCGCTTCCGTCCCCACTACCTGACAGGTGCTCGGACGTCGCTCGATTATCGTCATTCGATTAACACGACTCGCCAAACGTATGTTAATTGAACTTTTAAATCGAATGTAAGGCGTAACGGTTATCGGTTATTTGATGACGCCCTATTTTTTTGTTGTTGTTTTGTATATGCTATACGGGTTTATAATTATAATGCATTACTTAATTTGTAATTATATTTTGGTTTATAGATATTGCTGTACATTTTTAATCTGATAAGGGTAATGTTTATACAAAATAGGACGTAACACATACCTACAGGTGTTTTCTTTATTGTCATAACTGTACAAGTTAGCTTGCAATGTACGTAAAAAACTTGAGCTTAAAATGTGTTGCGTGTTTTCCATATTTGTGTTTGGAGAAAATGTATTCTCCACAACACAAATTCTTTATTTGTAATATCTATTTTATGACCTCACGCTAACCCAATCTAAAACTGTACATAGCAACAAATATAAATGCAGACATCAGAGCAGCGAAAGCACGATTTAAGTCCTTCAAGTGCACAATAAATAAAATTACTTCAACCTAACAAGCAGAGATACTCGTATACTGCTCTATCAATACCAAAAGAAATAAAAATGAAGAGCGGAGGCGTAAGTACATCTCGGAGAATACTGTCATTACTCACAGAAGAGCGAATAAGAACAAAATTTCCGCCGGCCGCCGCCGCTGCAACGAGTCCGTATGTGTATTGTTGCAATTTCAAAAATTCCCATTATAGTGGAGCGTGAAAAGCGGAGAAATAAGTAGCGAGTGGCGGACAATACTAGTTACGGACGTAGTACAGACAGAACAGTAGGTAGGATACCGTAACATCCAACTTCTAGAGCTAATTAATAAGAGTTTGTAACACGGTGTTGCTGTAACTGTATCTAAGTAACATATTTCTGTAATACACAAACAAAAATATAATCATAATTGATCGTCAAAAATTTATTTTAACTGTGATATGTAGATAGTATCACTTTTGGAATCTCGCGAAGATACTATATAATAATTTTTTTTCAGAATGTTAAAGAGCTAAAAAGTACCTACGGCACTAAAGCTTTTCTACTATAATGCCTGGAATGTTGTGATATTTAGTAAGAATAGGTAATCACATAATATTGTGTCGCTCTTCCCTAACTAACCTGTATAGAAGTAAAATCTTAGACGATTTTATTCTTGATACCGAAAATAGGGCTAAAAACTCAGGAATCTTCCCACAATAGGTAAGTAACATGGAATTTCATTGCGTGCATTAAATCAACTGATAGATAAAACAAACATAACTATTTCATTCCACAATAATTAACTTCATGCATGACCTTTTCAACGAAAAAAACAATTGCTGTAATAGCTAGCTTAGCTATTTAGACTTGATGATGTAAGCAATACATATCTATCGTAAGACACAAATTGGTAATCAATTTTCAAAATAAATATATACAACAATCGGGGATGTAACCTATTGTAAAATTTTGTAATGAACTTTTTAACGACATCAAGATTTGCTAACTCACACGATATTGAAGCCTTTTTAAAAGGGGTTCTTTAAAAAATACTCGTATATAGACATATATTAATCTAATAATCTTGGTATACTGTTCTATTGTTTACAAATAACGATAGTCAGTTGCAGTCAACTTCGCTAAGCTTCGACTAGGCACCGTATTAGTACGAGTGTATGGCGTCCCCTTTGATGTAGCCTGTGGTATTAAAAATGTCATCTTTTGATAGCTATAATTCTCCTTTGTGCCGTTGTTCTATTACGTGTACGATTATTTTAAATTCGATGATCAAAGAATTTCTAAAGTCGATTTCAATTCGAATATATACATTATAGTATTTGTAAAAAATAACATTCTATTATAATAGATAAATGAAGTGTTCCCAAGGGTTTGAAATTGTGCTTAAGTAATTCCCATAGATGATTAATATTTCTAAATGTCAAAACATAAAATCATTATTCAAATATTTAAGTACTTAAAAAGCTTGAACATTTTACGACAAAAAGCCACATCGTGCTTAAATCTACAGGTACTTTAGTATCTATACGTCATAATAATGCCGTAGCAACTAATTAAGGGACTTATGCGCAAAAGAGAGAAGGTAAAAACATTTATGAGGGTAGCTAATTATACCTACAGTACGGTATCTATGCGCAGTCTGTTGCGGCCGTCTCCAGGCAACGTTACGCGTCGCTGGTCCACTATAGCCCGCAATATCGTCGGATAAAGCACTGTAGTATTTGTATCTTTCCGAGATATTACAAAAGGATTGTCGATTTCAATTTATAAGAGAGCCGGGTAGTATTTATTGGCAGTTATACCGATATACTCTCGACTGTCGGCGCAAAATTAGAACTTGAGTTCTTGGAGCTTTTAGGATTTGTAGCGAGTTATGTATTTTGTTGCCGTGGAAGCGATTATAAATAAGGCTTATACTGTCAAAGTTCAATACTTTCTTATTTGCCTATATTTTTACGCGAATACGCTATAAAATTGGTAATATTTTCTTTGGCAAGCTCTACTACCAGAATTAATAATCGGGTTTTCTGTGTTTTAGTTAATTAAGTTGTCACGATTAAATAACACTCTTTGGTTAAATTACACTTTAATGAAATGTTTACATTATATAAAACGATGTAGTATAAACACGTGATCATTATAAGATTTTGATTACTTTCAGAAGGTTATTTGGAAGTCGCTATTGAAGTAATCTGAACTGATTGAAATTAGCTATCGGAGATAAAACACGTTTTGGGATATCTTGAAGTACGGGGCACATCGTCTCAGATTTGTGTGCTCATTTTACAACTTATTTATCAGGAAATAGGACACTTTGAAGGCAACCGAAATGTCTACAGTATAAAGACAGACCGATCGATAGGAGGGACTGAGTTCGTTCTAATAACTCGAAGGGTCGATATTTCACACGCCTCGATACTATGTACATCACTTAGGCTGACACGATACTACACCGACGATTTATTGCGTACAGCCAGCGAGATAAAGCGTAGACAACGTAGACAATGGCCTATCAGATGGCGTTCCGAACTGCGCCAACACGTGTATGCTTTTAGCTTTAGACTTCGACACCCAATTACTTGGCTCCCGTCAGCGTCGTCATTCATCACTACAAACGAGCGGTGTTTTTACACCACACATCCAAGTGAAGGAAAAACGATACGCTTCGTCGAGAAATGGGCAACTGTCCGCGGCTAGACTTATTATGAGGTAATTAACAAGTCTTAAATACGACTACATATCGGTATGGAATATTCTGAAGATTTCATTTTAGTTCATAATAAATTCATAGCATAAAAGTAGACAGTAAATTGTGTTAGATAGTATAAATGCTCAGATTTCTGTTAATAAATAAAAAAAAGTATATTGAAAAGCTATGTTAGAGAAAGCTCCTTTGCTTAGAAGAGAAGAAATAAAAATATTTTTCTTAAAGGAATAAAATAAAAACGTAGACGTGTTAATAAGGCACAATTCACACTATCATCATAATTTGGATTTGAAAGGTCTGATATAAGTTGATTTAAGATTCATGTCAAGGTTTGTGCGGATGAATAAACTAGAGGTAGAATTGTAATAAAAATTAGAATAGACATAATAAATATTGAAGAGTAAAATTAGTCTTTCATGTCGACAAAATCATAATATTCAAAAAGGATAATTCCTATGGCACGTGTCCTTTTCTGTACTAAGTCGGTGTTATGACGTGTCTCTTATACTTTGTCGCCTACGCCTTCTTCATTTTTCACACATCACTAGCTACGATTTATAGAATGTGCATTGATAGCGACAGTACATTGAACGTGTATTCCTTCCACCTGCAAATATTACCGATCAGGCATGCGATGACTGTATCGAAACTGTTTGATGCGATGGAGTTGCGAGTTCTTTACCGAGGAATATTTTGCTATACTTACCTGAATATATTCACAAAAATAGATACATTATATAATGTTATGTGAACTCAAGGTTTTAAGTTGTGGTTATGAAGTTTGAATGCTTTGTTTTGGCAATAGAAGAAATAGAAAGTTTGTTTGATACAACCTCAGCCAAAATGGACATTGAATCTAATTATTGTCACACAACTTATCAACTCGTATTCTAAAAAAACTTCATGGTCTGCGAATAATTTTGTTCCATATACCTAGTCTAATATAAAGACATAGACACTTTTAAATGAATTTAATGTGTTTATATCGAATACATTATATTCTAACTATTTAATGTTAGTTTTATATCTATTTCCAAGTGATAACGACCATCGTATTTAGGTTTGTTACAGTAGTGACATATCAGATGATCGATACAAGGCGCGCTACATGGACACTGATGGTATTGAATTGTTGCTTAAAACTGATGTTAACAGGTTGTTTGATTTTTAAAATCAACGCAGTAAATAGTGCCCAACTTTTGCTCTTGATTTTTGCTGCGTTTATTCACATGACGTGGAACTACAAACAATAATTATAATGGTGTTATAAATAAAATGACCAAGATAACTACTCCGAAATCCCTTGTATCCTCGAAACAGCATTTCTATAAGAGGCGTATTTTGTGCACATAGCCGATATATTACATATTCAAATAGATACGTTCTTTGAATAACTATTTAATTGTCAAATAAATGTTTTCATCTAGTACTTGGAATCGATTCCAGAATCTTCGTTTACTAGACAGTCACCAATTCGTCAATAGAGTCGATATTTCCATGAAAAAATTAATAAACAATTAACATCCTCAGAAAGCTCAGTTAACGAGAACCGTATTCAAATTATAACGTTAAGGCGTAGTGGAGTCGAGAGCGACCAATTTTGTTTTGTCGAACAGAATAATAGTCGGTTTGATGGCACAGCCTTTTCCCCCGTGACATATATCTGGGCTACGTCGTGTGTCACAATGCTGATAGACATCAGTACCCGTCACTGCGTAATGCTAAAGTGATTTTTATTACGTTCGATTCGGTTGCTTTGTTCATATTCAGACCTCAGGAGCGTGACAATACGGTTTGCAACCTCCCGCCTGAAATAGAGATTTTCACGCTGATATGAAAGGAGATATTCTTTTGATGGATTTAAATTTAATGCGATGTATCTTTATCGTATTAGGTATATTATTGTAATATTAAGACCTCTGTTATCTTCATAAGATACGTGCCAAGGCATTTAGGCACGAGTAATAATGGAAGATTTGGGTGCTTTACAAGTTTAACGCAAAACATCTATGATCTACTTACCGCCTTATAATGCTATAAAACAAAATTTTTGAACACTCCAATTTTTTTAAAGGTAAATAACAAAATTTAGATTCACCAAATTACAAAATACAGAAGACTGGTGAAGCAAAAGTTTGGTATCTCTAAAAAAGGAACATCACTTTATTTTAAGTAATTTAAGCAATTGCCAACGTCGCCATGTGTCGATTACAGCATACTGAGTAATGGCAATATGTGATACAGATGTACTGTAACTTAAGACGGGGTGGTTTAATTTGGTAAGGTTTCAAGGCAGTGTATGCAGCCTTATGCTGTCTCGGCACGCGACCGCAATGGGAGCGCTACGATGCGCATGGCTTCTAACTCCTGACGTGCGGTTATGATTTTACACCCCCACCCCATAAACTATAATTGCTACCATTTTGTTAGTAGAGAAAACAAACATGAATATTGCATTTGGTTAGAAATAAATGTTTGTAATATCGGTATCTATGTAATATCGATAGTATTTTTTTATATTTTATGTATATTAAGGATGTCACTGAATTATTCTTTTTTGGGTCTACTCATTGGTGTATTAAATTGAATTGCTCTTAAAATTGAATATGTCTTGGAATTTAGGGAAATTGTTCTTATCATTGCCATTCCATGTTTAAATCGTGTTAGGTAATAATTGTAAGGAAACTATGGCTTCTTAAACTTACAATTATTATTCTAAAAATTAACAATAAAAATTTAAAAAAAATATTCAAATTAACAGTTTAAAATGAAACACAAAATTTACGTCAAGTGACATTAAAGTCAAAAAATGGTAAACGGTGAACTTTAAAAACACTTCGTGCAGACTTGCAATATTAGATACCGAACGTTCGCCGCACGGTGCCATCCCTGGCTCATCCCGTCTTCCCCACGGATTACACTGAAAACACAACGTTTCATTCTTTCGACCGTAAGTCTGACCTGAAGGACCAACTTCTAGGGATGTCGATTTTACAAAAACATCGATGTCAACACCGGTAAGTAGACATCGATATCCGATATTTATAGTACCCTCAACATCAAAGCTTTTTTGATCTAATTTTGAATGATTACCATTTTTGTTTGAAATAAAATAAACTACTGTATTGAAATAAAAACATCAACATCTTTGTTTCGACATCAATGTCGATGTTTGACATTATGATAATGTCGATGTTTTAATCTATAACATCGATAATCATCGGACATCCCTACCCACTTCACTCTTTTTGTCTGTTGCACAGATTAAAAATGACATATGGATCTATGGAATGGACCTATCCTCGTTACCGACAATTTTTGTAGTGAGTGTATTTGGTAAGATGTATGTTTGCTACTACCTAATTATAAATGAAATACGGCGGTATAAGAAATTAATTCAATTATAATAAATTCGAATATAAGGTTAATTGTTAAAGAAGGTCATTAAATATACCTACAATGAAGAATAGTACAAAATCATTGCATATTTTTAGCATATCAAAGTGATTTCAAAAATCAGTAGGTACTGCTTTAACCAACATTTTATCCGCGCAGGGTGTCACTTTGTTAAAAATGTTTGCGGAGGAAAATTCTTTCTCCTTTTATTATTTCAAATATAATTTATGATTCTTCTTAAGTTTACGGCTTCTTCTAGTAACAAAAATGATCCGTCGTAAAACGCGTGTCACAGAACTTTTGTTCTGTTATAAGTCTATCGTTATGTTGGTTAGTAACAAGTCAAAATCTACACTTTTAATAAGATAATTTAGATAGAAATTCACCTTCATACTGATCAACATATCTTTATAGTATACATTAGAAAGAAAGAAAGAAAGAAAAATATTAACATAATAAATATATTCACATAATACATTACCTATGTATATGAATATTTGCTGATAGTTTAAGGCAACAGAATTTAAGCTGTAGAAGAAACCACCCTAATGTAATTACTTGCATGAAACAATAAATGAATAGTAGATAAATAATATCAGTTTTAGAAAGTTTAGATATGATATTAAAACTTGTTTTATGTCAAGCATTTACATATTATTGGTATTTAAATTCAGTTTATGATTAACCACATAAAGATAATTATGTTAAAATGCGGCTTGAATTATAATTCAGGTTACTTCATCTGGTGTTAAAATAGTTAAAGTGATAAGAGTTTTATCAACTCTTGAGACGAGTAATATATAAAACTGAATAGATATGAATTTTTATATTGCCTTAACGACTCCTGCCTTCTTTACACTTCACAGTGATATTTTTAAACAGCTATATTATTCTAGGTCTTGAGAAAGCCGCACTTTATTCGTACCTTTCTTCTTTCCGCTTTTTGTTAAAAGCAACGTTAGGTAGAGGTATATACGGCGAGAACAGGCAGATACGTCTTCGTTCCTTTTATAATCGCATCTCCACGATTTAATACCAGCGAAGTGCGGAGATCAAAGGGCTCTATGCATTATATTAAAGTTTTATTCGACGCCGCGCGGCCGCGAAGCTCAGCAATTTCCTTTTCAATTACGCCTACTTGAAATAAAAATACAATTTTTATTTGTGCCGTGGTAATTAAAAAGGGATTCTGTAATGAAAAGGTATACCGCCAGTTCCGGGCGTTCCTCTCAATTTTGCTTCCGTTTGTTTGTTCCACGAGGGCCACGCCTTCAGGGACTAAGTAAAGGGTTGGTGCCGGGAGCACACAATTTACATGCGCAATACAGATACGATAAATAAACGTATACGAATTGCTTGTGTATATGTGTGAAGTGTGTGCTAGTTGTAGTAAAGTCACACCAATCAAGTACACTCACGCTTTAATATTTTCTTCGTTTCTATTTTTATTTTATATCAATAAGTGGTACCTACTTTTACAAAATTTATTTACTGTAATAACTGTGTATCGAATCCATGCCTAATTATCGCAGAAGATTTCATATGTTATTATTATTATTTGAACTTAAGTAATTTATTTTGTTAATGTTAGAGTTGCTAAAGTCAGTCTGTGACAAAAAAATATGTAGATAGTCGTGGCTACTTACTCGTGTAAAGACATCGTTGTTATTATGGCATAACTAATTATATAACGTTCTCAGTCTTATGTATGTATCCTCATACTTAGACCATAATATAGACTCCTCAGTCTATAGTACTTGATGTGGCTAGAGTTATAGGGTCGTGAGTATTTCAAGTCATATGAAGACGAAGCTCCGCCATCGGTAATGCTTACACATTAAAGGATTTCATCTCGATTAACTTCGCTTGTGTGTGTCTCTTTCAGATCAGGTACAAACTTCAAGTGGTGCGAAAGTCACATTAAAATGTTAATGTCGTATCGTAAATGTATTTTGAAACGAAGTAGGTAGGTACCTAATGAAAATGATCAAATACATTTCTTTTATATTTACGAAAACTGACAATAGGCATTTATAATTAATTTTGTGACTGTTATCAGTTGTTAGAATACCTAAGTTTGTACTTATTGTTTAACCTTATAAATATGAATAACTTAAGTGACATTTTAAAACATACAACTAATATAGCCGTTCCTATTCCCGATACTAATTATATCTATTTCATTTCTGTCTTCCCATTTTGTATAACCAACTTCAAAATTTACTAGCAAGCAATATATCAAGTAGAAACTGCACAGATAAATCTTTAATCATACTTTAATCTACTTGAGTCTCTGAACTGATTTGTAACGAAGTTAAAATGCAGCTCGAGCTAGATTTGTAGACTTAAGCCCGCGCTGATTGTCGACAAAGCTCCTATGACGTCACGAGGATGCACGACCGATTGCCGCTCGGCTCTATACCACTTCCGTCGCCGCGGGAAACGCTATCGACTTCCTAAGTAGGTGCACAATAACGTATCAACCTCTATCTATATTTTATTTTTACTTGACTACGCTAAGCGGGTGTTTTTCGGACGCATGTATGTATGTATGTGTCCATTACTTTAATGTAGACATAGGCTAGTAATTCTGTTAAAATAACCCGCAATTATATTGGTTGTATATTAGCATTGCGAGTTTACTGATGATTTTTTTACTGAAAATACTTTTTCAAAAATACTATGATGTATGCAGAGTGTATCTCATATATACAGCAGATATGTGGCGTTGCTTCAAAAATATTCAGTAGAATTTCTGCGATACCACAACTGTAAAAATATTCAAAATGTTTGTTTGTTGTTTTTGGATAAGTAAAAAAAGGAGCATTGGAGCGTCGACGCCGATGGACGCCTACATATATTATGTATAAGCTACTGGCGTAGATCCAATGTCCAAAACCAATCCAAACTTGTCAGGATATTTCGCGTCGCCGTGCGTAACATTTTCGTCATCGGAAAACTGTCAAAAGTAATCTTGACGAGCAAAAAATAAAGTTGGTCGTGTCATCGACATAGGCGCTAGTAGGTTCTAATTTTAACATCGTCAGATAAAAGAAATGGAAATCGTTTGTACATTTTGTAGTTTTCATTGATAATTTATTAGAGAAAGTTAAGCATTGGTACTCGTAGTAGGACTATCTACTTTGTAATTTTCAACAGAATAAAAATAAAGAATTCTATTCTATTGTATAGAATTAATTTAAAACCAATCTATATTACTTCTGTTACGTAAAAACTTTTAGTATTTTATTAAGTATGGATGAAACGTTTCCATTGTATTTTTAGGATAGGTACCTCAGTTAGAGTAAGTACCCATTCAAGTGACGAAGGAAGTCAAAATACTGTTGAACAATTTCCTTTCATTGTCTTTCTTAAAGGATATAATTTTTTTGTTTCTTAAACTTCTTCGATTTCTTGTATTATAATATCTACCTATTCATTTAATTGTGATATAGCCTTGCAGTTAATGTATGAATACGTATTTATGGTTAATCAGTAAATGGAACACCCTTAGAAGTAGTAATACAAGCTGGTATCTGCACCTTAGGGAACAATTAACGCCAAATAGAGTATACTAGACTACAACAACGACTTAACAGTTCTAATTAGGCATAGTAAGTCCTAATCCAATTCGTTCTAATACCCCATACGTGAAATGCAACTTGATTAATTATTCGCAGACATTTCATCCACAAACAGGCTAATATTTTATTTATGGTATATTATGGTAATGCGCGGTGCTCGGGCTCATGAATAACGTTCTAGTTGTAAAAGATTCGTATATTTCCTAGAGGCGGTACTGTCGTGCTCAGATTTAATATTAATGTAGGGTTATACGTAGACATCGTGAGGGATAACGAGATATCGCGTCTGCCGCTCAATAAGGACTGTTGTTCATGTTACACATTTATATCTTTATTGAATCGCCATTTTATTGTATAGAAAAATGACTATTAGTAAATATCGTGAAAGTAGAAGCAGTTTATCGTTTGTGTATAACAAATAGGTGGATTACACACTAAATAATTGAAAGCTATTGAAGCAGATGATGCTTAAAAATTTAATAGTCAAATGAAATCTTTTTATCAAAATAAAAGTTTAATAGACAAAGTTCTATCTTATTTATATTTCATTTGTTTGTTTTTAGATTGTCAAAGAAATAAGAACTTGGAGTCTAAAGGCGCCTTAAAGCCCACTGAATATATCTAGTAACCTCCAATATACTCGTAGCTTAATTATTTCAAGATTCATACCACGTCCATACACCAGGTTAGCGACCAATGAAACCTTGAACCGACAGAGCAAACAACACCGTTTTCATACAAAATAACATCAGCCATCATATTTAACCTTGAGATATTATTTGGTTTTAGAAGTACAGTAAAAAAAGTAAGTAGGTTTATAATTATTGCTAAAAATATGCTTAGCTAAGAATAAATTAAAACAAAGTAATGAAAAAAGGAATAGACAAAATACACACAGCCAGATGGAGAGCAGAAATTTAAAAGTCGTCACTAAAAATTCTGCTTTGCTGGGATTCGAACTCAGGACTTATTGAACTGTTCTCTAGCATAATAACCATTACGCCATCCGCCATAGGGTTATCAATTCATTAATTAAATAATTGAATTCCTTAGCTTTATAGCTTGGGGAAACTCCCGTGGCCTGTAAACTGCTGTTAATGACCAGTAGTCAGTGAATAATACATGAAACACGGTATCACGACAAATTATTATCGCCAGGGACTTGTCACCTATCAATATAGCATTGAATAATCCATGATAACCATCGATAATGTTCGTGCATGTCTGACAATTATGACTACTAAGGTACCTAATAGTATGGAATTACACCGTCTAGTCTAGGAGACACAATTACCTCTTCTAATGATTAAGAATGTCCACACTAAAGTACAGTGCAGCTTTATTTCTGTATTCAACCATTTCGGCAGACTGTATCGTTCTAGAAGATATTCGATATAATTTCACGATGCTACTCGTGGAATGATTTCACTTATTTCTGAATTTAAAGATCTTAGACAAATAAAAAAACACATGAAAAATATTGAACTCAATGCAGATTGAATACAAATCTTTTAATTCTAACGTGAGCATGAACTTCAGGTATCTTTGTGTTTCACTGAAGGATGTTGCGGCCAATGACTTTCAAATAAGGCTATCGACCTTAGCCACGTACCTATAGCAACATGATATGTACGAGTACCTATAAATAAAATATATTTCTATATGAAATTGGTTATAAATCTCTGTATTGCCGTGTTTACTTCGCCTTGGGGACCGCACGTCTATTCTGCTTCATATTGTGTTACAAATACCTTGGTTACCTACACCTATAAGTATAAAAGAGGTATCTAAGAAAACCTTTGAATAGTTTGACGAATCTTAAAAGTAGTAAAAAATCTTCCTCTTGAAATGTTCTTAATATTCCCAAACTAGCAAGACTAGGTAACTTTACATAAAGTTAAACGATACTAAATGATAGGAAAAATAATAAAAAAACTAGAACACAAATTAATTTCTGACCGTTATGATCATTATGGCCACAAATTTAAACTTTTACTTTTGATTATTTGCTAATATAGTCATTGTGAACCAAGCGTAGATCATAACATCCATACTGTATTAATGTTTGATGATAACTCTTTATTAACTCACATGAATTATAGTCGTGTAGCATTAATAAAAACAAGGATATTAAACAGGTGTTTTAGTGTCGGACGGCAAACGTTAAGGGTTACTGAGTTTCCTATACACAGGTTTAATATTAATGCAGGGTTCATAGACATTATATGATTATGTGGGGATAACGAGATCGCTCGTAGTGCTACGGCCGCCACCCGATGAAAATTGCTCTCCATTTTGTGAGACCTTCATTCGATTTTCTGTTGCTTTAATAACCCCAGAGGGTTATCTTATGTTTTTAAATATTCAGTGTTTACGTGACAAATATAATTGGTTGCTACAGCTAGCAATCTACGTATAAAAATAAATTATGTACATTTTTACAATTAAAAGTTATAATAAATTAGTGCCCTGTACTAATTGTACCTCTCTCAGGCTGATAATACTAAAACTTAAAGTAAGAGACTAAACCTTAACTCGTCGTAATGATGGGTAGCGCCCTCTACCGGAAGTGACGACCAATTTGTGTTGCCAATTTGTAACAATTCACTAATAGTTATTCAAAGTATGATCTAGACTAAGACAAGGTTCAACTATAATTAACTCAACAGGATCAAAATTGGAATCCTTAATGCTGATGTTTTCAATGGGTTAGTTTTAGTGTTAAATATTTAATTAACGTCCAACATCTATTACATTTAAAATGTTATCCGCCATACTTTAATGAAGCCATATTAAGCTTTAGTTTAAAATTACAACGCTATAATATTGCTAGGATCTTGAATTTTATGAAGAGATAATGTCCTCGATACGCCAGCGACCCTCTTGAAATATTCTAAGAAATTTGCGATTCAAATGCGCAAAGCCGTTTAAAACGCCTAACAAATTAAAGGCGGACTCGTTAAAGCAATTACTGATTACATTATGAAATAATACTCTTGCATAGTATGAATATGGCCCTAATTTTTTCGGGATGAAGAGAATATTTTCAACGATAAATAAAATATTATAAACATCTATTATAGTCGTTTTTATACACTAGATACATATACCTACATACACCATATGAGGCTTTACGTGTAAGACGAAAATAATGAAACCATAGATTTTAATATAATTTCCATAATTTCTGTAATATCTGCTTTGACATGGCATGTAACAATGTTAAGCTCGAAGGATTAACCGCGCACAAAGCTGCGTATATCGACGACAAACTACTTTTGTTGAGCAGAACGCCCATGTTTTTAATATTTTACCTAAAGCTCAGCGCTGAATCGTCGAATACGCAAACAAAGCAAGCACCTTAATAACCGTGTCGTGGGATACGCCGTAACAGTACGCGAAGCTGAGGCTAAAAGCTCTATAATCCGACCTCGCGCACTTTGCAGTGAGAGCAAACGGAATAGAGCTTTTAAAAACTCGTTTCTCGTTTAGATTAGCGCCAATAGAGATAAGTACACTTGTCATCTTAGTCTTAGGTGTATTTTAGTCTCCGAAAGTCCATCAGGAAGAAAAATAAACAGGCGAAAGATTTAATCTGTGAGCGTTTCCTTGTCTGTTTAAATAGAAGTCACAGGAGACGGCGTCTTATCGTCGCGGCCGTACCTATTTGCCGAGCCGCAGCCGGCACCCGCACCGCGCCGTAACTTCCCTTGTTTGCAAACTCGGATTGGATCTCGCGTTCTACTTTTCTCAGGACGTCCGTAATTTAGTTTCATGACTTTAAAATGTTGTCGCCGCTGACCTAAGCACTGCTTATGCCATAATTAAACAGTCACGTTTTAGAACGCTCGCCGTTGTCACGAAACCGTCACGTTTGTGTGATCGTTTGATGAAAGATAATTTATTTCTGGGAAGTAACAGATAGGCGAGATTGGCGGGCGGAGCGTTGTCGGCGACTGCACAGTGGGAATCTGACACGACAATAGGATACAAAGAGGATTTCGTACCCGGCCTAACCTGTGAATGCTTAAAATGACTTTGACCAATTGATTATAACGCCGCTTTGTGTCTGAAAAGAGGTCTCATGTCGTTTGTTGCTTCGCTTTAACCTCATTGAATAAAAGCCGACATGCGTTTAGCACGAGACAATGTCTGCAAGAAATAACCGGTTATTTACGTTCGAAATGCACTGACGTGTCTTTAAAATATACACGTTAGACGTTAAAAAATCCGTCAGTTACAGATTTATCGATGGAATGTTTACAGTAAATAGTGGGAACCTAAACAAACCCACGTGCACACATTTTACTGGTGAACAAGTGCATTACGACGGGTATGGAGCCGAAAGGGGAAGCGGAGAGGGGTGTTAGAAGGGCCTTTGTTTAGGACATAAAATTATATGACGTCAATAAATCCTTTGTTTACGGGGCAAATGAACGAGTTTGTACGTCAGATCGCATTGCCTCTGCTTAGTTTCGAACGAGATAATTAGATTTTTCGATTTCTTTATCTATCGAACATTGACTTGTTCGTTGAAGGATAAGTTTAATTACGTTTTCATAAAATTATTCAACCTATTGGCACCGTTGGATACCTTTAATGTTAATAATATATATACTAGTTAGTAACTCCTTACTATTAGTTAGTTTATCGGCTCGTTCATTTTTTTAATAAACTGTAAGTACTCAAAACGAGAACAACAAAGAAAACAAAATAACGTAAAAATATAAAACATAATATATAAATACAAACTATTCACTTCAATATACTTTGAAAAAACAAATCTGCTAAGCAAACAAAAATACTTATGAAAACACTCGACTTTATAAAGGACTCGAGACTGTCATCTCGTTTAAAGACAAATCCTATTGTGTTTTGCCTGATAACAGATTAACTAACAATGGCACCAACGACAGATGTCCTTGCAAAACAATCTTCACCACCTAAATCACGGTAGGGAATAAAAAATGTTGGATTAATTATACCACATACATCGGTCGCGGAGCAGCATAACAATAAATCGTCATCAATGACGTGAATCGCTGTATAAAATGTTAATGCCGTGTATTATGTCTGACAACAATGAAGTATTGTGCAAAGAATTCGGAAAGCACGATAGGTTCCAGACGGAACTTTACAATGTATTTTAAAGAACCCATTCAACTTTACTAAATACGGTCCAAAATTTGTGACAAGTTTTTTGTCATTATAGCTGCGTCACCCTAGAATATTGTAAATTGTAAAATTTGTAGAATATCTTTCAAATTTATTCGGAGTAACTGTAGTGGTTATAACCCTACAGCTCGTGTTAATGTTAATAATATAAAATTTTAAGCTAATGCAGCGCGACAGACCGTCAGTACCAAAATTTTATGATCTTGACAATATTATGATGATTTGAAGGAGTTCAATATAAATTACTATTTCAAAAGATACAGCAAACGAAAGCAAAAAGAGATAAGAAGGTTAGGATAAAAAATACACCTATGTTAAAAATGTTGTGATTCCCCTAATCTTATCTTCGTGTATAATTTTAAGTTCTGACCTACCTGCTTGAAATAAGCCGTGGGTCCTACGGGAAAGGCGGATTACGGATTGTCCTTTAGTCGTCCTTATTCCATAAAGGGCTCGGAATTGTGAATCTACCTTTTAAGGAGGATGGTCGAATATTTGATTGTAGCTTCTTATCTCGTCTAATGGGGCTTAGCAATATGTATTTTCTAACCCATAACAAGCCGTTTTAGTGTTCCGTACATGAAATAAAATCACAAAAGTTTTCTATTATCAGTTGCATGGTTGTCGATTTGTCCCACTTGCATGTCTCTGGCAAGAATAATCTGCTTATTGTTGTTATAAAATACTTTTTTGCTTCACAAAAAATAAGTATAACAATTATTAACAATGATTTTATTACAAGACGGTACCTTCCCCGAGTCGGCTCTATACCCTATAGTATGTACCGGCATTATCTAAAGAACTCATCTCGTTAATTCACGTGTATTATTTACGATTCGCTTCGCCTCTTTAGCGAGAGGAGATAAGATCGAATGACGATATATCCAATATTGTCTCGTATTACTATTGTTGGAAGAATAATTCTGAAATTGCTCTAAGGGCAGCCGGCGCCGTTCGCTTGTCCTGGAATATTATTAATTTGCTTTCCAACTTATGTACAAAGCCGCAGAACTAGATTATTATTTTGTGTTGTATGCGGTAACAAATGTTATTGAAAGAAAACCTAAATCTACGCTTAATTATTTTTCTATTCCAAAATATATGTTTTAGAGTTAGATTTAATGAAAGTGAATTGAATATATTTTAATTTGTATTTTATTGTATGTATATTTAATGAAAAAGGGGTCTGGATTCAGTTCTAAGTGTAACGCAAATATAAATTAATTAGGCTTACCTAATTCGGTCAAAGTTTGCCGTATTTGAATAAACAATCAAACCAAAGAGTCCCGCTTCAGCGCCTACTGGCTTGGGAGGCAATTGTTGCCCGACTACCCTCTTTATAAATAATTGAAATCAAACCAAACTATGTTTTATTTACCCCGAAATTTCAAGGTCGTAAAATACATATTACGCGTTCAAATAAACAATGTTTCATCAGTAGATCCCTACACTTAATACAACAGTTCAAGAAGAAATAATAGTTAAGTTTAAAAGAAAATTAACCAAGTAGTAACCGGTGCGTTCATACGAGATCCCGTAGCATTCCCATATGCGGTAAATGGCTGCCGAGTGGATATTAGTGGGTAGAAATCCCACATAACGTGCATACTTCTGAGTTTAGGTAGGTATCCAAGAAAGATTTGCCCTTCGAAAAAGAGGTACACGTTTACATTCCCAATTTTGGGTCTTTAGAGATAAAAACCGAACTTGTTTTTTTTGTTATAGATGTTTACGTCACATCTACGCTTAACTTTTAAGTTTCAAATTTCACTTGTTTCAGTGTGGTCACAAATCGTTCAAAAAGGACAAAGTTTATTACGAAAAACATTGCTCAATATTTTTTTCGATTGTAATTTATAATAATAACAATTAAAAAAAAACTTTTTTTTTCTTTTGTAATTTATAATAACGACAACAAAAAATAAATTCTGATTGACCCAATCGTCAAAACAAAAACAACGTCAGGACATCAGATCGTTAGGTCAAATATTGCGCGGGTCGAATCATTACAAAATGTATTAGAATTTCGATCAGGGGTGTCAAATCGGACCAGCGTGTGTTTGACGAACCGTGCAAAATGATAATTAAGAGAGACCGCTCAGTCATCGTTAATGCGATAGCAGCGGATGGCTTGCATGTAAATTATAATAGGTAATAATACTGACTGAATATACTACGCGACTAATTGCTACCTATTGAAATATATAATTTTAATGATTATTTATTTATTAACTTAGTCGATTTCGATGTCGAAGGTCGACACATCAGCTTATGGAGATTTGGTTTATCTAGGAAATGGATTGCCACTGCCAGTATTCTTTGTCTAGACTGACAGAAACTCGTTACTGATATTTAGCTATAATATTTACATATTTTTTGTGTTTGCCGACCTTCAATCTAAAGACATCTAATCAATCTCCCTTGCGCACGGTGTAGCCTGCTGAATAAAAAAGAAGGAGAATCTTCAGGGAATTTACTTGGAGGCCGCTGGGCTCTGGCCTTGTATGTAATAACATAATCTCCGCATGCATGATAGTATGATATTATTTGTTTTTATAAATTACAAGCTTAGCTCTAATAACGATATACCAGTGGGTAATGTATTTGTGTCCAGTCACCTAGAGGCATTTAAAATTTAATCAATTTAATTTAATTTTAAGCACAATAGACCTTTTCAAAATTTCTATATTGAGTTGTCTCGTACCGTGCATGTCACACTCAATCACTTTGATATTACCATCAGTTATATTCGTTATTACCTACTAACAGTTATCGCACGGCTTCATTATAACATACTCATAGTTGTAGTAGAACACAGACTAAGGAAGAAACTTGTTGATAGTCGACCAACGGAGGTTTAGAAAGCATGGTTAGCCAACTTGCCATAATAAGACTTATCTCAGTTTTGTAAATTTTGTTACGAAAATGTTGTCCTCACATTGCAGACGTTAACATCACGATGCATTAAAGCAATGTAAAATTTAATAATAATATAACTTATTATATCTACAGGTGGATATATAATAAGTAATGTAGATATAATAAGTTATAATAAGATTTTCATATTACTTCACTATGTTATCCCGAAAAGCTTCAATAAATAGACGATGACTTAAAGATATTGGAGTTCGACATTCAAGACGACAAACTACTGTAATCTCTTACACTGTGGCTGAAGTGCGCCAATCACGTGAAAGTGCGATTGCATCTGTAAGGTACAATTGTATAACGAGAACCTTGTTATGTCATTGGAGTACTCGCTTATGATCGTGTCGACTTAGTTTGATGCATAATATATCACCGACTACATTTGAGATGTGGTATACCCAATTAGGTGATAATGATAGGGCAAAACAAGCTACCGTATATCAAATAATGATGCATGATGATGACTAACCCATAGTTCACTTGGTATACGTGTATTCTACTTGCTGAGGAAGAGTCCAAGATTGAATTCCTGTCCGAGGAAAATATTCACAGACTAAGGTTTATTTGTAAAACTTGCATGACTTTACTAAGTATACCTCTTTTTTTTCGTCGTGATTTAAAAAGTAAACAACCTTACAGTGTCTTTTTATTGTAATTATAGTTCGATTTAAAAATAAGACAGACACGAATTAAAAAAAGTTAAAGAATAAGCAATAATTTAATGTTCAAATAAATTTATGTATACTTCTAAATATTTTTTTTTAATTAATGAAATAAATAAAAGTAGTGCCAAGATTGTGTAATTGTTGTGTTAAATCACTACGAAAAAAACGAGGTATACCTGCATTTGTTGTCTATTCATAAGCATTTTATGTTAATAATAATACCATATGTGTGTACTTGTCGTTCTACTATAAATCATCTAAACACTATATAAATGTTAATTCTATAATAGTCGATTTCCAAGACACCCTAATTGTATCATATACAAATTTGCTTAGGAACATTAATCCCGATAAGATATTGGTATATTGGAACGGATTATATACGACTGAGTAGAGCAGGTATTAAAGCAGTTGCTTTTATTGCGTAGAATTCGCCGTGGATTAATAATAGTATGATTAAATCTGCCAATTTAGTAAAAGAAATGAAAAAACATTTTATATAGATAGATGTGTATAATTTTTAAATTAGCTCCAATGACATTAAGTCCAATTTGACATTAGTAGTAAATTTATAATAAAAAATAATGATAACTTCAGTGAAAGAAAATCTAGTGAGGTAACCAACTTATGTAAGGGTCTAAGGGTGTGTCTGGATCGTGGACTTTATCCTGTAGTTTTTAGCATTTGTGTTGATAAAAATCTGTAAATATACCTAACTTAAGCCAAGAACCAAGATACTTGAATTTAAAGCAGATGTATCTGTTTACTATTTCTATAACAATTATTAAATGCATCTGCATTTGCATCTTGCAAACCCATATAAGTTTTCTGCAATATTACGTTAATACATTGACTATTGAGAAAGTTTTAAATGTTACTTTGCTTTTGAATTTGGTATAGGTATACATTAAGATGTCGCTTGATTAGGATAATGTAGACAAATCAAAATTTCAATAACTTATGTTTCGTTAAGTTAATCAGCGAAAGTTAATTATAGTATTATTATTTTATGAAGGCTTAGATTTCAGTAATTAATTTCTCAATGCTTTAAAATAATATATTTATTCCTATTAGGGTTTTTACAGTAGGTACTTATTAATAATTATTCTCGAATGCAATTATTTATTAACTCTCGATTGTAAATAGTTTTAATTTTAGATATCATTATTTGAAAGTACACTTGTTGCGTTCGTTCGATTGCAGGATTAGTTTCCAATTAGTGGGAATGACGCATCTGATTACGATTATACATGTTTATTCGATTCACAACTCGATGTTGTGTAAACCCACAGTTTGGGTTTTCTTTTTCTTTCCTTACTTTTCAAAAACGAAAGAGCATTATCCTTCTGAGCTTTCAAAGGAACACAAAGGTTCTAGCGTAGGAAGCTGAGTTGATGACTGTCATTTTAGCGGCACGACGCAATGCGAAGTGCACGGTGCTCCACGCAATAAGTATGAGGGCTGGAATGAACGTACAGTTCGGTTTATCCACCACTAAACCGCACACTATTCAACATAAATTGAACGGAATAATTTACGAGTTTATTTGCTTGCACTTTTATTTATTCCCCACACAGAACGAGTTTTATTAAACGGTTTACGTTAAGCTTTTTGTGTTTTTAATTGTTGACATGATCGATTGTTTTAATGGATTTTTGATTGATAAAGGAATTAGGAGTTTGTGTGCGTGGAATAGGTATTGTTTTTGAATAATTTTAACTAGTAAAAACAAAAAAATCCTGCTTGTCAGCAGTCGTTAAACTACGTCACAGGCCTTTGAGTAGTTTAAGAATATGCGGCACTTAAATTGGTCACTAACCCCTGTCTCTACCTATCTGCAGTGGTACAGCTTGGTTCTCTATATAGTAAATAGTTATGGAAAAAAACGTGCTCAGTTTTAGACAATTAGTGGGTTGAAGAAATCTTAGTAAAAACTCCGACTTACAGTATCAAATGCGGTATTTATAATGGAATGAACTTTAAGCTTAGAATATGGAATACTAAACTACCAGAATGAAATGAACTCCGTATTTTCTATTCAAATGGGATACGCAAATTTCATGCATAATTACTCCGTCGTAATATTTTTACAACCAAGTATCATAATTGCACTAGTTCATTCATCGAAAGCCCACTTTGAAATGTTGAAGTTTCGGGGGCGTTAAGGACCTTGTGACCGTTTTACCTGAATCATGCAAATTCAGGTTTTAACTCGGCATATTAAGGTTGAAATCCTTGATCTAGTGATGGTTGACATATAAAATATGAAAATCCCTGCGATGTATGTAATTCTCGGAAGTTGCCTCACATTTGTCATGAATTACACTCGACGCCACGTTCACCGCGTCACCTATTTACCTATTTTTAATTACGGTGAAATGTGGATAGACCGAGAGCGTGGTGGAAAATAAACCATTGTTAGATTATTAGACAAATTCTTTGCTTAAATTAAATGTAGTTGATTTCTTTAGATTGCAGTCCCCCAATCCGCGTTGGTTTAGCATGGTGAGCTGATCAGATGAAGGCAAAATAATTTACAGATCAAGAAGAAGCAGTTTCTTAATGATACATTATAAAAGTTGTTTTGCAACATATTGTATGTTTCTATTCTAAAATACCTTAAAAAATTTTTAGACTTCGCAAATCTAAACATAACAGTAAAAAGAAGCTAAATTGGTTGAGCCCTTCGCAAGTTATGGTCTTTGTAACATGAGCAAATCATTTTTACATAATAAGTAGACAAGTAATTTCCTAACACGAAGCTCCCGGCCACGGAGGTTTGAAGAAGCGTGCGAGCGCAGCGCAAGGTTGCGAGGGCGCTCCTGAGGCTGAGTGCCATACCGCTAACACATTGTCTAGCATCATTGTCTGCGCGCTCTTGTTACAGCGACGTTCAACTTTTTATTTACGCCCAAGTGCACTCCGGCACTGTCGCGACGAGAGCTGAATTAAGGCTCTCGGCGTTGATATGGGATCATTCAACCCGAGAATATCGAATTTCACAGTGAACTGGGCGCTTTGTTGGATACTTGCACGTGATATTCCTTTTGTGCGCAGGCCGCGAGCTGCGAGATCCGAGACCGCCCTCCCTCATAATAACGTTATAATAACTAGCGCCAAAGTTGTAATTAATTTCTCGACGCAAAAACACAATGAGGTGCTTTTTTAGTACTTAGCTTTTCATATTTTAATACAGTCGAGAGATTCTAAACATCGCTTTTTGTAACAACTTAGCACTCGGTTTCTTTGTTGACCGTAATTAAGTTGCAGGCAACCATCGTGTTTTGTAATTACAATTTAATTTTGTGTTATGGGTATTACAGTCTAATCGAACAGCTCGCAGAGTCCACACGTGATGATTGAAAGTTGGTTAAGGAATTCGTTTTACATATTTTGAAGTAAAGATAGGTTAAGAATAACAGAACACTTTTGGGGGAATATTATGATTTTTAATTATTTAGTTTCGCTATTATTAACCTTTATTTATTAGTATTTATTTTTAGCCAACCCTGGGAAGATGTGAGAAATGCTGTTGTAGGTGCTAAGATATCGATCTTTATATCGATCTTCATTAAAGCAAAGTGATAAGAACAACTTTTCTTCGATTAAAGAGAAACTCCCTTTAAAACATTAACCAATTTTAAATATTACACGTAAAAACAAAATAAAAATAAGTACGTAACTAAAGAGTTGTGATGATATACTGTGTTTTCACAAAATTTTGCGTCACTAACAATAAACTCTATCAGAACATGCTCTCAATAGCGAATTTATTAGGTGCCCGACGGTGGAAATTGAATTTGGAACTACGCAGTTCCGGCAAGCATACCGTTTCCGTCCGGAGTAAGTAAATGTTTGTATATACTTAGTTATGTATTCTCAAATGACGTTGTTGAATAAAAATCAAAATCCTTACGTTAAAAAACTACTTTCAGATAACAATATAACTCGTAATGATGAGCTTTGCTCCAAAATATGTCAGTGTTTTTAAGCCTTTTCACAATTTAAGTATCTACTATCTAGCTAGACCTTAAAATACTAACAGTAAATATACCTACTAAATTATCCGCATCAGACTGACCAAACGCAAGGTTGCCATCAAAGTCACGATCCACGAAATACGAGTATAATAAGAATGTATAGATAGCAGAACTCGCCCAAAAATTCATACTTTCATAACACATAACTGTTTTACTATTCGATTCTGGTGGTCTTTCAAAATGAGGGGTTAAGTTTCATTGTTGCATGTGAATTTATAACTTCATATAAATTACGAGTACTTAGATACATAAAAATATGTTTGAACTGTCCCAGTTATTTTTTATAATTGCATGTTGCAATATTTAAAAACAAATTAAGCGAAACCGGTGTACAAAAGTCATTACACGCCATAATAGCGGTTTGGTTGTTGTCGTTTACATATTTTTTATTCGTAATAAAGGGAATGCATGAAATATACGTTTTGTTACGAATTTGACCTCCGCGGATTTTGTTCTAACATTGAGGCTATCACATACCTAAATATAGCAGCGGAAAACGTATGGTACCTATCTACCTATGTTGAAGATCAGTATGGCGCGATGGTTAGCATGTCAATTACTAGTTAAATAGGTCCTAAGTTCAACTCCTAGCGAGACTTACGTCTCGTCAAATTGTAATTTCTGTTTTCTCTCTGGGTGTATCCTTTGTCTATTTGTAAAGACCAAGACACCCACGACACAGGGGATCTTAATGTAGGGTTATAAGTGTGAACCGTTGTTTATTTATTGTACACACACTGAATTCAGGCATCATAGGCTATAACATCCCAGGACAAACATTACAACGTATCTGCTAAATAAATATCCGGTGTAATCTCGAAACTAAACTCTTCGCTAAGCGCTTTAGCCACAGGTTCATCTATTAATACAAGTAATTTAAATAATATGTCAATTTTAACAACGAACAGGTGAGCGGTCGATATTGTTTCATACGAAATGGCAGCTGGCGAGCCAAAATGATCGTGTAAATGCACGCCATTTCACAAATTGAGATCATACATCATTCAACATACGTTTAATTCGATTACTCGTACACCTACAACGATTTTGGTTCGCCGTATTTATTCAAGGGGAGTGCGTAAACAAACAACGAGGAATTTAATTCGTCCGTCTTTGGTCGTACACATTGCATACTCGTGTAAAAACTACGTAAGGGATCTGCGATGTTTTTATGGAAGTGTATTTGTAGCATTTTGCTACATATTTGTAGATGTTAGTAATGCAGCCTAGTTGCAATCGAGGAGCTTTGGGTTCGATTCCCAATCAAGGCACACATTTAATTTTATGTGATAGATAAATGTTAATTTTCGAGGCGTCGTGTCTTATTTTTATTGTTTTGTTTATATATGACCCGCCACACAAGGAATCCTAGTCCGGGGACATGGGGAAGGTCTTTGGTATGAAATAATATTACTGGTAGGTAATCAGTTGAATACAATGTAGCCTCAACAACACAAAGAACAGTCTGGATTGAAAATTTCTTAAAACCAGGGAGGTCATACTTTGTGTAATTCTAAAGAACTCACCGAAAACTTTGTCGTTACTTCCAATGTCATTGATATTCAGTAAACGGTACTCTTTTAATGCTGCGTCACAATATATTCCGTACCATAAAATATGTAAGGTTTTATTCTCTTGAATAGAATTTTCCCTGAACTATCAATTGTATAGCGATTTATCACTCATAAAATGTTTCCGATGGCCGTTTTGTAAACGTTGCTGGAAATGTACTATTTCTCGGAAATCGAGGCAATGTGTTCCTCACACAACACAGGATGAGAGTGAAAGAGAGCTTCAAATGTAAGAGAAAGTGCTCGTTGACTTGGCTTCAGGCCAACGCGCGTCGCCCGTCAAAACGGTTCTAAATTTATTAATTCCTCCTAATTTGTGAAAGGAAATTTAGTGATAATTAACATTTTCGTCATCGAAAGAATTAGAGCACAACTAATTAATTTTATGTGCTACACGCGTCGATCAATGAAAGGTATACGGCCAGATTTGCTGTCACATATTGATAAATTTGATGCTTAATTGATTTATGATAACACAAATATAACATGAACCATTTTAAGGATATTAATTTTCATTTAATTAAGTTATAAGACGAAGACCCGTCGGTTAATAAGCAATAACTAGCGTAAGCTAGCTTTACAAGTGGGTACCTTCCTAAACCGTGTAACGGAATTGCAAATATGTATTTAGCTACTTAGAATGGACGGACACGAACCTAAACGATTTCGATTTTGAGTATCGCCCTGATTTCAATTCAAAGCACACATGTGGATGTGTCGCTGTTAAAACAACATCTGTTTGTTTGTAGAGAATTCGATCCATCACTCGACTGCTGACGTCGGGATAACCATTCAACTGTGTACACCGACAGTGCACTTTTTCTTTTCGTTTTGAAGAATCTCATATCATAATGTATGTGCCTTTGGTGTTTAGAAAGGAGAGGCTACCGGCCTGAGGTATAGAGGAATTACAATGTTTCCCAGTAAGCTCGTCTTATGAACATCGTGTTGACATGGGGGCGAGAGTTGACAATGCTGTCATAGTGGATTTAAATTCGTTTTTGTCAGCATAAACCAACTTGTATAATAAAGGATTTCCAATCAGAGGCGACGGAGCGAAGGAGATTCTAATAACATTCAAAACTCGTCCCTCGGGATGGTGTCAGTTTAATTACGAGCACGGGACACGCCGCGCCGTCTCGACCGGCATCACAACGGATTTATTTTTTTCACTGGGACAAAGGACGATTAAAAAAGTTCATAATGAGAATCCGCTAAAAGTGAAGGGTGAAAGTGCGATGCTGTTTAAAATATCTGCGTAATGATTTTAAATACTTAATAATATGTTTAAGTAGCTAAAATGTTGATATTATCATAGCTCTTTGACTGAGCTGTCTCAGTCTCGAAATAAAATATCACAATCGTGTATGTACCTAGCTTGTAGCTTCTTCTTTCAAAATGTGTCGCGGGTGGATTCAACATAATAATTATCTACACTTTACCTATTGAAAATTACAAGAGGCACGGCCCTATAAAACCGATAAAAAATCATCTTAAAAGTCTTCATATGTCACGGTAACTGAACCCGGGACATCTCACGACATGCATGCGCCAACCGACCTGTATCGTTACTTCAAATAACGTTTCTAAGATGTTTTTGTTTTTTTCAATATTTATCTGTTTCTCTTTCAGTCTACTTTTAGATATTTGGACTGACAAATAAGCGAGTATCTAAGGAAATTATCGTTTATTATTACACGAACAGAGACTCTAACGAAGAGACGAATATTTATAAAAATTACTGCCATTATTCAGTACCTTAGCTGTGGACACACATTTATTATTTTCCTTCCTCTTAATAGAAGTGTAGGATATTAAAGTGTCTGTTACACTAAATTTGATCGAATATTACTAAACTTTGAGGAGCGATGCGGTTACAAGTTGCAAGCGGGTGGGAGCGTAACTTTGTCGTCTCTACTCGTTGGTTACATATTCTGATTGACTATTGACGAGAAATGCATGTTTAAGGCTGCCGTTATACAGTGAATGCTTCTAATTTAAATAGATCCTGAAGGTCTTATTAGCAAAATAGTGTTAAATTAAGCAGTAATTTTGTGATTATTACGTATCAGTAAAAGTCATTACTTACGTGGTATTACTTCAAAATAAATTTCCTAATCCCCCCCATTTTATGCTTACCTATGTTTATAAATGGTCTCTAATGAGTTGTTGATATATTACGACGACGCCATAAAACTGAAGAAGTGAAATTTAATTGAGGAACAAACCGTATTAAACTGTAAACTTAGTACGATATCCTGTTAGTTTGGCAATGATACCAGTGAACATAAAACGCGACCTGTATCAACTGAACCCTAATAATTTTCATAATACGAACGACCACACTATTCATATGCAAGTTCATTAGGATCTAGTTTCCAAGTTTCGCATGTGTAAATTTTGTTAGTTAAGGGCTTGAATATTTAAACTAAAACGTTCAAAGCTCAGTTATAGACTTTGTTACTAAACTTTCGTGGGTAATAGTGTAAGGACTTTAAAATACTGTAGCTGTTAATGAATCACTCAACTTTTTTTTTTATTAATGCCTATTTTTTATTATTCAAATTTCAATTCTTCCGACGGAAACCCTGTCTTTTTAAATCTATTTATAGTTAAATGTAGAACCTACCTAAATTTTCACAATAGATTAGATGACATTTATCTATATTATCCGTATCATGCTGTCTTAAAAAGAGAAAGTCATCCACTTTTGGTAGAAATAGGGGACCAAAGTAACCTGAAAATATTGTCATATATGGTCGGTATGTTGTGTTTGAAGGCATTAAATTGGAGGGACAGGAGACCGCCCCTAAATAACTAGGCGTTACTACACGCCACGTCACAGCCGTGACTCACAATTTACTACGAAACTCACAGCTTTCCCGCGCTGCTATCTAAGTTTTACTCTCTGAAAATGACACAGTTTTTGTATGAAATTCCCATTTCAGTCTTATAAATTTCCTATGGTATTTCGCCCCTTTTATTGAGTGTATTACGTAAGTTTTACCTGATTTTAGTATTGCTGTTTTTATTGTAAGTGAAATCAGTCAGACATTTCATAAATTTTATTAACAAACTCCTATATTAGTGAAAACCGTTTTAGTTTTATCTTTACGATTGACGATTTTTCTACGGAACCCTAAAAATAATTATTTGATACAATTACATTGAACTTGTGCATAAATTGGAAGTGATTACATAATTATCACTAAAAGGCAAACATCATTTCCAACCTGGTTAACTGTATCCGTTACTTTTTTCCTTTCAGGTTGGAAATTATGTTGTTTTTGCATTGTCATAAGTAGCAGCCATTGCCGTAAAAGAAACATTAAATGTCGTCGAAGCTTTTCAATATTGTACTGTCTACAAAAATATTAGTAAATAGTAATAATATTGTACTGGCAGGTATTTTTATAGTTTACCAATAAAATACGTAACTGACTTACAGGTTATATTATTATTGGATTTTAAAGTAAATGTATGCGCCGACGCAATTTTGCGCCATTCTCGGATAAAGAGACAGTGCGTGGGTTGACGTTGCCACAGATCTATTAGAAATGGATATGGCTTAAAAATTAGACGTATAATCTTATGTTTCATTAATAAGGTTAAAAAGTGACTTGTCATTCATTTTGGTTGGTAGTGTAATAATGACTCCCATGATCTTACAGATATCAGGATTTAATATAAAAATACTTATTATGCAATAACCGTTATATAGATTAGGACTAACAGCATTCATTTCTTCTTAATACAACATACAAATACTATTACGTCACCGATATAATGTTGGCTAAGAGACAGGATAGAAATGGAAGCAAATAGGCATTTATAATATTCGTGACTGAATGTGTGCCGCCTACACACTCACGCGCGGCATGTACGCAGAACAAATGATGCAGCGTCCTCAGAACAAACTACTGGGCTTATCTGATACAGCCGCACCATGACAAGCCTACCCCAACAAGTCACTTCTCTTCGCAACCGCACTTTTATTAACTTGAAGAACAATGGCTGTTAAATAAACTCGGGCCGCTTATTGTTTCCTTTGTAGCAGCATAAAGGATGCGAGGAAATTTTATAATGTTTTTATTGTATTGTAGAAGAAAACATTATGTAATTATGAGATGTTTGTGTCAACGAGCGGATCCGTAGGTATCTTTGTTGTTATACATGAAATGACGTTTCTATCTATATCTATACTAATAAATAAAATTGGAGTGTCTGTTTTTAATATTAAAATAACCGCTTTAAACTAAATGCATACGTATGTATACACGATACACATACCGAAATGACATTTAAAATTTTTTTTGTCTGTCTGTCTGTTTGTTCCGGCTAATCTCTGAAACGGCTGGACCGATCTTGACGGGACTTTCACTGGCAGACAGCTGATGTATCAAGGAGTAACTTAGGCTCCTTTTTTTTTACTTTCGTTTTGGCGTGGGTTTACCGAAGCGAAGCGAGGGCAGGTCCAGTAGTATGGAATAATTCCCGACTCTTTGTGCTGGAGTTTTGTTATATATATCCCTAACGTAGGTAGGAGTAGCTATGCTCTTTTATTCCCGAACTGCAGCTGTTCACACAGCATGGATTTAACTTTTCATAAAAATCACGTAGCAGCGTAAGGTACACGGAAATCGAGATTGGTAATTTACTCTTTTTATATGAAAATAAATCAACGATTTTTTATTTTCGCAGAATGTTGACATTGTATTGATCCACACAAACAAAGGTTGTAGTAACACAACAAAATACGACATTAACATAATATACAGGTTACCAATTATGTAAGTAGTCTAAACGATAAGCTTTAATATTTTCTAAATGCCTTTGATCATAAATATATACACAATAACTAATACTTTCCTACGAGCTACGAGTATTCATCCCTACGGCTTCCTCTTTGGTTCACGAAGTCTAATCAACTATTCGCATTGCGAATTGTACTTTCTAGTTATAACGAAAGCGGAAATTCAGCAAAGGTGTACTCAAGTCTTTTGGCTGTTTCTACAAAGAGCTTCATTGCTATTTTAAAATCTACTTTTCCTCGCTATTAATAATAATAAAACTGCATTTTAGCTGAAATCTTATAATTTCTTTAATTCTTATCATGCCGTCAGAAAGTCACTTTCACTAATATGCAATTGTCGTAGTAATACATCAAATAATTTCTAGTAATTTACAATCGTTTTTTTAGAATTCGTATTAATCATATCTTTTAAAATATGTATCCTAAATTTCACAATACTACTATCAATTTAGATTTATTTATCCTGATATACATTTTTCATAAAAACACCTTTTCCTATTTTTTACATAAAAAGTAATATCAGGATGTGTAATTGTGGTCCAAAAATCGTTTGCGACACCTAATATTTTGGTCGAAAAATAAAAAATGATTTCGCCGTGACTCTAAAGCGGTATCGCGTCGTAAACAGGGTCGGAAGGGCGGCAATTTGGCGAGCATTCAGAACCGCTGTAAAAGCGCGCCGTATCTAATTATCGTTGGGTTAGGGCTCTTAACCACGAAGACGGACCAACTCATAGCACTGTCGACATCATCATGACTATATGAACAACAGTATTGTACGTACTTCTGCTTTAATCCGCTTTTGCTATACACTGTAATTATGCGTCATTCACTGTAACTCGAATTGGACTATTTTTAACAAAAAATGCATATTTTCACTAGTAAAAGCTGTTATCAGCGGTGTAACGTAACATTTTTACGTGCAAAAATGTGTGTGTTGAATTAAATTATAAGCCGCTGTGTACATTTTGTTAACGAAAACATTGTAACAATACAATCCGTGGACGGTGGTGGTAAATATCGCTATGGATATAATTATGAGCATTAAAGAGTAAAAATATAGCTGAAAAATAAAGTTATCCGTATTGTAATCTGCTTAAATCGCGAAATGTCTGAGTTATGAGTCAGTTAAAGTTGCACGCGAAGCTAAATTTTGCTCTTACTGGTGAACTGTAAGCTATGATTCTTATATTCGATTTGCTTTAAATATACCGGATAGACGTAATCGATCTTAAGCTATTGTTAATACATTTTTATATAAATAACTTGAATTAATGATGCTATAGGAGATGTTACAGAGGCAGTGCGATGATATTGACCAACTGTGAAGCGTTCTGTGAAAAAAGCTTTAAAACGTCGACAGTAATTTAGTTAGGCCTCTTTGGGTGGCCAACTATGCTCTCACTCTACTCACTCTTTATAAGTGGACTCCATTTTGCATTTTGTAGCATAAAGGTGCGCGGAGCAATTTGAACGTAATATCTAAAGGCTTATGATCTTTATGTATAATTATATATCTATGCACGTTTTTACACAAGTGTCAATATGTACCAATATAATAACCATCTAAAAAGTAATTATTATTCCTACTATGAATTTGTATTTGATCTGAAAAGATGTTTAAAAGTTACAAGCCCAAAAGCGAAGTAAAACTCACAAAAGAAGATATTGTACCACTCTACATTTTTGCGCTTAAAATTAAATACCTAATCGATATTGCACTTTAAATCGGGATTTCTAAATTAAATAAGTAGGTACCTATTATAAAAATATATCCTTTATAGCCAACGCCAATCGCTAACACAATATCACCTAACATCAGGCTTTTGGACTATGAATGCGAAACTACAAATTAGGTTACTCATGCCTCGCGGCGATAGTCCTAAATATTCAGATTAAATTATATCCAGTGTAAAATGCTTTAGCTGCGGAACGTTTCAATCAATCACTCTTTACCAATTTAGTGAGCGTCATTTGGCAAATTCGATTGCGTCTCGCATTGATGGCGTTAGTGCGAGAATAAAACAGTGACGGCTGCCAGTGACGGTTGTGACAGAGTGTGGCGTAGGACGACCATTCAGCCGATATCGGATTAATTAATATCCTAAACTAAATTTCAATAAGTTGTAGGTATCGTACCGGTATTATTACAGGCCATTGGAAGCTTATCAAAGCTCCCTTTTGACGACTGATTGAATTCAATATAATTCAGGCATCTAATAATTTAATTAAATTTAATTAATTTTTTAGGCAAAGTACGTATAAGTAAGTTTTTTAATGGCTGCAATAACAGTCTCATTTACTAACGAATTGCGGTCCCTTTAATGACGAATTGATTTCTATAATTTTCTAACTAACCAATTAACGCTACCCCCTATTCGAGGTTTGTAACGATGCCCGTGTGTGCGGCATTTCGTTGCTATTCTCATAGTATAAACAGCTATCCTATTTTTCATCTCGGGTTTCCTACCAGGATGAAGGTTAATGTCACTCTTTACTACGGAAGCCTAGTGCCTAGTAGTGGTATTGACATTCACTTCTGTAGACAGATGAGTAACTAAGCATTTACTTTTTTTTTCTATTTCTACGTATATTTCCCTGATATCTATGGGTATGGTGTTGGTGCGCACATTAAGCTCACGAAATTGACACGGCTGGCTTGGTGCCACGCGCGAACGCCTTTGCAGCCGCTCTCATTACGCCCAACCCTCGTTTCAGCTGTACATTATTGATCACCATCGATATAACATAAATAAAAATACACGTGGTTTTAATATCAAACTTATTGTGCCGGTACAAAGCTGTGGTTGGAATGTTTAAAAATATATTTTGGTTATTGCTCAGGTAACAACTAACTTTAACTTAAGCATCTGTTGAAGTTGGAAAATCCAATTTCGTATTTTATTAGTCATACCATAATAAACTTTAATGCCAATGCCAGTAGGGTGTTTGTCACATCTCAGTGATAGTGCAGAACTGCCGAACTTATTTCGCTACATAGCTGACCTGAGTATTTACTCAAAACAAGCAAATCAGTCATAAGCAGTTTCAAATGTCTATTTTTAAGAAATGTTGCTATAAACAAATTAATCCTTCGAAAGTCATCTTTCCCATTCATATTGATTGTTAGATTTACTTCCTGCACGAAAGCAAGAGTCATTTCTCTTGCCAGAAAGTTGCTTGGCTCTGATCATAGGCGCTTGGATAGCGCTTATTTAACTTTTAAAGCTGTTGTTTTTAAACAAAATAAGTTTCATAAAACAAATAATTTTAATGAATTTATGTTTAATTTTAAAGACCCAGTTACTATGTGGTATGTTAAAAACTCGTGTAAGGGGCTTGAATTTAAAAAGCGCTAAAAGAAGTTTTATGGGTAGGTGAAGGTACGGAAAAACAATTTTGTTACGAGTCACGGCTACAACACATCTATTGGAAGATAGAACCAAGACTAGAAAGTTAAATAGGTCATGACATCATACTAGTATCTACTTGTTGAATATACCTTAGTCTTTCCTTGTGTGTACCAACTATAACAAGCTGAAAATTTTTATATCATTGAATATATTTATACTATTACAACGTATTAAAACATGTCAATATTTACACTTATCTACTTACATATCATAAGAGAATTTCTATACTTGTAAATGATGTCAAAGAAAATGATTTTATTATAACACTTTGTGAAAAATCAGCATAAAGGGAAACCGGGCGCTGTTAAAATGCCTTTTGAAGTCAGGGAATTTTCCAACATGCGCTTAGGAAAATTGTTCTTTTGCTCTTCATAAATGTGTCCGTTCTTTACACCCGACTCTTTACTGTAGTGCGGGAGAGAGCGGTAGCGTGACAAAGAGCGTAGAGTAACTGTAGGTTAACGGTACCTTTCGGCGGGAAACTCAAAATAATGGAAGGGACCTCCCATAAATATTTTTTTATTCGATCCTCCTGATACCAATGAACAAGGGAACCCTAAATTTCACGAGTACCTGCTGTATTCTAATTAAGTACTTCATAATGATGATTTAAGTAATATTTTTATCCGACTGCGTGGAGGGGAAAGATTTTAATTTTAAATGTGTGAGATGTCATTGAATTTGTCTCGTTAAATGTAGTGCTGAACACTTTTTTTTGGTCGATTAGTAAGGATTAAATACATCTCTGTAGTGCTAAGAATATGTTAAACTATTAACAAAACATTTTTCATTCATTTGTCAGTTTATTCGTTTTGTTATTAGATATGTTTTTAAAATAATAAAATGCTTACAAGTCACTTATTTCGCATAATGAAGAGTGACTGATAATTTTAACAATTAATTAACGTTTTAGCAATTTATTCTTGTCCTTCATTCGGTTTGAGAGATTTCGAGAAATTGTTGGCAGACTCCTTCAACTTGGTAAGTAGTCGACAAGAGTGCTAGTCTGGGAGTGAGATTTTGCGTAGACCTCTTAAGGCAGAGTAAAGAACCAACCAAGAACGTGTTTACCAGTTTAAGAGGCTGTAGTCATCTGTCCTGTCTAAGTACTTTGAAGTCATCAATATACATTAAAAATAAAAACTGAAGTGGCCATTTGCTTTATTGATTTATAAAAGCTTAAGTGAATATAGAATATATATCGCGAATATAGAATCCCATTTTTGGATCACATTTTTAGGATCCGACCAGAATAACTCAATATTAATACCGTAAATACATAGCTGATTTAAGATTTCTATTGAATTTAGTAATTAATTAATTTATCGTATGAAAAAAATTAAGTCTTTTAACGACACATTAATAATTTGAGTGTTGCTTTAAAAATGACTAAAGATAATTTTTGTAAAACGACTGGGAAAACATAAAGAGCAACATAGCAACCTAATTACCTTATCTCGTAATTGCCTTGTTTTGACGTCAACCCTTTGAGAGACTGACGCTATTTCCCGAGTCGTCTAAGGATATTAATAACCATCTTAAGTCGTCGGCTGTCGTCTCCTTTCCCGCGAGTTGGTGGCGTGGCGTCCTCCCCACCAGGTCGTGTTTTTCGCTAATACCCTTTCAGAGATGATAAGATGATGGCTTTACAAGCAAGCAGTAATTACCCGCGTCCAATTACGACTCGTCAAGGTAGGGGGAGGGAGGTCATTGTACCCTGTTTGTGCGCGATTGGGATTTCTGAGTTTAAATTGTTAGATACTAGCGCCGCTCACTACAATTCATCTTTATGCATAAATAAATGAAATTCCTACAGTTACTCTCACGAACTGAATCTCTTAATTAACGAGTTCAAATTATAGGTTGAAATATATTTGAAGTAAGAAATATTATATTTGTAGCTTGTAAAATTCAAAATAATTTATTTGTTACTAGCTGACCCGGCTAACTTCGTATCGCCTCAAAAATCAATAAAAAATCAATCATGATAAAAATTCCGGATCGACTGAT
>LGAG01000797.1:1466097-1486021 GCA_001278395.1 Lerema accius
TCCATTTACAACATCACAAAATTCTATATAGTTTTTGAGATATTTGATCATATTTGATGAAATGTATAATATCCCTAGATTTTGTTGATGTGTGTATATCTATAAGGTTCGAGAAAGCGCGCCACCGATACTCCAGTGACGGGTGACGAAGCGACGGACGGACAGACGAGCGAAGCGTAAGCGATTGTCATACGAGTGATGCGCGGCGCGGACGGGCCGTAGCGGGGCGCCCCTCGCGTCGCCATTATCGATTGCCCCAGTTGAGAGAGGGGCGGAAATAATGATAGAACGGGATGCAACCACTGCCTGCCCGATCCGATGGCCAACAGAAACTATACGAGCAACTGTATAGTGCACTACACAAATTAATATTGTTCGAGATAATATTTAATCTTTTCTTTCGTTTGGCTAATCCAGTTTGGGCTTTGGAAGTTTTAACAAACTCTGAAGCTGCAATTTTTCTTTTGATACTAATTGAGATTTGCATTTACTTTTTCTCGTGTGAAAACAGCATTGACTAAAGTTCAAAATGTAAATTTAATGAGCACATAAAAGTTTCTTTAGACATTAGGAGTACTTGAAACCATCAAAGTAAACAACTTCACAAAGTCAGGGGTGGAAGTGACATCCTGCTTATATCTATCTGAACGGATCCCGTTATAGCATCCTCAATCTCGGCGTCAAAGTTCTCATAGGGCGCTTCTTAACTAAGGCGTTAAGGAAGATAGTTAGTAAGAGGCCTTCGGCGGAGTCTTAAACTTGGGTGAAACTTGCGTAACTAGATCTCCACGATCCGGCAGTTAGAGAGCGTCAATGTGATGATAACTAACAATAGGTTATTAGCATAATTAATATTACTTTATAGTTCATAAACGTAGGGGATTGTATGCCAATGCCTTAATATTGCTATCGATAAAGGATCGCCTCTATTCTTCGACGATAACTGTCTCGATACGACTAGGTACTAATATTTGAGTAGGTATTCTAAAATAATTGCCAATATCTTTATTATATACATAGAACGTATCAAGACGTGTCATATTAGCCATTAAAAAATATTTGGCTTAACAGTATTGAAGGAAAAGTGTAATGAATTTTCTTCATCGCAGAAATTCATAATGGTAAAATGTTTCGGACGTGGAGTTCAACATCAGTTATATTGATTTTACTATAAAACAACCGACAAGCGAGTGTCTTCTCCGGCGCGGTAAATTGCGATAGAATCTGAGCCGACGCTCACATACAATGATAATAAAGTGTAAAAAGAGTCGTCGTTTTAATGTCCGCTTTATGGGTACTTCCAGGGGTTCGTAAGGTTCAGGATTCGCCCAGATATATGGCGGCTGTTAAAAGCGTCTCTTCCTTTAGCAAGGCCAACCCTCTGACGTCAATTTTACCGCCTGGTCAGTACTAAGGCAATCCATAAAATAGCCCTAACTTAATATTACACATTTAAAGTACAAACGGAATATATTTTCTGTAGCTTAAAAAAATATTGTAGTGATTTTGTTTAACAGAACATAGCCTATTTTGATCGTAAGTATACGAGTATTTTAAAAATTACACAGCTTAAAATTATAAAACTAGAACAAAAATGTTAATGTAGAAGTTCACAATCTAATTTGTTTTGGTCAATTTTGTTAACTGACTTTCGAGCACTTGTTTACCAACCTTAAAAGTAAAGTTTAGGTACGTCAAATCTATCATCTTAACTGAATGGAAGTTAGCAAAATACATTGACTAGTACAACAGAATTTCATTTAAGGTAGGTAATTTAATTATAGGTAAGTAATATTTTCTTATCTATAATTAAATTTTCTTTTTATGATTATCTTAGCAAAAAAATTAAAGTATCATAAACAACATATTTTATAGTATTTTAGTTATACTTCCCAAAAAAATTGATACAATATAAGTCATAATCACCAATACTTTTTAATTCAATGAGAACTTCACATTTCAGTAATTAACCGATTTCAAAAAAGAAAGAGGTTATTTTAAGAAAATTTTATTTTTGACATAACTTATCAGGACTACAATTTATCTCAGCACTACCATAATTATCGAAACCTTTAAGACTCAGATTAAGATGCTCATAAAATATAATTAATTAGAAAGCCGACAAATGAGTAGAGCCCTGCCTGTGTTCAAACCATCCCTTGGTTTTGATCCTGATGAAGTGCACATTTCCTACAGCCATTAAAATTTTATGAGTGAACTGGCGAAATGAATACCAGAATTAGGTTACGAAGTAGGTAAGGGTTTCGTTCGTGTAAAGTCGCAAGATTCGACGCTGATGTTTCTTGCTTATACTTATAATTTAAATATTAAAAGCTTATTTTACTTTACAGATTAGAAATTGCAAAATCTTTCGATAAAAATTAGGTGCATTGAAATACAGATCACCTGGTTAATTACTCTGTAATTATAAGCATAGAGCTTTTGTGGTTATTACATATTAAGGTTTATCGTTAGTTGACTGTTTTTAAGTCATGTGTGTAGCTTTTGGGTGACTTAAAAATTAGTTGATACTTCGGTTGGTCTTACCAAAATAGATACATTAGAACAGCGTGGTGTAGTATGCTTCAAGCCTTGTTAGAGCCCTGTAGTGGGTTAACAAGGGGTTGAAACTAACATAGAAGTTTAAGAAACGCGTTGTAATGCAGAACATAAGTAAATTAAATGTATCTTTCCGACCAAACTGCAAACTCTGGGACACTAACTAGGATCTAATAGATTTCAGGCGTCTCGTGGACGGCCAGTAGGCTTTAAACATTCTAAGCACGCGCGCATTTCTTTGTTTCTCTCGCATATAACGAGATATTGTGATTCCGCACCATTACGACACGGCATACACATAGATGCGAATATCTAACACCGCATTAGATACACGTTTTCTTATTAAGACGAGACATCGGCTGAATAACAATGCCGATATTGATCTACAGATGTTTTCCGTTCACATCGAAGGCGGTTTGAATTTAGAATTCTTACCCGGGATATTAATTTGTGTAACTCGAGTAAAAGAAAACAGGCTTCACCTGGGGAATTTTGAGATGTCTCTTGTAATAGGTAATTACATTGTTATTATTGCGAGTCGTGCTCGGCGTACAGAAGAAACAAAATATAATTAAACACGAAGGAATCTGAAACGACATGAGATACAAATTCATATTCGCTATTAAAACGCCCGGTGTCTAATATGTAACACTTGTTTTCTGGCAACCGCCTCTCCGTTCCTACCTAACGAAACGTTGCACGTTGGTTACGCAAGACTTGTTATGTAACCCAGATAAGCAAGGATGAAATTCTATCTTATTTGCGCCCTCGGATTAAAATTAAATTTCATGCAGAGGCTTCACCAAATCACTAGATATAGGTAGGCTTGGCGGGAAACCTCGTCTCACTGTCTACAATTAAAGTATCACGCGTTGATAGATACATCTTCTATTCGCACAATTGTCTGTAGTTCAAGGTTGAATGTTATGTTACTATATTCAATTAACTCGATCTGGAGTATTAGTGCTTTTATACTGATGTTTGGATTATTATTAATTTCAAGTAAAACTTATTTACCTACTTTATAATTATTTTTTTCTCAAATTAAACATGTATGATAATAGAGACGTTTCTAATTTTTTTTTAAATCGAATTACTTAATTTACCTTTACGGCTTTATAGATAGGGGTTTATGACACATCTATTTAAACATGTTGCTAAATAATGTTTGAGAATAGTTCATTAACCTTTTCTTTAAAGCACACAAAACCCGTAACATTAAATTACTATGTAAAGTCATCTACCGCAAACCGCGCAATTTGGAAATTCACGTTAGGAGCATTTTGCTCTCACTCGAATTCATATTGCTACTAATTTGTTGGTAGCTCGCGATGTTATTTTACCTGGCTGTGGCTTGGATTCCTAAAACCTTTTAAGAACTAATTGAAATAATTAGCATTAAGAAATTATTATCAGTAGGTTTTAAGATGATAGGTATTTACTTTTTAGCTAAATTCCCCGATCTCTCATAAACATAAGTAACAAAAATATGAGTTGTTTAATTTTTATCCAATAAAAAAATTGTCACTGAACAGGTTTCCATGACGCGACACCTGAAAATAAAGGATTCAAATGGAAAAACCCAACGCGTACAGTATAGAAAAAGATTTGTAAAATAAAAATGTTATATTGATTCTTCAACACAATAGAATATTCTACGAATATTCCCAATACGAAGTCTGAATAAAGAAAAATTCTATACCAAATCGTGTCTCAAATACGATAATAACTTGTAAAGACCAAAATATAAGGGAGATAAGGCAATCACATTGTATCATATCCGGGATATGCGTCAAATAATTTTCACGCGAATATTTCATAAGTCATACGTATCAATATGGGAAAATGTAATATAATCTGAAGAGTCGCGTCGCGAAAAAGGTACTGTTCCCGTTTGTTTGTGGGACTTTAATATGTTGGATGTTATTGTGTATTACAGTTACTATTTAGTGGCACTATTAGCTTTTATTGCAATTTGTAGCATTGAGATGATGAATTTTTTTTTCTATGGATACAATTACTACAATGATTATATTCGTATGTATTGCGGGGATATGTATTAAAGCAAAATTTAGGGTTTTTAGATACATGAGATAAAATAAAATTAAAAAGACATGGCAACGTCGTACTGATCGAACCGATATCTGATCGATTCATCATCACGCGGAAAGTTACATATCTTTATTATTTTCAATTATAAAAGAATGTGAATAGACGACGTACCTAACTCATTTATTCTTACCTCTTACTTAAACAAAGACTTCGAAAGAGACGCATATAAAAGAAATTCAAATAAAAATATACGTTCAATATAGAATGAAATAAAAAAATACATTCATTGTCCTAAAATTTAAGTCGCATTATAATAAAACTGTCTCCGGCTGAAATGGTACGCGGAAGCGCACGACAAGCGTGAACAAAAACGAGATAGCTCAAAGATAAACAGCTAGCTGCCGGAAGTTATGCTGGAAAGAATTAAAACGAATTATTAAATTCTTATTTTGACGTAAATCTAGAAATTAAAATTGATCTTACATTGTTTGGGTTGAACACACAACAGAGCAAGTGATGTCTTCATCACTAAGGAGAGCTAGACCAAGCTAATCAGGAGCGGATTTGTGGAAGATTATTTTATTTACCAAGTTACAATGGCTATAGATGAACGATGACTTATCAGTAAATCTATCTGTCGGCGCTCTATGTTCAATGAGCCTACTTCAGTCTTAACAAAAATCATTATCAAGATTATTTCTAACCTACTAATCTAAACCTTTCGTAATCATTATCTTAATGGAAAATGTAAAGGCAGTCTGCACTACATTTTTACTTCTATACACCGCCCAAAGAAATTCACTCTAATAATTTTCTTGAAGTGGTTACCTTTATCCATATCGTTACCAAGTATCGTGTAGTATGAGTTTTCAATCTTGTTAAAGAAAACTTTGATACGAGCTCAGTTATAGGTAGTAAGGTTAGACTAGCATGTTTCTCCTGAATTAAATTTCAGGGTATTGCGCAAGGAAGCATGGTTTGAAAATATTTTATTAGGTTTCAAACAATGTATTGAATAAGTTTTGACTTAGTTACACAGGTAACTTAAACTTCACAGCGTAGATACGGACCTGCGCTATGAAGTTTCATAACAAAATAACTTTATTTATAAGTAAGCAGTGATCGAGTCTTCGATCCTTTTATGTCGGATCTCGGTAATGTCATTATTTTGTAGTCGAGGACGGCAGACTTTTAAAAATAATATCGTTAGAATACCTTACGTACTTCTATAATATAATAAACAACGGTAATTTTATACTTTAGGAGTGAAATTATGATTATATTTGTTGAGAATGCTATTGGAACTCAAAATGCCAAGTAGAAATCATGCATTCGCATTACCAATTAACAACGAGAACTCTTAACAAAGAATTTTCTTTTTTTGTACAATATAATCATGTCTATTATATTCCCGGTCGTTGGTTACTACCGACTCGTAGTTGCTACAATAAGGAATAAGGACGGAGATCACGCGATTCATGTCTTTAATTGCATCTAAGAGGTTTCCATTTCTAATCTCTTCAGACGAATACGCCTCGGCCCTTGAGAGTTAGTTCTTAGTTGGATTCTTTATGTGGATCTACTCTTTAGTTTTTTCTTTTTAATTCTATTAAAGTTATTTATGAACTTAATTCAAATGATAGTACCTATTAGTAAAGGATGTTTTGAATATTTCGTTCCCTCTATTTCAGAGGTGGGTTAGTTATAGACTGTGATTTGTCAATGATGTCACAAGCCCAGTTTTTAGAAATAGGGAATATCTATTTACGGGTTAATTTTATAGTTCCTAAATAGAAGTTAGTACTTGTATCGACAAACAATACTAATATCAATATTATAAAAGCCATAGAAGATATTCAATTGCCAGTGATCTAAATATAACATGGACATACTGCTCAAAGGGAACATACTTTCGTGTTGAATATTTTCACCATTTTTCAATCATGAGAATTACAGACGTCTTTGAATTTTGACAACCACTAAAATATGAATCGTTATAGAAATAGAATTGAGCCGTGGCCCACTTTGTAACAAGGGCGGCAAAATTACGATTGAAACGTCTCACATTACAAAGGCCTCAGAAAACTGTAACGAGATAATGTTCCACATAAATAAGGGCCCATCATTTTATATTATAGAGAGAGGATAGGTGGGGAGAGGAGGCTTTCACTCCTTTATTCGTGGATAGGGTGACACTCAGCGCACGACCTCTCAGTCACTGCGCCTTACAAGCGTCCATTAGACACTGAAAATGAATACGGTGTAACCCAATACGCTGATATTGAGTCCTGCAGGTTGTAGTAGAGAACATTTTTTCTAACCATCAAGTGGAGTACCTATGATGAGTAGTGCTGAAGATGTAAGTAAAATAAAATAATAAGGCTTTTTGTTTTTTAATTAGATTTGAAAACCCTGATGAATTAAGTTAATGTATTGAACGTTGAATCACGTATTTAATTTTTGTCGTCTTAAGCGATAAGGCCATCTTTTATAAACAAATTTTCTATGCATGTCCGACCAATTTTTTGGACTGATAGATTTGGTAAGCATGTATATAAAAATTAAAGATTTTTTTTTTGTAATTCCTTTAAACAAGTTGACGCAAATATAGGCTCCTTCCAGAAATCACAAATCAAAAATTGTCAACTCCAAATACCTATATAATCCAAATTCCGTGTAATATTGAGGCGCAGTTAGTAGCGGTCGGACTATTTGTTCATAATGAATGTTCCCATTATGAGTGAGCTTGTCATATCTGACAGTAAAGCTGCGGTGAAAGGCGGGATCTAGCGTTGAATAGCGTTATCTGTAGCGGGTACATTCTGCCTCATGATCGCTTCCCAACAGGGGGTTCTTTACAGGCCGTACGCTTGTGTCGGAACGATTACTTAATAGAACCCGGATGACCAGGCTATGAAATGAAAGTGACGTCAAAGCGAAATTATAATCTTGTAATTATGTCATTTTAAATTAGGTATTCTATTTAGTTCGACATAATAATTTTGTACGGGTCAGCGTGTTTAGTTAGAGTTCTACATATAGTGTCTAAAACATCAATTTGTGGATATCTATAGCCCAGAATAAAATGATTAAAAAAAAAGATATCTATCTTTGTTGTAAAATTTGCACGGTAGAGCAAACATTAAAGTTGTTTCAGCATTTTCATTTTATAATTTAAATATCGAAAAAAAAATCTAATCACTTATCAGAAAGTAAAATTTTTACGTTGTACAGACAAATCAAAATCCTTACTATCTATATTTTTATGTTACAATTTTTTTTAAACAATTAGGTACATTTCAAAATTTTTCATTGATAGTTTATTACTAAAAGTAACATAAAAAGACTTCTAAAGAGAACTCATTCATTTTCTTTACTACACGCAAAACTAAAATATTTTCAATTAACTACAACTTTTATCCGCATGAAATCTGAAAACCTTCGTTAAGGTGTATTCACAGTGCTTTCCATTGTTATTACAGATACCGAAGTCGGACCAGTAAGCAAAGCGTTCAAGGCGGTCTGTGTTGCGAAGATAAGCTTTATTCCCGCTGTGACGTCACCTCCGATTTCACAGGTATTCTACCCTCATCGACAATAGGATACGAAATCTTTCTATGCTAACCTAATAAAAGAACAGGTCAATTGAGTTTCTATTTCAGCTTTCTTGAGCGATACATCTGTTTTGTTAAGTGCGAAGTTTTCTTTTACTTATTACGTACTCACTTGTGTCTGTAAGTTTGTACTTAACAAGGTAAGGTTTGTTTCTGTTATTATCCCGTTATAAAGTTAGTTTCTTTTATAGTCTGCATGTTTATACAGATAAAAGTATGGAGGTTAGCAAACTTTTAAACATATTGCAATCTTAGTCCTTAATTATTCGCGTAATTAGTATTATTTCAACAAAAAATGTCAAGAATCTAATTCTAACTTAAGTTTAAAATTGTATGGAAATTAAATCGAAATATGACCGCAATTTTTCAAATCTCAGGGATCGTCCTCACGCACTAACGATTATGACTCATCTACATAATTACGTTATTGTGGAAAATATACAATCGTAGGCGACTTCTTATCATGAAGACCATTCTAGATACAAACTACAATTGTTACTCCGACGGATAACTTTGCTTTAAAAATAAAAGTCAAGTGAAACGAGACAAGAGGTGTCGTGTCATGTCTTTGTCGGCGAGGTAACGCCGTACCCCGACACCCACCATTAGTTAACATACAAATGGCGACTCGTTTTACATAATCCATCCAGCATGGCGTAATTTGTTGCAAACTGTCTGGATAAGCAAATTGATCGCACCTTTCATACTGGATTTTGTAACGCCAACTACTCTTTTATATACTTTTATCGTAGATAGATATTTGATTTGCGTGTATTTGAGAGGGTGCAAAGATAGTTTGTATTCATAATGGGAATCCATAAGTGGCGCTGTTTTCAAGATTTACTAAGGAATTAGCCGCCCTGTAAATTAAGAGATATTGAGATGCAGGCACAGTAAAAGTGTGATAGGTACTTTTAAAATTGATAAACAGAAGGTCTGGAGTTTATATGACTGATATAGGTAACACAATGGTATCAGAAAATAAGTTGCAAACAAAACAGCATTCGTCGCGTCGGCTTGTAGTGAATTATTTCTCTTCTAACCTTTGCTAGAAGTGTAATTTACCTCTTCATTTATAATGGTAGGTAATCTATTTTTTTTATTTTACAAGGAACTTCAATATCTCGATATTTCTTCCAGTTCAAATTACACTTTTTTATGATCAAATTTATAGTTTTGAACATAAAAACAAACAATAAGTTTAATCCTAAAATACAATAAAATTAATCCAGTTTGCCACTGCACATGGACGTAAACATAATTTGTTCCAGTTTGTATAAAATAATACTTTGTCGGAAGCAGTAATAACAAACTTCAATCAATTTCTATATGGTCAGGAGTCAGAGCGATGCATTCAAATGTAAATGACGTATGTTCAAAACAAGAGACTAACGAAGCCGACCGACCAAGTAACGTAGGCCTGTGCAAAGAGCAACAATGATTCGCGATTCTATAGTTGCAACCGCGTGTGAATAATAAACACATACTACATTCTCTTTCATAGAGCTTGTTAGCAGGACTTTGTTAAGGAACATGCATGTCAGTGCGTTGAGATTATTAGTAGGCAAACTGCGTAGAATCAACAAATGCACTATCAACGCGCTATTCCTATGGAAATTTACATTCCCCATTCCTATGTGTTAACACAGATGCATGGCATTTGTACTAAGGCGATGAATAGTATGACTTTGTAGCTATTTATGACCATAATTAGTAATGCCTACAATAGGACTTTGCCGTGGGTGCCATCCTCCCAAATAGACAACAAAAATTTGAATTATGAGATTAAATTTCTTCACTGGGAATCATCCCACGACAGTCCAGTATAGTAACCATTCCAATATAAAAGTCATCAATAACTACGTCACACATACGAATTAGTCTAGCTCTTTCATAGGTTAATTTTGGGCAGACCTATTTATTATGTAGTAGGAATTGAGATTTGCAGAGGTTGGTATCAAATTGTTTGAAGAAACTTGTGATTGGTAACAAGGATGATAGGTCCAGCGGTGCTTATAAATGAGAAATTGTGAACCAGAGTTCTGGCAAATTTTGTATTGTTGTTACAAAATCTACATTGTACATTTATGTCTGAACTTAAACAGGGTAACTTAAACAGTTTTTAAGATACTGGAACAGTTAATCATTATTGTTGGGTATTCTTGGTGTTCATCACTGTTATTTCAAGATATTAGAAATTACCATAGGATCTTAACGTAATTCTCTTTTTTTATATAAAGCTCATTAAATGAGCTGTTAGTTTCTGTAACGAAATAAATGAATAATATTTGAATTTTCATATATACTCGCATCTATTGGATTACAAAGGTTAATGGCTTAATTTGATAGTAACCTACATTACAATCTGACAGGTGCTATTGTTACTAACATTTGTTTACAAGCCGTGTAAACGAACGACTAGATATGCAATAAAATTATATGTAACGTTGACTTTGCGACATGTTGACAGCCGCCATACGCGAATAGTTCGCTTTGGGGAACATGTCGTGGATCCACAGACAAGTTGAAGCGAGCTCGCGCCTGCAAGTGGCGATATTTCAGCGTTCACAACTTGGGAAAACTTTACCCACTTCAAAAGCGCTTGACTGCCAACTTCATTCGAGTTTCGTACGGATTTGTTTGATATCCGGGTTAATCATGTAAACATCTACAACGTGAGGAAAGTAACATTATGTAACGTAATGTTGTAAGTTATCTTTACAGTTCATGTTACATATTCACATTTTATACCGACTGAATTGCTCAAGTTTTTATTAATTCCATATGTCTTTTGAAACTCAAATTTGATTTTAAACGCGACAAAGACAAAATTGGCTAAAGAAATTAATGTAGAATAATAATAATCAACACATACAATCATGCAAACGTGCAAACAATATTCCTACCATGTAGATACGTAAATAAAGTTCCTATTCTTTTTCGGTACAAGATTCATAGACGCACATTCGTAACTTCAGTAAAATTCGCCCTGGTTTTGGACTGACCGTAGTCTATAAAATGGCAACCGTCGCTTAGTTACAGGTAGTATAAGGCGTAGTAGATGAGACTCGTAGAGCGACAGCCACATCACGGGTGGCCGGCTCCGATCGCGCGCCACTATTTTACATATAAATGGATGGTGCTACGTCCCTCCGACGCAATGGATGAAATTCGTCCTCCTATCCTCCTATATATTGTATAAAATACTTGCAAATTACCTATTGTGAAGCTACGTGAAGGGCTTGGATATAATAAAAAATTTAGTATGAAACCTTGCGATATATTACTATGTACTGCCTAAATAATGTTTGATGTATTAGTGTTAGTTAGACGTTCTTTTCACAAACACTTTATTCTTAAGTGCTACCAAAAGTTATGCTAACAATATGGAACGATGTTTTGGATGTATCAGAATCGGTCGTAATTAAATAACATAACTATAAAAAGAATAAATTTAAAAAACGAAGACAAAACAAATCAAATATTCAAGCAAATCTTACGTCAAGTCACGAATGTCTCTGTTAGTTTCTAAAATTACTGGTATATTCTGCGGTACGTTATTTGAAGCCCCGTGAGTCAAACTGCGGCGTTGTTTAGTTTGACTTACCAAACAGAAGTTAAATTAGTAGGAGTATTTCCAAATGCAAATCCTGAGCACTGAGAAGTGAAGCGTGCCACCTGTGCTGACAGTTCACGTAATAGCTCGGAACCGCCGAATTAATTTACAAAACTCCGCACCGTCTCACACAAAACAGTTTTTGACATTAGTAGTTAGTTGCGCGGAAACTGGAAAGTGGTCGCGTCCTGAATTAAATGTGTTGAGGTTACACGGTACCAAGTTTTGTTCTTAAAATAATTAAGTGATTGAATAAAAAATAATGTAAGTTTTACTGAACGGCCTTTTTTATGACCTTTAAGAACTAGTTTTTTCTAAGCGCACTGTCTTACATAAGTAAGCTTCCTAAGGCAACAAGAATAAGACTTCACAAAGGCTATAACAAACACGTACTTAGTGTATTGAAGGTTAAGCAAAGCGTGTTTTTCTCTTAACTTTACAAAGATCTTTTCGAATAGTAAGTTAAGGTACTAATGCAGCAAAATCGAAAAGTAGGTAATCCATACTTCGATTCATATTAAATTGCGTACATAACAAAAAACGTTTTTTACAGACGACCTCGATTTGGCTTTACAAACCTTTAAAAATGATTTAGGTTACGCCTTTTTACAATGTTGTTCGAAAATAAAATGTATCTGAGTATGACAGCTTGGTAGTTACGAGTAAAATTGACTCCTGCGAGGTAATGTTTGCCCTTTGAGATGCAATTTTTTTGCAATTGTTGGTTTTGACATCAGAATGACAGGTACGTATTATGAAACATGTGTGTTGTAAACAGTTCTCTATATTATTGTGGGCGTATTTTCTGAATAAGTTGCTACGCCTGTATATTACTTGTATGTCAAAAGTTAGGGATGATATTGCTTCAATTAAAATAATGCATGTTGCATAATCTTTATATTTTAATTCAGCGGAACAGTAGTATTGTTTTTAAAAATGATACTCCAATAAGCCTTAAAAAAAATTTGGAAATAAACTCTTTAATAAATATAATTAAACACAAGTACCTACGCAGCGTAAACTATGTCAAATAACTATATTAATCTCATTCCCATTTTGGACATTAGGTCGTCAAGTAGACCAACGAAAACAAGTCCAAAGCCCAAGCCAATATGAAAATTATCGTCCAACAACTTTGCGTGTTGATTTTATACCATCAAAAATATTGGTTCAAATTTATTTTGCCAACCTGTTTAAAATATTTTCTCTCAATTCACTGAAATGCAAATTACAATTTCTCACGCAAGCTTTTAAGCATTTAATTTAAAAGCCCATATTTAACTACTGCCCCGTATTGATTTAATTATGCCATTTAAATCTCAATCCCAAAAGTGATTATTGAAACGACATTAACAAACAATGTGAGTAACGAAAATACTACTTTTTGTTCTCAATTCAAGCACTCATTGGATTTACTTGATTTCAAGTATTTTCAATTAAGTTTATTTGGATTCGTTAGTCAATACTTTTCTATTTTATGAAATGTTTTCGATGTTAGATAACAATAATTTACTAGGGCGAGAAAGCAGTGATAACTTTATTTCGTAGAAATAGAATTTAGTTCTAACATTTGGGAGCGTCTTTAGACACAGAATTGTATACAATTATATCAATTCTAGAAATATGAATAGTTATGAATTTCATAGAAATTATTATGTACCTAATGTCTTACAAGCTATGTGAGCGCACCTTACAACATAGAATATTAAAGTGATTTTCATGTATAAATTCTAGGTATTTGTTATAAAGGTAAGTCTTACATGTAAATACTAAAACTGAGCACTTAATTTTGGCAGCTCAAGACTGTAAATATTTATTTTGCTTAAATTGGAACTTACTATTATTTCATTTATGGCATTGTGCTTCAAACTATTAAAGTAAAAATGGTTAATCATCAAAGATGATAAAGAAACAGCTTTGTCGTTGTACTAAAGAAAACCTTCTAATGAAAACCTCAAATTACCAATGTAAACCAAAATATTCGATACTTGATGTTTCAGTACTTACAAATCCCGTACTTCATTACGCTGATATTCGCTCTCCGGTTAATTGAGAACCTACTTCACAAGCTTGAGCAAATCCTAAACTTATGGATTAAATTCGTATTTGATATTCTCAGACATGGTCAAGTAGTAAAGTACCTACTGTACTAATAGGTTAAAGTAACGCTCAAGTTATATTTATCATCATCTTTATGGATTATATTTTGTTCTTTTGGTAGTCTAAATAAAGGTGTTTAAAAAAAAGAACTCGTAGGTCTACTGTCAGTTTTACATTCAAACATTCACTTAATGTTAGAAATAGAAGAAAAAAGCACGGGCTCGATAGCACGAGTCGTTTAGCGACTTAATTAAGAGAGTGGTAACTACAATAGTCAGTGTTTAGGATATCTTATAAAAACAAATTTTAGAAGACGTTATGAAGACGAGATTATAAATGGTAGTTAAAATAATTGAGACGGCAAACTAGACACCGTGAAACGTGGCAATATCAAAATAGTACTTAAGCAGCTCCAACTACGAGTAGGTTGAATCGCTTTTGCAGAAGTTCTCAGGCCGTGTGCAGTTCATTTCCTGTGTAATTACTTTCATGTGCAAGTTTCCACGACTCCTTCAATTACGCTTGCGCAAGCATAACCCACTGAATGTTCAGTACAGATGTATTACATTAATGTAAAGTCGCTTGTACGTATGTTAGGTTTTAATTTATGACATACTCGTAAGTTGAGCAATATGATTTGTGCATTTACAGTATCTTAAAAACAATGATCACGTATATGAAGTCGCAACTAATCTATGATTAATCTTGCAAAAAATTATCCTCGATAGCTTTCACAAAAGTTCCCAAATACAACAGAATACCATAAATACACCGATAATACCTACATATAATTAAAATACTATTGAATTCTACAAATAAGTTATCTATGTAACAAACGTAATCTAAAGAACAAATCAGTGAAAAGTTTTTGAGCGACCCTGAAATATCGAATATGAAAAATCATTTCCTTGTATTATATCTTATCATAAGTCGTAATTTGTAAAAGTTTTCAATAAACCAAATATGTATTTGAATGAACCAAAACATACATATACCTACTCGAAGGAAAGAAATGTATTGCAAGTGATATGACATTATATAAGAATAATATATACAAGGTCTTATAAAGCCAATATTTTCCATCCATCTAATCTATCTTAAGCACTAGTCACTTCAAAGAAACGCATACATTTGCAATTAAAATTTATATCGCTCCTCATATTATCCTCCGTATGCGCTGAATCTGGATAAACATCAGCATGTTTAATAAGAGCGATCTCCAGCGGCGCTGCAAACAACTTTGAAACTGGCCTAGAGCAGATGGGAATGACATCTCTTTGAAGATAAAGACGCGAGATAATTTTGCATTTTCGTGCCGAGACATCGCCGATATGTACCTACCTGTCATGTTCTTCAAATTAACTTTTGATGCCGTCTAAGGAAACTTCTATATTTGCGGGGAACAAATTAAGAAGGGACTTTTGCTCGTAATCTGACAGTGATTGAGTACTTTGATCAATCTTACTAATAATTGCATTGATATTAATACCTCGAGAAATATCGAAATAAATTGCTCTTTTGTAGATAGAAAATTGCTGTTTATGACTTTGTGTTATATTAACTTTAATTTAGAATGAAATCTTTATTTTTTGACCTGAATAATTGACTATATCGGAAAATTCCGCTGAAAAATGGCTACTTTTTTCTATTAAATGTTGGAACAAGACTCAAATACCATAAGTTAAATTCGGCCTACCTACTGATGATCCTAAGAACTAGGATAGAAGAGAACGACTTTAATTCCTTAAGGTATTAATATAAATCATCATACTTAATAAAAATGTTGATTGACTGACAGACACGCTACAGCCTAAACGGATAGACCTAGAAGCATGAAACTTGGCATAGAGGTTCTTTCTAGAGTGTAGGGGAGCACTAAGAACGGATTTTTGGAAATTCTCACTTTTAGGGGGGGAAATAGGGGATGAAAGTTTGTATGAAAATTGAAAAAAAATTAAAGCAAGCAGTTTGCAAATTAGTATTTAAGTTTTCGATACTAAGCTAAGAAGTGCGGATTTAAAAAAAATTGGAAATTAACCCATAAGGAGGTGAAATAAGGGATGAAATTTTGTATAAAAATTAACAAAAATTTAAAGCTAGCAGTTTTTAAATTCGTGTTTGGGTGTATAGTTGAAAAGGATGAAGAACCTTATTCAACGGTTTTCTTAAATCAACCCTTAATGGGGTAAATATCACCGCAAAACTATAATTTCCGCAAGCAAAGCTGGGGGCAACAGCTCGTAAAAAATAAAAAAGTAAAGCAAGCTAAAGCAAGATAATTCGCGCTAGAGAAAGTACATAAATTTTATTATAACACACTGAGTCTTATTTTAGTTTCAATAATAAACAAACCCGTCTGTCGTTTTAACTACACATGCTTTTTCAATAAGAGACATTCAAGTGCGCTCACCAGTTCTCCATAAACACAAATTTGTCACTACGATTATGTCAAACACAAAAATAATCCCGTCATCTATTTGGCATGTGACGCACCCCTGCAGCCTGTGAATTGCAAATTTAGGGTGCTTCATCTGTGTAGGTTGAGCGTTGGAGCGGCGAATGTTAGAAATGAAAGATTATAGACTACGTTGTATAGGTGATCAGACGTCGATAGCTGCGTCGTAAGGGCGAGGGACGTCGGTTGTCATGGTTATAATACCCGGTTCTCGTAATACGCCCCGCAAACATGGTCTGTGTCGATGTTGGCTTACGGGGTCGCATGTACTTAGCGTGTGTTGCGTTAGCAACAGGTCGAGTCACAAAAAAGTTGCCTATTTACTTAGGTACTACACGTATTCATTACGAATGGTTGTGTAAAATCTTTAATTGTCTTTAATTACGATAAACTTAGTTACTTAGTTTTTGTTTTAAACAAAACATCTAAATATATACGAATCAAACATTTAATTATTTTTAATTTGATTTTTAGATTAGAGAAATATTTTAATTTTATTTGATTGTTTGCTTCATCTACACCAAGTTCAGCGCTTAGTTATTCCGCGAAACAACCTACCTATCAACAAATAATACGAATATTTCTGAATGCTTCCACTGAACTAAAACCATAGAGTGCCTTTCCAATTTACCTACTAGTCGAACATTTCAAAACTTTTGAATAGATGCTCAAAACCTTTGGCGTCTACTTAAGTGGTTTAATTTCAACAGCTCTTACTAAACTACAAATAATACAAATTGTGTTTCTTAGCATTTAGTTGAAGAATTATTATGATGATCTTCATAAAGATATATCTCGAATTATGTAGTAACAATTTATTTTTTTCTGTATAAAAAATATCTATCCTATTATGTTTTGATGTAAAAGTGTCTTGTTGCTCTAATTCTCTGAAATTTTTACCCATTATTCATCTACACAAATGAAATAGTACGCCAGGTAAAACTCTTCAATACAGTTTATCCTTATAAAAATATCCACAAAATACCCAATAATACTGCTGTCACAGGTCCAATATATTAAATATCATTTTATATTTCAGTGTTTTTAACATACGAGTAGGTACTTAAATGACAAAGCACCGGTTAATATAAATTTATCGAAATAAAATTCGATGATGCTTATCCACAGTACTTCACACGTTTTCAAGTTTTTTATAACACTCACCGCCTTTGAAATTTTCAATTAAATTAAAAAATACTGTAACTAATTTAAAACTTTAAGTTAAACGATTGTTACTACAATTATTATAATATGAACTACAAGATATACAATCTTACGTCTTTCCTACACACAACAAAGCTAGAGTTAAAAGAGACGCTTGAACTTAGTAGAACTTTCATTTCAGACACAATCTTTATATGATGAAGGAATACCAACCTAATGGTAAATGGTGATATTTGATGTCCACAACGTTGCTCAACAACCCCATGTACGCGTACTCGTACAAAACTGACCAAAATAATTAAAACAACGTCACTCTGTCCACAAACACAGAACCTCCACCGTAAAAGAGAACATGAACGTGGTCCAAAGTTACGTTTTAATCAAACAGGAACCACGCCCATAGCTGTCATGCTGCCTATTTATGAGTTGTAAAGGGCCTTCGTCCGAGGGTTCACTTTGTGCGGTGTATGCTAATAGCACGAATATGGTGCGTGATATACACTGACATATGTCGACCTGGAAAATTAAATCGCAGCGCTGAGGGCGACTGTTCGTATTCGTACGAGTGCCAATAACGCGTAAACGTTAGCCAGTCTCAATGATCACGGTAAGCCGTAAATGAGCAATATCGTTTGTTTACGTCCTGTTTGTCGTGGATAGATGTGAATACCATGCATCGTAATTGCTGAGTTGTTGATTGATGATTATAGGAATAAAATTGAACTGTTGAAATGAGAACAGTAACCTGCAACTCATATACCTAGTTGGCATATTAAACACTACGGGCATTGTCTAGTTTTCACACATATGTTATTAATTATTAAGTCTAATAGTAATAAAATAAACTTAGACAAGTTAGATAGTGCTTTGTTTAAAGTAACTCATTAGTCTACTAGCAATAAACAACTCATAAATGCCAAGAAAGAGACAAATTGTTGGCAATAAGAATTCATTAACAATTCTTTAACACAAAATGGTGCTTAGTAGTAAAAATGGATACGATAAATAATAAACGCCTAATCGGAATAAAATTCTAATGCTCAAAAGTGTTGCGTACGAAGTAGCATTTAACTACTCAACAATTTAGTATCGCGGAGTGAAATTCGGCGCGTAGTTATAAAGTATGCATAGCGGTGAAACTCGAGCGAATCTGTTCGAGAATTTATGCGTAAAGAGAGGTAATAGCGCGGCTCATTGCTTTTTCACTTGGTTACTCAAATGTAGATGGATGAGGTCGGTAAAGACGCCGGCGGAGACAATTGTCACCCATCGCTCAGTGTCGCCGCTAATTGAAAATTCCCTCCAGCTTCATTTAAATCGCCATCGACTAGAAGATACCCTGTCCCTCGAAATTATATTCGACAATAATTTCATTTTAGTCTGCGTTCACTGTAGAAGCACTAAAGGCCATAGGACGTGGTGTGACAATTATTACTTAACCAATCTTTTGAGTATGTTATTGATTTATCATGTAGCAAAATTGTTTAAGAAAATTTTGTTACAAATTGTATCGTTGGAAAGTTTCTTCCTAATTTAAATTTGAAAGCCGACCATTTGTTAATAATTTTCCTTGTGAATTTGTCTAGTATAACCAATTAAGGAACCCTTATGCCTAAATACCCTTTAGAGTGGTTCTCCGGAAGGAAGAGGGTGTGAGCGGAAGAAATCTTCGATAACAGGGAGCGAAGAATGGAAAATTGTACAACATTACAGTATTCAGACATCTTCCGAGGAAGTAATATTATAAATACCCAAGTAATGAGGGCCTCTTGGAATAAAAAATTAGGGAAACCAGCCAAGTGCGCGGCAAATCAGAGTAATCCTTGGTTCCGTAGTAATTTCCTGGATGTTAACTAATAATTATTTGCAGTTACTTTATCTTAGCATGATGACTAGTACCTAGTGTAGTATTGTTTTTACTTATATATTAATAATTGTAACTAAAATTTGTTGTATGAAACGGTAATTTATTTAAACAAAAAGTAAAATTTAGATTTATGTTTGTGATTCTTTCTAATAAATTGAATGAGTTATCTGAATAGTTTGGAGACGGGCGATCAATATAATGCTAGAGCATGAGAATCGCGATCTTCAATAGTGATACACGACTGAAAAGAGAGAGATCTAAATTGTAATAGGTAAGTTAATAAATAATGATATACCCTTTAAATGCAAACCACAGAACACAAAACTATATTTTTTAATAATAATAATGGGTATTATTAGAAAATGTCTCCGGCACATTAATAACGCTATTTCCCGCTTGGGTTCCATTTTAACCACGGATTCCTAAAACACGATGGCTAAAATGAAGCAATTACATACAACTTATAACAGCAGGGGAATTCATAGAACTTAAGATAA
>LGAG01000797.1:1501547-1513985 GCA_001278395.1 Lerema accius
TATAGTTACGAGAATCCAACTACTTCAAAGGACGATGTTAACGAGCTGCGTTAACAACGTTACCACCATGTACTAGTTGTTAAAGTTGGATAGTAAGTCCTACGAACTTGCAATTAGATGTTACAGCGGTCGATACCTACCCTTAGCCACACGTGGCCATCATAAATGAGCTCTCGAGGACACCAACCCCGCCCCACATTATACACGACACACACCTTAATATAAGTAAAACACTCCAATGTCCATTTCAACAGTATTTTTAGGATATTTGATGGAATAACTAAACCTTTTTAGATTCTTTTGCGTGGCGTTGCTGTCTGTTTTCTCAGTATAAACGCGTCTATTTTGTTTGTAATGGGAAAAAATAGCGTAAATAAATAGACTAACTCTGGTTGTGAGGATATATAAGAAAACAATGTAAGGCTGAGTTTATCCAGACCAAAATAAATGTAGCCGGAAAACTGGAGATAAATTGTGAATTATCCGAACGTAAAGATAATGAGTGATTAAAATAGTTTCAACGAGATCAATTCTGTATTTCTCCCGGGAAAAATATGTAAAGGTATGATAAAAAAATGTGTTATTATATTACAATATTAGATGAGCTATTTCGAATTAAAATAACATTTATTTTGACTGAAATTCCGACTGAAATTTTGACTAAATCTTCCTAGAAATACAAGTTTCATGATAATAATTAAAGCTAATGAAATTAGAGTTTTGATTAATAATAACAGACCTACGTGAGAGTTATTATAATATATCTTACGAGGGTATAAAATTACTTCTCACTTATGATAACATCATGTTACGTAAACGTGGCTCATACTCATAAGATAACATTGAGGCACCAAGAATTTTCATCGCCGTCGGCTTGTTGCCGTCTCTGCAATATATAGCCGTAACATTCAACAGAAAGAGACAAAGCTCGTTTACTCTTATACCGATAGACCTAAGTTAGAAAGAAACCTCCAAGACTTTAGCGGCACGTCTTAAATTTCCAAAGGTTTTATTGCATTCCCCGCAAGCACAGACGCTTAAACTTTATTGCTGTGGGATTAAAGTAATATTTGCAGCGACTAAATGATGTCGAGGCAATTTCGTGATATTAAAAGTTGTCTATGTCGAGGCTCAGGTCAATAGTTCGGTGTTCCGTGAATGTTTGCAGAGTATAATCGAGGAGGGAACTTTCTATCGGTCGCATTCTTGTCCGACGACGTGCGATAACACTACGTTCCTTTTCAACTATTTACCGTTAATGCATACTTTGACATAATTACTCTAAGTGCATAGTTCGCACCTAGGAAATACCCGCCATAGTAGTGTCTGTTGTTTACTAAAAATACCCAGAATAACTGAAAGTCTCCAAATACTTCCCGAGGAATAAACTGAATTTTTGAACCTGCATTTACATCACATTTCCATGATATACATAACGGCATACAAATTACTTTAGAAATGTTGTATCAGCGAGCTCGATAGAAATTTCCAGGCGAATGACTTGGCAAAATTTTCCCAGCAAGGTATACAGATAGTTCGATAGATGGCCTGAAAACGAGAGGCAGTAGGAAAGGGATCGGAAATAGCGCGCCTGCTGAAGTGTATTCACTATTATTGGTGTCGCATCCGAATGTATTTATAGAACTCCTTTGTTGCACTTTGCGAAGATTCAATATATACCTCACTCAATTCAAGGATCTACGTGAAACCCGATGTAAATATATTTTAAAGAAATAAAATACAATGGACATTGTATTTCACTTTGGTTTGAAAACACTTTAGAAATTCAAGTTAAATTGGTCCAAACTTCACAGCTATCTATTTAAAATTCAACGAAGGGCACAAACCAATCGATCTGTTCACGCCCTCTAGATATGATTAGTAGCTAATTGAATCTTGGGGTGAGATCCGAACAGTTTAGTATTCCAATTTACGAGACTTTTCGTTGTTCAGTCGAGTAAAAGGGTTAAATTCAATCTCCACCCTACAACATAGAGAATTTTACAGAAAACAATAGGTGCTTCAAATACGTAGTAAACAATATTTCATCTTCATTTCATGAAAGTGTTCCCTACCGTTCTCATTATCCCGTCTACGAAAGCTCGTAGCGATGCTACGCTACTCTGTAGACCTTTCGATTCGTTATTGCAAATTGCTACAGGATACCTCGAAAAGAATAATAATTGAAAAAAACGAACACAAAATAAGATCTCGACAATTTTTGCTGCAAAATTGATGGTACTATTTTGTAATAAAACTAAATAGAAATCATTATTTGTATCTATAGCTCTCAAATTAGAAGATACCTCACATAATGGTATGAGGATATCGTCATCAATGCATATTCATGCGTGGATACATGCATCATAAGTATCACAAAAACAAACAAAATATCCGCTTATTTTGTAAAATGTATATACTCTTTGTGGATTCGTGTAGACGTAGAAATTGAACATTAGTAGATAAATATATCACATAGTAATGCTAGCACACAAACAGTACATACTCTGCCGTATAAACTCGTATATAGATTGTTAATTTCAGGAACTATACGCATGATCACGATGTAAACAAAGCATTTGCATAATGAATCCGCCCATAGTTTTATTACTTTGTTAATCGGGGGTCATTTTTTGCTCGCAGTTTGTTGGTAATCGCTTTCAACATCAACTTTGTATTCTGGGGGCTTTTCCTCCCTCACGGTGCAAATTTGATAATGAAAGGGCCCCACTTGTGTGCTGCAGAGATAATGTAAATAAGTATGCAAATTATACGCCAAATTCCATTCAAATGAACCACTGTGGGTCTTTAAAGTTTTACACACAGCCAACTCCGCCGTGATATACTGGTGTTAAGATATCCACCCTTTACGTGTATTTACAAAATAAGAATGAATTTGAATATTTAGAAATAAACTGTAACGTCGAATCATTCCATTAAAATAATGTGACGTGTAAAAGACGTTGATAAAAAGACTCAAAGATAAAAAATTACATGACGATTTAATTAAAACCCATCTGTTCAGTTTTAATTATTCATAGATATCACAAATGGACATTGGTAACATGAAAGACATCACCTATAAATTTCTAAAAAAAGGAGGACAAAAATATTGCGTGTCAAGCCCGTTTTTGCAGTCTTTTAGCAAGTCTCATACAAGAGAGCGGTTGCTAACCAGGCTTGCTTAATTAACAGAGTAGTAATACAGCGTAATAACATGTTATGTAATATCATCTTTACGCGAAACGCTAACATCAAGTACGATTATTCGTTTCCAGTTATAAAACGATTTTAGAAAAAGAGAGCTCGTCTGGCTGAGTGTGAAATCTGTGAGATATTTTCCACGTAAGTGAAAGTCCCGCGTGATAGCGGCGCCGTGACATTGTGGCCATCAATCATTTATCCGTGAGTCGCTTCTAGCGATACCGCGAAAAGCTCTAAAAGCGACGCCAACGCCGCTTTGATAATGTATCACATTTAAAACTGACTTTAAAAGGCTCCCCAGCGCCTTCATTGTGCGACGAAAGGAAGCGAGCAAACAGAATAGATTGATACCGGATCTTGATAAGCGCATATTGAATTTTGCGAAATTAAATTTTTATCTCCCAAAAGCGTTGTTGATTTTTATATTTATGTCTCTATATTCAAAGCGTCTTCTTTCAATAAAAAGTGAGTTTATTTAGAATATTTACGCTGAATGTATCAATATTTCGCCTCGTTTTTTGTCAGACAATGTTTTGTTTTACCGAAATATCAGAATCCCTTCAAACAGTTTGAAATAGATATTTTAAGTCTTAACAAAATCAAAAGTGGTATCAAAAAAATTCAACAGTGTTTCTTTTAAGTATTTTTGACACGGTAAAAGAACAATTTTAGACTTTTACCACCAACTTTATTGCGATTATCTAGTATGTACTCGTAGTGTTGCCTCTGGAGAGCTATTATTTTTTCAGTAAATACGATCCAATTTACGCAACTTGTGCGAACAGAACCCTTCAGTTTGACGTATGATAAACCATCATTTACTTACTTGTTTCATCGCTACCGAGAAGCCAAGTAAAACTAAAAATAGATACACTGTTATTCGGGTATTTAAAATTAAACTACATTTTATTTATTTAAAATTGTTGCAATTTAAATGATTTAAAACATTAATACTTATCTATTTATTAACCCTCGCGACATCACAACTTTTGTCAAACAACCCTGAAATATTCGATAATGCAATTGTCCCAAAACGTTTAATTTAAAAAGTAGTTACACTGGAGCCTATAAAGGTGTCTCTTCCTTACTTCCTGCTATTTTCTTACAATCTCGCGAGCACCAAGCTGGGACAGCGCTCCTAATGGACCAATATATCAAATAGGATTAAGTATAAATGAGAGAAGCCCAACCGTCTGATACTTTGTTGTACGACATGACTGGAATAGGTAGTTTTAAATTGTTTCTATCGTTTTCAAGACTCTCCATGTTGATAAATGTTTTCAATCACTGACATTTAATATTGATTTGTCTAGATTAGGGCCCTTAATAAATAAGTCTTTGGAGAACAGGTAAAATAGAGAATACGAATAATTGCGAGTTTCTGAAAATTGTTACAATTATTAATAAAATTAGTAATTTTAATTACTAATTGGGGTTTAGATATATTTAAATATATACTTTTTACGCCAAATTACATGCAAATATCCTTTTATTCTTAATCACTTATTATACCTACCTGTTTTCTATGTTTACTGTGGTCATTTGTAACTAAATTTATGTCATTAGATTTAAGTTGAGATTCGAATAATTTTAAGCAACTGTTCGTAGCGTATTTATCAAAGAAGATCTACTTATGCATATTTTGAACCATTGCTTATGTTTAACTGTAAGAAAAAGCTATACAAACATAATCCTTTATACAATGAATTCATAGTTTCCGACAGGAGCGCAAATATCTCCAACAAACAGAAGGACTCATGCAAGCGTGGCGATAACATTATTCATCCAATCGCTTCACCTTTACGTCAAATGCGTAAACAAACTTGTATTTGCATTGTTTTGCTAGCAAAGCGTAAATTTTACTTTGATTTTTCTTGCTTTGCGCTTGTCATCCGTCGTCTCTTATAAAGTCCAGTATAGGCAAAAAGAAATAAACGGCAGTAATGAGCTTTTTTGTAAGATATTTTACACGCGATTAATGTGGACGGGCGGATGATGGCGACGTCGTGGACTTTCTCCAGACACTCTGCTACGACTTTCTTCCTTGATTAAAACTCGGAATAATAAACGGCGAAACAATTTTCTTTCGTCGCGCATCGCCGCTCTTTCTAAAGCAAACTAATATTAAAGTATACAGATAAACGGGACGGATGAATCACTTTCGTGATTTTTAAGTCTCTATTTAGAGTAGTTAGTTAACTTATTATTGAATATATTATTTTTGTTTCATCCTTCTCAATCTTTTCTTCTTACTTAAACGAATCTTCCTATATCAATAGGTACAAACCTTTCCATGCAGCCAAGAAATATACGTAACTTAAGAAGTTTAAATTCAATATTTTTGCGGTCATTCCATTGATATTCAAGTCAAATATGATTGTCACGGGTTGATTTTTTCCTCGGTAAAAGTTTCAAATAATCCTGATCCATCGTTACATAAAACTTGTAAGTTGTTCGCGTCTCAACGGATAATCGAGTTTATACTTGGAAGGCCGCCATCAATCATTTATCCCTCTCTCCATCGTTGGATGGATCTGTTCTGTGCTACGCGGAAAAACTTTAAAGTGCTCCGTGTTATGTGACGTATCGCGCACTCGCTCGTTTGTTCGGCCTGCTTAAATCATTAATCTTATGTACGAAGTGGAAAAGTTTACCATAATGTAAGTACGTATAAAGTCGCGCTCAGATCAGATCTTACTTGTGCGAGTGGTGTAAGATTTCCTAATTAAAAGTTAAAATAATTAGCGAATTATATTATCACGAGCATTAAAGATTGCGAAGTAGAGAATAACGAAAAATAAGAAATATTATTATATAATGTATTACATAATAAGACATTGTTACCATCATAAATATAACCCAAAGATAGAATTGCACTTACAATTTACATTTGAATACCGAATTTAATTTTTTTTTCTAAAGGAAGAAATATTACGAAAAATTGGTTAAAGTTTTTATAATTTTTTTCAAAGTCTAATAAATCTAGGTGGAAAAGCAACAGAATACCTGGGTATTAGTGGTAGAGCAGAATAATTAGTTTGGTAGTCAAATTACCTGCTCGCTCACGCGCTTCCTCGTTACTCTGGCGAACTTTGATACATTGTAAAGAAAACAATTTCAACGTTTTAATTACTTGCCACGCTGCCTTTGTTGCTTTATTACGTAAGCTTGGAAAACGAAAAGTTTGACAGAAAAGTTTTGTAATTTTTTCTTTTAGTAACCAGTTTATTGAAAAAACCTGCGAATGGATAAATAATTATGATTTAGGGGTTATTCTTAATTAGAAATTAACCAATAAAAAGCTTGAAACAACATCCATGAACACAAACAATACTTGTAAACAGAATAAGAAACCAATGTAGACAGATGCACTTATGAAGGTTTTATGACGTCACGAAAGGGTTTTAGAAGGAAGCAGTTAACTTCTTCCTGCTCTTTTTGCTGCTTCTGCTTAAGCAGAAAGTGCGGAAAGACAAAATTAAGTTCGATATTCAGAAATAGGATAGGTTTTGGTTAAACACGACTACAAAGATTATAGCTTAATGGTTTTAATGATAAACGGTCTATTTGTTATTGTTGTCTACTTGTGTTGTGATCGTCAATTACATATCATAGATACTTCATAATCCCATGTGAGATAGGAGAGGTAGGATGGTGGATAGGAGGTTGATGAAATTCAACAAAAAAGGAGTATTTCCCAAAGCTTTTTGAGGAATTCTAAACAAATCGATCGCTTCAAAAGGATGTTTTACAGGTCTCAAGAACGCATGTAATAAAAAGTAAGAGACCGATCTAAAGCTAGGCACTCGTGTGAGTGTTTTATGAGCACTTGAGCGACTTCCGCATGGAGGATGTTTAACTCCGCACCCGCGAGCTCCCTGCAGATACCTACCCGGAATCGAATACCTCACATTGACTACATACTTAAAATATTGAATTAAGTACCTACTCGGTGATTTCTATACCGACGTTTGTATTATACTTTATATTAAACAAAAAATTGTACTCGACAACTACAACACAATAGGTAGTTTGTGTCGAAATAATTTTTGATCATAAGAATAAGCTGTAGCAGTTAAATTAATGAAAAGTATGAAATAATCATATAGTTAAATGAATTTCAGTAAACCTACTCGTCAACTTTAGTGTTTACCGCGTTTTATTAATTTAATCGACAAGATTTATTTCATTTCAAACTACATGTAATAAATGGTTACCGAAGCGAAACGAGGGTGGGCTGCTAGTGTCAATATCCTCAAATATTAAGTGAACAGTATATGCATAGGCATATTTTGAATAGAACATGAGAACGTCAGATTTCATCGCTACTGAGAACATTTTTATGGGTGGTTAAAAGTTTATGAATACCATTACAGTTCCTAGAAAATTGAGGGCTTACTTTTATATTTGATGTAACCCAATTTATGCCGTTGAACATTCTTGAAAGGTACCACTTTGTTAGCGGCTAATAAATTCGTTGTTACTATAAAATGTAAAAAATACATTTAATATTTTGTTATGCTATAATTATGATTTTAAGTCTAATCAAGTAAACTCTAAACTGTAAAAGAAAAATTAAGGATCGTTGGAGTTCAAAGGACTCAAACTTGCCCTATCCAAGAGTGAGGGACAAACAGACAGACGGAAATGGATGGACATGAGAAAACTATAAAAGTTTGAAATTTTCTTGAGTCCTAAAAATTGCTGCCAATACAACAAAAGAAGATAATAATACATAATGAACAGACAAAGAAAGCTTGAATGTAAATTCTGTAGGATTTAATCACTTTAAACCTTAATGCAATTACTTAATAATTGTTTTATAATGCAGAGAAAACTGTTTTTTGAGATAAATTGCGAAGCCACGCCGAGCTCCAACAACGCAGCGTCACAAAAATTAAATTACGGTAAATCTCCAGCTACATTTCAGTTTTACAAACTTAAGTACCTACTATTTTTACTTGTAGCATCACATTTAAATATTACACAATTGCATGTTTCGTGAAAAACTGTTTCGGGGAGAAAACAAATTATATATCAATTGATAATACGCGTTAATGTCTTCTTTAAAAGCTCTATAAAGTCGAAACGGAAAGCGTAATTTCTTTATTTTTGCAAATCACAGGCAAACAGAAACCCGATAACAAGATGTCGGGGAAGCAGGAGTAAATAGAAACTGTTAATTTGAAACTGCAAAAAGTGTTTTAACAGCGAAGCAGGAGGACAAATTAGAGGGAATGGAATATAGTTTACTTTAAGTTAAACTTATTACGGTCCTTGAGAAACAAGCTCTCGGAGGCTCGCTCGGCGCGCGGGTCAAGTGCCCAATTTGTCACTCGCGCAAACTTCCCACTGCTTCGGCCTGCCCTGTTCGATTCCATTAAACTTTCAAGACCTTTTGAGCTATTTCCTTGTTCGAACCAAGATTTGCTTAAGTAATTCATTTCATACATACCTGTACGTAATTTCAAAGAACTCATTGCTCTGTGATGTCAATCCTTACCCAGATTCCGTAAATACGGTAGATAGGAATTTAAGCGATGAGTAGTAGCAAAAACTACTTGCGTTGTCTGATTTAGAGGACACGTAAATCAATGTTATCGTTTATAGAACTCGTCAAGCTATGTCGCTGGCTTAGTCGGCATACAAATTTCTTTCAGTTGGGTTAATTATCAAGCCTTTAACCAATAGTTACTGACAAGTGTCCAATACGCTAAACCTTATCTATAAGATTTAAAAAATAAGTATCCTTATTGCAACACGCAAGAGTCAGATTATTCCATTTCAGTAGGTCACATTAAGAAGTTACATAGTTGTCAAAACAACTTGCTTATCAATGAAAACATTGTGTCATATTATTATTGTACTCATAAAATAAATACTTTTAGTTAGCGTCAACGGCCGCTCCTAAGTGGTAGAACAAATCCAAATAAAAGTCGCCCTGGGACACTTACAATGCGCTATCATAAAAATTAAATTACGGTAAGAGTTTCTCTGTAAGTGCGCGCCATTTTAGCGGGGAGGAGGGCCGTCGCGGGGCGCGGGGGGAGAGGACACGCCACATCAAAGCAACTCATCCAGCGTCGAGCTTTCTTCAAAATCAAATTTAGCAGCTTTCTTCTTTCGTTACGTTACTGAAACGCACCTGAATTTTTGACCCGCTTTTTAAAAGACGGTTAATAAAATTATTCCCACGATGAAGAGTTGATTGCACGCCGAAAAAATGCATTTAGTTGGGGAAGAATTAAATATACTCTACGCCGATCTTTTATTACGAGATGGAATCTGGAGTCGGATATTTAATAAATTTTACGAAACGAGAAATACACTGTAGAAAAAGTAGCAAAGAAAACGCGAAATGAATTAAACTCTTGAGTTTTTGTGTACAGGCGCCTCGGGCATAGCGAGATCAAGTGGCTAATTTGTCAGGGAGAACAAACTTGGTGCCGTGGACTCCTGCGGACGGTGCAATTCGATTAAACTTCTGCCCAAGTACCTACACAAGAGCACGGCCTCCTTAACACAACTCGTCTGTACATTTGCGGCGGAAATTTAATTACCTAACTCGACGGGATAGTGGTCGTCTATAGAGTGGATTTGCTACCGAATCACAGTGTACTTACCGAGAGTTTTATATCTAAAAGGGGTTGGATTATTCGAGTAGGAAGGAAGCTGCTTGTGCCTATTTCCCCTGAGTTTGCTTCACATATAAACCTAGATTGCAGTGGTTGTACCTGTTGCACTCGAACTAATTAATCACATGTATGTACCACTTGCCTGCCATCTGCCTTATCTATGTTAATAGTGTTATATCGGAAACTTGTGCAAATAACTCTGATATTGCGTGTATCTCGATTGCGCCGAGGAAAAGTACACTAACTACTTAATACCAAAATATTCATACTTCATATTTCGACTTATTGTACAAAATATTATATTCATCGATCCAGTTGACAAACCTAGTCGGAAAATGTCGTTCACTAATAAGTCGAGAAAAGGAATGCCGGCTTTATACCTATCAGATCCAATCAACAAACATATTGTAGGAATGGTCCCATTGAAATTCGCAAAAAGGTTTTGTTCAGCAAATATACACAAGTTTATGGGAAAACATATTATGAAATGGATCATCTTATTACGGAGAAACTTTTTTATATTTATGAACTTATAGGTACAATCTCTTATACATGTGATTGTCCATCTAATGAGGGTGATTAGTATAAAACCTGAAGTAGAAAATATTCCAACCGTAATCAAATGGATTCCAGATCAAATATTCACAAGAATAAAACGTCATATTTTAAATCTCTATGTGCCTGTTTAATTCTAGAGGGGTAAGTAGAGCATGTCAAGGATCACGGTTTATTATAAAGAGTCCAAACTGTAGTATGTCAACGGGGTCTATGATCAGTCCAGTCCTGAAATAGATGTATTCTTATTCTAATCGTACCTTCAGAGAGAAACAGTCGATCTGAATCAGCTGGCGGGTCGCAGGGCCTGTGACGTAGTGTGACATGAAGTGAAGGGCCCCTCGGAGGTACCTCTGGCGGCGCGGGCTCCGGAGGGGAATCGCACTCCCGTTCACTCGCCTGACCCGAACCTGAATACAATATAATAGTGTTATAAAGAATACTATCTGATAACAAGCATTCATATAATTATGATACAACTTCATTTGCAGGTAAGTTTGTTTAATCGTTAATTATTCAACGCAGGAAAAACTGTTAAGCGCTCATTAAATAACAAATTAAATGTTAGTACGTCCATGATCTTAGAAAAAATCCGTCAAATAATGGTTTGCTACATCGGAAACGGACCCGAAAACGTGTACATGATAGACAAAGTACATACCATTTTTTTTCGAAATACATAAATAAAATAGACGTTACAAACGATAACAAGCATTGCATCTTCCGTATTCATGTCTAGGATTCTGCTTCATTCTACTACAGTAGATAAATCCTGCCCTGAGCTTTGAGAACTGAGTTTACAAACAACATTCAACACTTTTCATCGCAGGGCATGTTTGCTCACACCAAACATTCAAACATTTCTCTATATCTATACGCGGTAGTCACGTGCGTTTCCCGCAAAACTATGCGAGGCATCCTTATCAAAGGCATGCACCCACCTTCACATTACGCTTATAATACCTACGCTACATACAGATTGCCTAACTACAATAACTGAATTGGAATTCAAAGCAATTGGATGTGTGTAATAGATCCCACATTCCTAACATTACGTGATGTTAAATTATAACTATGCAAACTGCCTATGGCGGTGATAAGTTTAAGATAAAACGATAATAATTAACTAATGAATTATAGTTGAAAATCTTTAAAATACCAACTCAAGCCCAACACTAACCTTTGTATATCAAGTGGCAAACAACATCCTAAATATAAGTGTCGAAAAATAAAAACTTTACACATTACCTTTCTCGTTCACATACAGACAAGAGCCGTTAGAAAAAGCCCAGCAACTTTCGCCTGTCTGTCAAACTTGTCGAATTTTCACCTCAAAATGGGCTCTGGAGTCACTTTCGGCATAAACAAAAAGTTAGTATGGAGTTGGACTGTATTTTGACGTTTGTTTCAGTGAAAATTTGACCACAACTTATACTCCGACGTTCGCTCAATCGTTGCTCTTTATGATTCTTTTTCTTGTTGCTTTTTATAAAATAGTATTAAAAAAACATACCGTTTATGTTGCAGATTCTGACCCCACGTCCGTTACTGTCAAAGTCGTCAGCACGACGGCCGCGACGAGAGAGTGTACCACCTTCAGCTGTGAAAATCTCTTCACCTGTAAATGCGTAAATAAATAAACTAACCTATTCTGCCAGCAGTCAGGTATCAGTTTCATTAATTTAAAAATAAGGTAGGTATAAGCAGGTAAGTATTAAAAATTAATCATCATATTTCTGTGAAACAGAACATCGTGACGAAATTTGCATTACTATCATTTCCTTACAAAGTTCTCAAGATATAAAAAACCTTATTATGAAAGACGACTTAAGCCTTATTTTCTTAACCCTAGAGTGGAATAGTTATGGGTTCCGAATATGTTGAAGCATAAGTGCATAGAGATGTGTTGAGATGACGTCATAATATTAGAATTGTACCTTTAGAGTTTCTGTTTCTTCTGTAAAGACGTCGATTGGTACTCTCCAGAGGGAACGGCGATGCCTGTCGTTGAGGACTGCTGATGTATCGAGGCGGTTCCTCAGCA
>LGAG01000797.1:1514007-1524652 GCA_001278395.1 Lerema accius
AAAAATATACTCTCATTATTTCTCTCCTTTATAAATTCACATACTTTTTTTAGTTGGTGACCGATAGATACATTTATCGCATTTAAAAAAATACTCGTATACTTATCATATTTGCTTAAGTACTAAAATAGTTTTTATTTCGTCAGAATCTAAATTAACCTTCAGTTATCCGACTGAACTGTAGTAAATTACGTTACACTTTATAGACTAATAGGTAATTCGGAAAGTTCGACCTTACAACTGAAATAACATTAAAGGGATAGATGTTAAATTAATTAAAATCTCGGCTAGTAAGTACATAGCCTCTGGTCGTGTAAAACTGAGCACCTCGTTTTAGTTTACTTAACAAATCTAGGACTCAGATTTATTCTCTAAAAGGACCTATACCTACCTAAAATTTTATACCAGTTTCAATGCCGTATTTGTTTAATCGTCCTGATAATAAAAATGCGATAATTCATTGAAATGGACCCATGGATGTTTCATAAGTTTTCACACAAAAACTATACAAAGAATTTTAATTTTACCTTACATTAATAAAGCACATAACATCCAAATTCCACGAGGTAAGAAGTTACACATCCGAAATTATTTTTCTGCAAAACTTGTAGGCTTTTAAATAAATAGGGCAATTTGAACGAAACTTGGTATGTTCGTAGCTTATGTGGGTATAGGATACTTTATGAACCAGGAATTCTTTTTTGGCTCTTTAAATATTTATAATACCTTGTCAGTCTACTTCCATTTGTCTAATAAATTATCTGAACATTGTTAATCATATTAATTTTGTACGAGAAATTGGATTTATCGTACAAATTGGGTAGAAATATGTCATTTAAATTATGCATACTATTTACGACTCTCAAAAGCGCACGATGTTTTGCTACGTTATGACCGTTTTTGTTATCATAGATCGCCTATATTATTCATTCGTCCACATTTTGATAGTTGGACTTTATTATATGGTAACAAGAATCAAAATTCAATATCAGCAGTACGGTCCAGAAACAGCTCGATGCCTCCCTTTCGTAAACAACTCAAGATTGAATATGAAAATTTAATCGACTAATTTGATCGAAGCGAGATACCATGTTTGCGTCGTCGGTCGAGTTATTAAAGACGTTTCCGAATACGTAGATATATTATTGGTATATCTAGTAGATTTGGAATTCTCTTCGGTTTCTTATGTTTCTAAAGCTTTGAAATTACTTGCCTAACTTTAGCGAATGAGTTAAAAACCCCTGCTTGTTCAGTTCTCATAATGATCATATCCGAATTGCTACAGTATGCTGTGATAAAAAAAATATATATTTTGTTAGCCTAAGAAACTTGACGTACTGTCTTATTTATCTGCTTTTGAAACGTTAGATGACTTTTACCTTTCCCACGATACCGACAATAAATTTTATGAGTATGTTTGCGAACTTAAATTCTCTTATCCCATATACAACTCGTCTTGTACACGGTATTCCCAAACTGGGACCAATATATTTGTACTCGTCAATAATTTCTAGAGCAACATTGCACACTAACAGTTACACAAAACAAAATGTAATGTCGTATTTATTCATATGTACGAGTATTTTAAAGCAAGTCGCTTTACTCTCTTAACTTTAGTTGGATTATTAATCGACTCAGACCAAAAAATCTATAGACTCAGTCTTCAAAACAAAAAAAAATTAAGTCAATTCTTTTTATTACAATTTAAAGTGTCACAGAGCACGGTCTGTCGAGCAATGTGCCGGGAAACGTTATCATTTGATAGGTACGTTGTTTTTTCTACAACGCTTATTTGTTCCGAAGTCTTAGCCTCTATAGTTTTTCGTCTGTGTTAATCGATTAACACTAGCATATGTAATAATCGTATAAATTGAACAGAATATTCGTGTTGAAGTAACAAAATACCTTGTAATAAACAAAAAGCTTCCTATATAGTAAACATAAAAATGCGATAAAAATCGAACAAGATTTTCCGATATTTGTCTTGGCAAGTAGGTACATTAAATGACAGAAAACAGAACGCTCTTACACAAATGTAAAAATAAGGAAAACGTCTACCTAATGTTACGAGTAGATCACTCTGGGATAAAGTAATATTTTTTGCTGTAATGAAAATGTTCCGAATCTATTTTGTTATCCAACTTCCGCAGTTTTTAAAATTATATAAATGTTAAATAACTATTTGTATCTTTGAATAAAGACAACTTTTAACCCCTCAAATCAATAAAATTTTAGAATTGTTAAAAAACAACAAATTGACAGAGCTTAGTAATAGTTGTTACAATCGGGTGGAATTGTAGTGAAGCACTAAGATATTAAAAAAATATATACATATATTAAATAGTAGATGCAGCAGAATTAATAACATTAAAGTATCCTTAAGGAAAAGTATTTTTTTTCTTTCGTTACGAAAACGACCTAAAATTTTCACATTTAACTGGTTCATGTCGGGTTTACCCACGAGAGCAGACCTCTCAACAAATATATTTTTAACTAGCAACCCCACCTCGTTTCGTTAAGGGAAGTCCCTAATGGTAGTCCAATTCAACCATACGTAGCTTCGAAACCCCTTGGAGATATTGAAATAAAATATTTTAAGTATGTTCAGTACAATCTTCAAAAATACGATTGGTAGTTATAACGTTCTTATATCCAGAAAAGATTAGACGAAGAAGTTATTACGAATTTATTATGACAATATCATTGTTTAAACTACATATCAACAGCAAAACTGTGTTACAACTTCTGCTAGTAAATAATGTATATCGAACAAATTAACTAAAGTGATAAAAATCTCATTTCAACAGAATGTTCTATGACATAACGCAATAAACACCAGCGGAACCATTCTACGTTAATTATTTCCTTAAATCGTCGTCATTAAGTCAAACCGTACGAAATAGTAGATCACACAGCGAACCACTTAGAGCTATTTCCCTGGAATTGCGTGATAGCAACACTTAATTTGCAAGCTCCATTTAATTTGAACTATTTTGAGGCTCACGCCGGAATTTGAATATCTGAAGATAAGAAGCTCACGCGAATAGTAACCCGCAACGGCGTGAGCCTGCTAAATTACGCTGTATAACTAATAAATTGTGCGAGCCAACACATTCAGCCACTTTTTCGTGTGATATTGAAGATAAATTATATCTAACCCCATGTTTTATGAGAATTGCCACGAAAAGTTACCGACGACATGTCGCAACCTTAGCGTAGAATATATTTTTAGTAAGTCATCTAGGTACGATGATAGTATTTCTTTTTTTTATACATAATAATATACGGACTTATTCTGGTAGCCAATTTTTTACCTCACAACCCATAAATGTTCCATGGTACGGCTTAAGTCTCTTTTGAGTATAAGAGGGTTAACTAGTACGCTACACTGGTCAAGTGCGGATTAGTAGACTTCACAGACCTTTGAGAACATTGTGGAAAACTCTCAGGTATGCAAGTTTTCTCACGGTATTTTGCTTTGCCGATGTATGGTTTTATTTTGTTTTCATACGCACACATTTCCTTCGTGTAATTTAAAGTGCGTACAGGACTTATAATTTCCATTCCAACTTGAAAAGAACTTTCCTCTGCCCTTACTTTAATGAATATATTTATATAAACAGTCATTAAACTGGTGTTTTCATTGATGTCGATATTGTTTTAATGGTAGGTACTCGTAGATATAGGTTAATACCTCTTTTACTAATAACGTAGGTACGTTAACATCTTCTAAGTTTAAGTACTGGAATATTTGAAAAGAAAGAACAATAGGTACATAGTTGAGTTGGAAGTACAGTACGACTCATAAGAGCAAAGTGCAGAGATTAGAACAGTAGCCCATCACTTACGGGTAATCCTAGGCGCGTGCGTGCTGCTCTCTGCAAACCTACGGGGATTACTGCAAAATTTCACTGAAAACATGCACGGCAATTGCTCTGTGTTGGCGGTTCAACTAAATATTTAATAATCATTGCAGATATTCAGAACTTTATTTGAGAAACTAATGTTTACTAGTTTAATTTTGAATTGACGTGCTTAGTATTGTGTTTACTTATGTGTCATAAATATCTATCGAGGGCAAGTAAACATCACAAATAATCTTTTTTCTTATAATCAAAAAGTAAGTATTCAATAACGCTAAAACTAATAACCCTGAAACCTCATTTAAACAAAATTCCACCCAAGGCACTCGTGAACGGGCTGAACGGCGAAAACAGTATACTTATTCTGCGTTCACAAAACTCAAAACTTTAATCAGATAAGCGCTATCTAAAGGTAGGAATACACGTAAGGCGCTGGGTAATGATCCGTTAAAGCTACCTGTTAGAGCGAGCCTGCGGTTAGTCGGTATCAAATACGGTTGTTTCTGCAAAAGAGGGTAAATGAGTTTGTCTATAGCCCTCTCCCGTGACCTCCCAGCGAACAAAACGACAAAGAGAAGTACGGCAACATTTACAGAGAAAATGGCCGCAGGGCATCAAGGCGTCCCTCCACCCTTTGTTTCCTTGCTGCGCTACCGCTTCACCCCGCCGAGCCGCCGGGCCGAGGCTAAACTTACTCGACCTTAGCAATAAGCTAAGAATAATTAATTTGTAACCGCAAGTTCACGGTTCCTTTTGTCTCGATATGAAAATTACACTTCAAAATGAGTTACCATTTCCAGCTCCATTGAGATCTCGAAGGCTACGGTCACAGGGTTGTACCTACCTACCTACAATATGATTAAATAATGACGTAATACCGAGTAATTCTTCTTAGAAGCACCCGTTGTTCGGGCGCGGAACGGCGCACACCGCAGGAATTTCTAAATCTTCATAAGATAATGGATCGCGCCGAGAAAGAAAGGACCTCTCCGCCTTGGAACTTTGCTGAATTCCTGTCTCGTAATTAATAAAATTACTTTTTGGAAGCTTTCCTCGACTTCAAAGAATTTTTGCATAAAAGAAAAAAGTTAAGTAGATGAATTATTTTTGAATGATAAAGGGAATAATTTTACTTGGATGTTGACTTACGAGTACACACAATACTTTTTAATTTTTCAATAGAAAGGTCGTGACCATACATAGTCAGCATGCTTATACCTACTATTATTACATATTTAAATTACTCACGCTCAATTCAATCATTGGAAATGGATTTGAAGACAAATAAGATTACATGAAATAACAATAGTTATGTCTAAATTAGTAGCGAAGACCTAGTTCGAACTACCTACTTTAAATTACCGTGATGATAGCAAAAATATCTTCATTTTCTTGAGCACAGTAAAGGGCAATGAATTGATTAATTCACAAACGACTAAGACTAAGAATAATAATTTTATTGTTCCCACGAAAGATCCAGCGTCCATAAATTGCATTTAGTATGGACTTTCTAGGAATTATTTACCCTGCAATTGAACTCTATTAGATTTATGAGATTCCGCTTACCGAGAAATCTTGAGAGCACTTTCATTCACTACTGTACTCGGTCTTTATAGGTACTCGTAACTGTTAAATAACTGGATATTATGATAGGAGAAATCGGAATGATTCACGCATTTCCTTCTGAGTCCACAATTCGTCTATTATTTATTAGTTAATATTTTTAGGCAGCGTTGACCAATTGTCACGAAAAGGTGACCCATTTGTTAACTATCATGTAGACTCTTACTGATATTAAAAAGTATTCAAAGCTTTATGTAAAACACAAAATATAACATCCCAACAACTATTTCAAAGGGTCACTTCAAAGATATAAGATATTAGGAGAATTATTATTAATATCTCGGTAACCAGCGTCCAATTGTATTAGTGAAAGGTCAGTGGCTTATCTACGAGCGCAGACGAGTGATAACAACCCGCATTTCGCGTCTACCGGACGCGGTGCAATGACACCGCAAGCGAATACTTTCATTAAATCAATTGTTCCACGTTCAATCCAGACCAGATAATAGATATAATTTAAAATTTCATTTGGTTAATAAACTAAATGAAATGGATTTTAATCTGATTTAAAATTAAATGTATAAACTCAAAAACAATCATAAATTATCTTGGTGGCTTTAATTGAGTTTCAGTTAGGAGGAGACCCGTCCTCATAAGTGGGTCATAAATGTTTATTAACCAACTAAAACTAGCGGTGTACAAATAGTGATAAATAAAATCCAAAATATTATGCAGCCTGAATTCCTTATTACAAAAGCAATTACACATAAAACATAAAACAAGTAAAGGCAGTCGCGATCCGAAATACTAAAATTGTCTTCATGAGTTCATATCGTGGTCATATTTTTTGTGACTAAATAAAAAATAGCTCAAAATTTAGTTTTTGTGTGTATTTGGTAAGGACGTATTCAGTAATTGTAAATCTAATTCATTTATTAGTGATCAAAGATAAAAATAACAAATTTTTATTCGGTGTACTCTGTTAGAGCTTCTCTAAAGTCCTATTTCCATTTTCGTACTAATACAACGTGGTTACATACTTAATTAGTTGCATAAATATTCAGCAAAATGGTACGGAAAATACACCAAAGCCTCAATTTTGTTAATTGATTCATTAAGTTAATAACAATCACCGCTATCCGAAATAATCTTTTGATAGAACATCAACGCTACCCATATTCAATAATCTGTATTTGAATTAATCGTTATAGTAAAATCAGTTAACTTTATATTGTTTACTTTAAGATAAATAAAAAACGAGTAGTCATCTACTACTAAGTAGATGAGCAGTTACCTAAAACTTAAGTTTAATTACGTATTATAAAATAGAGATATTATCGAATAAAATAAAATTGTTATCATTCCATTTCCTTTTACCGCTTCATTTAACATGATCCCAGCCAGAATTATGTTATAAAAATACATTGACATCATAATAAATGTATCAATTTTGTCAATAATCGTATCACCTGGAAAAACATGTCACGACACGAACATTTATTATAATTTCCGGGAATCCTTCCCGATCCCAACGCAAATGGAAGAGGTGTGGCGGCAATATCAGCGTAAATAAATTGAAGCGCTACTAATACGGCCTGTATGCTGCGGATCCGTTTCATAAAACGTAACAAAAGGCACTTAATGGTTTTTTAGGGTTCCATATTCGAAGAAAAATTAACGTCTGCTTACCGGATATGATTTGTCAGGATCAATAAACAATTGCACGTACCAAAGTAATTTAGACGAATTAAATTTAGGAATTAGCTATATGCAACAATAAGTTAGCAAATAACAAATTATGAGTAGTATTAGATTAATAGAGACGCCACGCAAGTACTATAAGTAAGTACAAAAGTAGGTACCTACTTTTGTTTTTGACAATCTTTAACTTATGATGCTCTGTATCACGCCATATAATATCACATTCACACTAAATAATAACGTAAAAGCTAAAAACAAAACTTTAATCATACCTAGTCTAGTAGGTACTCGAAGTAATAACTTAATCGAATAAAGTTGTTCGCGAAACCAAGCAGATTATAATAAACGTGGCAGCCGCGCTTTTGAAAAACAATAAGCCGGAAACATCCCGCGGAAACCTTTATATGAAAGAGTCCCTCAATGAAGTTGCACGTCTAAGAATTTCCATGCAATAACGGGGCATCGCTTGGGCGAGGATTCTTACGGAGTACACCCGGAGATATTGCGTACTTACTTGGCCTGCCGTCTAATAACACCACCGATACCGCTTGTGTAAGGAGAAAAATACGAACTGAAATGAAAACTAGTGCCGCCTTATGGCTTCCAATCTCGACTATCAATATACATGTGCTTATTCAGTGGAGGAACTACATGTTTTACAAAAAATAGACGAATAAATGTGGAGAATGTTTTCAATTCGCAACAGATGTGGAAAATATTTTAAAGGCGTGTAGGTAAATAAAGTACGAAATTGTAAGAGAGATATCAAAAGTCCTTCGTCACCTACAGATTAACGAAATTACAATTTATTTACGATATAAATCAGCAGACTAACCTATAAGCTATAAAGCTTACATATTTTGTTCTTTTCACAAACCAGATACTAAATGAATAAAAAAGCAAGAAACTAGCCAGTATCAACTAGCCATATTAACCAGACGCATCGATTACTTGAATATGAAACTTCATATGTACGAGTATGCATAGTGTGCGTAGTCGCGCATTAAAGCTCGACGGATACGGCGGACGGCGAGACTAATCACATTAGTGGACTCACCAGAGGTCGCCGGTAACTACCTAAAAAGCCCCATTTGCATGTCAGATCCGACCTCAGTAACCGAACTCCATGAAGGCACCGCTAGTAAAGTTAATTATTCAATTCATTTCATGAGCTGTATGCGAATATTTTATGAAGATGCAACGTTGAGTCGGAAATTACGCGATGCCCAATTTTCCTTTACTTAAAATTGGGATGTATTTAAAATTATTTATTTGTTCCGGATCGCTGTAGCAATAATGTTTTAAGTAATTAAAAAATGGTACATTTTCAGTTATCTGTTTTTATAATGAAATAATTTAGTGACCCCAATATTAAATTTATCTTATTTTACTTTTGTATAACAGATTTGAAAATTGTAGATGTTTCACCTTGCACGAATTTGACAATGTAATTTATCATTATAATTCGGTACTAGTTTTAATAAGAGTACGAATTTAAGTTAACAAAGTAGGTACAAAATAATAAATACATATTTCAATTAGATCTCCCTTATCTACTTAAAGTACATAAACCATGATCTAAGTCTACCTTTGTCTCATCAGTTCCTTAGTTAGCATGACAGAAGCATGGAAAGCGAAGTCTGCAGGGTTTACGTGTAAAGTTTTCCTCATAAGCCACCACAGCGCGCTCCCCTATCAATTGGCAGCCCTGCCCGCCGCTCCCCGTAGCACTCCCTACATCGCTCCACTAATGATCCCACTTGTTAGGGCTCAGAGCGGACCTTCGACCGTGTCATTCAGTGAATAACAAATTCCAAACTGATCCGCTACGCCGTAGCGCCGTAGCGCCGTAGCTCGTAGCAGCCGCCGTCCGCTAAATATTAAAGATAATAACATCTTGATTACCATGCAGCGCGCTTGTTTATGTTAAAATCAAATTTTTACTTTAATTTCAAGTTGATGTTAGACTGCTCCTCTTTTAGATGTTATGGAAACAAAAATGTGGCGAAATAACAATGTAACAAAACACACTATAATTTGTTTATTTATGCATAATTTAAAGTGCTTCTTTACATTTATTTTACACTATGAAAATGAGAGCTTCTTTTAAAATTGATTGCAAAAATGCACAGTATAAGGTGAATCAAAATGCATGTAATTACTTTTTTCATTACGTAGCAGTTAGTGCTACTTGAACCTTTCACTATTTGGGTGAATTTCCTTACAGCAAATTTTACGCGACATGGATGAAATCGGTCGTGCGGAACGCAACCACACCTTTTCGATATTTTTCATACTGCAGGGCTACCTCTACGTCAATTTTCATATTTATTTACATTTATTAGGAAGAAAATAATTCACCCTTAAATATAACATAACAGATAATTGGCTGCATGAACATTAAATATGTTAAGTAGTAACTACAATAAATTAGATCTTAATATTGACAAATTTAATAATAAAGAAGATAAAACCGATGTTGTTTTCCTCACTTGCTGCTGCCTCACGCGCTGAACGCGTACCCTAAGCAATTTGAATCAAAGTAGCGTGATGATAAATAAATCACACTTACTCGCTTACGAAAACTAGTCATGCGGTGCATTGGTAATGATTTGGCTTCACTGTTTTTGATAAGAAGTTAATTAATATTTATTGAGGTGTTAAGTTCTATGAAGCTATAAGTTCGCATACAGATTCGCTTATAATTTTTTTTATCTTATGTCACACTCTCAATAGAATGTTTAATGACACACCATATTTTGAAAACCGTTAACCTGTTTAATCAGTGTGCGGAGTGCGGAGCGGACATACATAAATGTATACATATAAACGCTCGCTTATCTTGAAATCCTTTATTTTACGAAACTGTTTAGGGTCTAGGACGTGGCGAACGGTGGACATACATACTCTCGAAAAGCATTACCGTCGATAATATACTCGTAAATACTCACTTCGAGTTCTCCATAAAGTTCTCATAGAAGTCTGCCAATCCGCACTAGGCCAGCGTGGTGGACAATGGCCCGAGCCCAGCAGTGGGACAGTTATAGGTTGTAATGATGATGACTCACCATCAAACTGTTGCGTCGCCTGAGCGAGTAGTGAAGCAAAAACCCGGTCGGCGAGTTGTGGCGGCTTGGCAGGGCGGTCGTCATCGCTACTGCTGTACCGGTCGCCGCTCCACTCCAGCGAGCGTTGTCGACGCACGCCGCTCGCGCCGCTCGGCAGCCCGCCCGACAGACCGCTCAATGAACCCGCCTTCGCACGACGACCCGGCCTCTCCATCTTCGACTTCGATTCATTCATTCATTCGTGACATTTCCTTGTCACTGCTGCAAAGAAAAAAATAACTGTTTATTTCTTTGTCTTTTATTACCGGTTAATCTTTTGCGGAGAATGTAACGTGAAGTGGAATCGTGATAGAGGTGACTAATTTACAATGAATTAGATTAAATCCTCTCATAATAAATTTTATAAGGTTAAGTAACTGGGTAAGAATTCAAAAGATATGACTCAAAATA
>LGAG01000797.1:1524923-1537919 GCA_001278395.1 Lerema accius
TCTTTGTCTTTTATTGACATAACTGATTTTATTGATGTAACGTGTATTGGACACTTGGTAGAGGTGACTAATTTACAATGACTTAGATGAAATCCTCTCATAATAAATTTTATAAGGTTAAGTAACTAGGTAAGAATTCTAAAGATATGACTCAAAATAAAACCAAAAGACCTAAACCGGAAAAAAACAGAAAGCTACATCAAGCTACTTATTAAAAATTTAAGAAATACACAACAGTTTTCATCAAACAACTTGACTAATAAACGAACCAACAAAGTTAACATAAAAGTGCCCTTACAAAGTAAACACTTCAATCATGCAAAAAGTCGATTCGAGTGGAATCGATGGAAAAACCATTAGGTATACTTATTCCGGGGTGAAAAGAAATATAGCCGTAAGCCCTACTCGAAGTTAAATTTCGATACGATATTTTATCAAAGTGGTAACGACATCGTGAACGGAAAAGAACAACTGTAATAAAGAGCCTACAAGTTGTTTGGTTAGCGTCCCAACATAAATAGGAAGTTGGCACGGTCGTGCGTGTTGGAGGCCTAATCCATAGGATTGCGCCGCGTCCCCGCCCGGCTCTCGCCGAATGCCAACAATCGGACCAACATTATTTCTTATATTGACTCAGTTACAGACAGCTTTCTGGGAAACCGTTTGCTCTTTACCGATGTAGTGTACTTGGTTTTATAAATCACTTATTTATACAGGGTGTGTGTAATCTTTAAATGACAATGTGATTACTCGTAAAGCGAATCTAAGTGGTATGTTAAATCTTGGTACAGATAATACTATAATGAAACAAATAAATATGAACAGTTTTTATTCTTACGAACACCTTCTAGGAGAGGGCCCAGGAGGGAATTTTGGAAGTCGATCCAATGTGGCAGATTAATATGAAATACTTTGTACCCTACTATTCGGAGGTTGAATTCCAAAAATTTTTTCGTGGTGCTTCATTCCCCTATATGTATAATTGCTACAATAGAAAGTTAGATAGGTAGTTTTAAATATTTATAACTGTTAAGACTGTACATAGTGTGTTAATCAGTCACAATGAGTAATTAAAGTAGAAAGGTTCTATAGCAACATGCTCGAAGGTACTTCTGTATAATTATTCGTATTAAGAGCCATGGAGTAGCTTTATATGAACACAAATAAAAGGAACAAGAAATGTGAGTCAGTCTACTTGTGAATGCAAACAACAAATTTGAGCGAAGTTCGTAATTAAAAACAATGTTTAAGTTGTATCCATATAAAACACTGCAAGCAACGATGCTTAGGGCTTACTCATTTTTTTTGGGCAGAATAAACACAGGCGTTTTATTAGAAACTCCAGGGAAAATTACAAATCAAATCTCAAAGCACCACAACATAATATTGTAGATATTTCATAAAAAACAATAGCAATATTTATTTACTTGTTTGTAAAAGAAGTTGTTTCATCAACCGAAATTCAAATCAAATATAATTTTATTTCGATATCAACAGTCAAAGTTTTGTGCCGAATACATAATAATAATTATTATCAAATAACACTACTTCAGATTATTATATAATATAATATATAATTTATCCAAACATTACGTATTTCGCTGCAGTTTAATCCAGTTTTGTAATTAGACCACTTAATGGCTAAATTCATTGATGAATTATTACCAATAATATTATTAATATTTAGACCTATTTATTCGTTACCCTTATAACAGAAATTATACATATAACCTCAATTATGAATATGAATAATATTTGAACAAACCAAGCGGTATTTCACCAACTTCATTCCGTAAACTGTAGGTATTAATAAATCTGTATTCAATGATATTTTATACCTGTTATATGTCATAAGAAGGACACTCAATGTGCTTAATTGTGGTCATTTTAAATAATTATTTGTATTTAAATTAACGTTAAACTCATTAATTCGCACGTCTCACTGACATTAAAAAAAATTTAATACATTAAAACCCTATTTTGTAAGCGTATCCAAATCATCGTCGTATTTAAGATACTTATTGAGGAATTTTGGAGAAAGGTCGACCACTTGTTTATATCGTATATGGTTTACCGTCTAGACTTCGCAATGAGTGTAGCAAGCTAATGAATGTTTGTGATCCTTAGACACTCTCAGTGTAATATGACGAAGCTTATTTTATCTACATAATTGGGACATTACTGAATATTGCTTAATTGGGCTACACAATACTGGCAGCTTCACCCACAACTTACTTAGAGAGCCACAGGCAACTATGCTCTAGGCCAGAGAGTGCACAATAAAAAAGAGGAGAGGTGTTATAAGGCCGTAACCACAAAACTATTTTGGTTAGTATGTGGATAGGGTCGGTTACATAATTTTACCTATGATGTTAATAAGGTATACCATACAGAAATGACAAGCCAAAGTTCACCTTCTCAATATCCTGCATTATGGTGATTTAAAAATTAAACTCTTTAAGTATTATTAATAGATGTAAAAATTACTTAAAATCTTAGCCTTAAATGCGTTTTGCGCAAACAGCTGTAGCGCGTCATGTATCAAAATAAAAGACATTAGAAGGTCTGTGACAAGGATTGCGGTTCGCGTCACGTATAAAATAAGCGCCAGGCCAAAGGGGAGCAAGACAAGCATGAGAAATATGAGCAGTACGCGCCGTCGGCGCTGTATTAAAACTGCATCTTAAGCTCGTGTGCTGATCTTCAGAAGGATTTTACATTTTACGATATTGGGCTCTAGATAGGATATCCTACAGTTTTCAAAGTAAACTTCTGCAGTTACAAAATGTCTTATCTATCGAAAATAGCGATTTTTAAATAGAAAATAGCAAACAATATGGTTCACGATATACACTCATTAATGACGAAATTAAGGAACTTAGGGCGCTATCTGTAGAAGATCGACCGCTTTTGGATGTATTTCTTTGGTTTTTTTTTATTTCGATTAGCAAACCAGCTTGCAATACCACCATGCCCTGCCACCCATGGGCATTGTGACAAACTTCTTTGTAGGACTATAGGGAAGACAATTAATTGTATAGTAGGTCCTGTTAGTGGTAGAAGTTAATGAGAATTTTAGTACCTAGTTAATTCGTAAGTGATATAATGACGGAAGTTAGTACTGTTACTAGGTAAGAACAGGACCATATATCATTGTTGGTGAGGTGAATAGATCATGGTTACTGCTGACAACCCGCCACTGATCCCAGCTAATACTTGTGACCTCGAATTAATCCCTCGACGCTGAAGGCAGGTGTCACAGTTTAGTCAAAATGAAAACACAACTCCATACAATTAATTGTGAACTCACGGATGATTATTTTGTAGAGCACCTTTTATGCGTTATAATAAACTATGTAAGCATTGATATAAAATCAAAAACCCGACTTCTAAAAAATTTTGGGGGAGCAATACTTATACTATATATATAGCCTTTAAAATTACCCTCCTTCTAGCGCAGTCTGATAATTAGCCTTTATTATGTAATGGAGTTCAAACAAAACAATATCACTCGTAGACGCGCGTATGTTTTGTTTTCTTAATAACATGTATTGTGTAACTTAATAGTATGGCTTAATCCTACTTTTCGCTGTTCTTAAATCAGATTTTTTAAGGTTACGTATATTGCAACTGAACAGTGCTATAATTTAACTTTCTATTGTACCTATGCGCCGATATGATATCCCTTGATATAGATATTCAAATACTGTATTAGGAGATAATTAATTTATGACTGGACGTAATTACATTCCCAATAACATATCTAGGATTAACATATGAGTGCTGACGAGGCACGCGAGTGTTACGTGGAATTAATGTTCATGCATACGTCGTACTGCATTGCTTAATATTTCCGCAATGGAATTCAGAATTTAGCTCCAGGAGTTAGATTGTTAGATTCTATAGAAATTGTGACGTCATATACCTAGTATCTAAGAGGTAATGGCGTAAATATGTTACAAAATAATAAGTTTGCCCGAACATCACGTTAAAACTGTCTTAATTTTTATACAAATTTAATATTTGATTTATTGGTCTAATTCATTATTAGATTTAGGTTGATTTCATGTTATTGCTTTAATAACAGTGCCTGAACATACATAGGTAAATAACAGTGCAAATATCTGTAGATGTTCAAATACGTAGACTAGATGTTCTAGTTGCATATGTTTGCAAATGTAATCTCCGGAACCATTGGACGCCAAGGAAGCATAATTGGATAAGCGTAGGAGGCGGCCCTGGCTGTGAATACAGTATTACATCACTCCTCCGATAAGCCATTACATATCTTGTTCTAGTTACTAACACCCATTAGGTAAATTACTCCTTGGAATCGTAAACTTAAGTTTCACAAAACAAAATCCTAATTCCAGTATTTTGGCAAACTTAATAAGTAAAGCATCTTTCTGTTTACTTATCCCATTTCAAGATGCTATTGTAAATTTCCAGTCATTTAATTAAGTTACACACACAGTCACAGTCTTAGTTTTCTTCGTAATGATGTTGTCCTACATGTTCCCTAGATGGATGGCGCTTAGAATAGGTTTCACTCCTAATAGAAAAAAATGACGCTGTGGAGTACACTATACTTGATACTGTCGATCTTAAAATCGTAATCCAGATAATTATGATAAATTATGTTCGAATTCCGATCATAGAGTAGGTCCTCTAGTAAAGCCTATAGTTAGGCAATAAACTACTGTTTTGTATCAATTAAAAATACTAAAACAAACAAATAAATACCAACAATCCATTACGAAACGTGACGATAAGTTAAGTAAATGTTTGAAGTACATACTCTCCGCAAACATTTGACGCCATGGAAGCATAATTGGATAAACGGTGGAGGTGGTACTGGAAAGCTCAGTATGACGTAGATAATAATATAATCCAGAGAGGAACTAATCTGATATCGGCTAGAGGCGAGCGCGGACTGCACGTCAGTTAATTGGGTTGCGTTTAATCCCTACGATGCAACTTATATTCATTTTTGCCGTCCAATAATCGTCCTTTTATCGCTTAAGCCAGCTATTTTAAAGTTAACTAATTATAAGCAAACACACCCGTCGCTTTAAAGTTAAAAGTCCGAGTAGGTTCTTTTAGTATAAAAAATTTGAAAAAATAGAAACATATACTTAATTTGACAATTATAATTAAATAAAAAGTCACTAATTACAGTATACGTAAATAAACACTATTGTCTTTAAGTCATTTGATATCATTATTTACAAGCTTTCATTTTACGAAACATAATATTATACTCGCAAGATCAAGTATCGGTAGGAAATAACATCAGTGTGATACGTCGTAGATAATTGAATGTTTTAAATGAATTCCTTTATTCAATTGTTTCCTATATTAGGCCAATTTCACGGTTAGTAATTGCAATAATCGTCGCTACATGGATAATTCAATTCCAGCGTAATACATGCCTCGCTACCGAAATTTCCTTTGAGAGATGGAGCGTGCACCCTGCGAGCCGACACGTCGCCCAACTTCGGAATTCCAATTTTGAAAACTTTCCCATCTAAGGTCGGTATTGACAACCAGTGTCAGAGAACCACTTAGCAACCGGTCATCTTTCCCGTAAAGAAACCGGCTCAATCCAATTTCTTTTGAAAGTCGCCAAGAACTTAAAATTTTGTTTTATGGTTCTAAAATTTAATTTAGCTGCTTATAACGTTATTAAAAATTGAACATACCTAATGTATCAGTCTTAAGTTAAATTCTACTTTATATGATGTGTAGTCAAGTAAGTAGTTTCTCTAAGGTAAAGAAAGTTAAGACAATATGAAAAGTCTATTAAAAAATAGTTTTGACTTTGACATCTATAAATATCGGATCTAAATGGAGAGTGGACAGTCCAATGTGGACTATGAGGTTCCGCAAATTTCTTACAGCGCCATCTCTTCGAGAATACACGAACTTCCAGCAGCGTCAAGCTTCATTGTCATCAACGCCATCTACTGATATTTTCCGAAACTACAAAGTCTCGTAGTACAGTACGTAGGTATGAAGTTTCAAGTAAAGCCCCACAGCGCCACAAGTTGCAGATTACAAACTAACAACAAAATTATATTTGGACACACGGAATACAGAGACTAACGAAACTTTAATAATGCTTTAAAGAATTGTTTCACTGTATTGACGGTAAAATATTTCCACAAAAAAAAACGCGAGAATATGATGCCTAAATGAAAAGTAAAAATTAAATTGTTTTTAATGTCTTGAAATAGGTGTTAAATAAACAGTCATGATAAAAAAATTCCTCAGATCAAAGATTATTTATTTTATCTGCTTAATTTGTAATTTTGATAGCCGAATTTTCACGACAACGTAATTATCGTGATGATATAAAAGACAGCTTTTTAATTTTTTTCTTTTCAAATTCACACTTCAATTGTTAATAGGTGTGTTTTTACGTTCGTATTTAACGCTGCCAACAAAATACTACCTACTGTTCATAAGACTTCGCCAGACATCTGTCTATCACAGGGATTATTTACGTAATTTAATAAAAATTACAACAAGTAACTCATTTAGGAATTCTTAAGTTACACATTAACAACAGCAAAGTTGAAAAGAAACCTATGTAGCAGAATCGATAACTTTAGTCATCTTAATTTGATTGATATCACTTACACATAAAAGATAGACATTTGTTTTTTTCGCAGTTTTTGTATTACAACAGGCGCTATTGATAATTACAATATGAAAAGTAAAAATAAAAGATCTCCTTACCAAAAACATTTTTACGCTTAAATATTACAGATAATACGAAAACCTTCAGTGCGAGTTCGACTGCGCACATACATAAAACATAAACAACCTCATAAAATATTTATTTGATAATTGCAAATTCGTTGCGAGCGAAAAGAACACGAATTTCAAATGTCAAAAGTTGTTGAATGTTTCGAAACAAAACTTACCTACATTTGAAAGAATACCTACACGCATTGTACTAACTAGTTAACTAGATCAACAGAACACGTTTGTCCTATTTTATCCAATACATAAAAAGAACAAGGCTGTATGCGAGTTAAAAATTTTAACCCACTTGCATAATGTTATCAACTATCTTGCTCGCAAAAGAATATAAAACTAACTTTATTACGTCGTTCGCTATTTGAGCCAACACTTTGTTCCCCACGATAAAAAGAAGTAAGTTAATAAAAACAAATAAAATGAAGATTAGTTACTTTTTGTTTTTTATATGCAACCGATTATTTAACAAACAGGATACGTAGTGGTATTTACCATCTGCCATAGAACATTTACCGTTAAATAGCAATATACGACACCAAAACTTCCTGGCTTTAAGCTACCATCAAACAAAAATCCCGTTGAAGTTAAGTAGCACGTTACATAATACTTAACCAAATTATCGTTAAGTACGTAATTACCACATGTTGAGGGGCAATATAAGTTAATGCTAGTAATAAAAACAATCATAATGGTGGCACATGTTATACATAATGCAACCAGCCGTGAACGTCATTACGTTGCGAACTGTATTTGCTTCCGAAACATGTTACGCGCGTGTCACTCACACGCCTAATTCTCTTAACCGCGTAATAATCAAGGTTTGATTCACACTCGTGAACAACGCATAATTGATTTCCATTTCATAGAGATACGAGTACATCATGTATAGCTCGGAAAATCACATGTTTTAGCATAAATTCGTTAATGTCAGTACAGCTCAAGTTTCGCCGTAATTGACGAGGTCTACATCTACTCTATCATGATGGTCTGGTGTTAATTGGGGAGAGCCAACTCAAACGTCTCAAGTTTTTATGCCGCCTGATATTCTTGACTTCGCCTGACGTCTCCGACTTCGAAATAGGTGCTTTATTGCTCAATAAATTTTGACACTAGCGGTCACATATTATGACCATCTACCACCTATCCATACAAAGACGAGAGTTTCTAGTTAGGTACACAGGAAATTAATAGTTAGCGTTATACGCCAGCTATGCAGTGTCTATATAAAAAAGATTTTAAAAGTGAAGTAATTTAGGTATATTTTACGTAAGAATGCTGCTGTTAAGAATACTGTTTTCACATATTGTTCTAGAAAAAATTGATGATTTAATATAATAAATTCTGTAATTAACTCTGACGATGTTTTGTTAATAAAGAGTAGCGATTATTTTTTTTTTAATTTTAATTGTACTACATGTTACAAGTACAGAATTACGAGGCGAATGTCCTGGCATTTACCTACGTTGACATCAATCCATAGTCACGCAACGTAACAGTAACTTAGATATTGATTGATGTTCTTGCTTCGTAATGAATGTTTTGACTTCCCGTAATTTCATTACTAAATATTTTCGAGCAACGAATAAATAAATTAAATAAGTTGATTGTGTAATCTACGATCGAGTCTTAATTGACTCTGTTCTGTTGTAACTAGTCAAGTTCACAAATAAATTATTTAAAACCCCTACTTAATATTTAGAGACATACGAAAAACGACTCGCTCAGAGATACATAATTTGGAAACATGTAAGATTGATCGTGGTTATTGAAAAGAAAGCTTTTATTATTGGATTGATGAACCTAAACCTCCTCTCATATGATACATGCATGTAACCAATAGTCTGATGTTCTGGCCAAATGTAGCTTAGCAGACTTCACACACCTTTAATAATTAATTTCTAGTTGAGATTAACTTAAGTTAATATTAATAATAATGTTTATTAACTCAGGGTATAAACCCAACCCACATATATTATGAAGCAGTCCCTACTCTCATATTAATATAGTTACTTACTCGTACATTCACGTACGCAAAGTTAAGCGATTCGCATAAACATGCGAAAATTAAATAACTCTGGGTAAGAATTGAGGAATCATTCGGAAATTTTATCATTGGCAAATCGGATATACAAAAAGTTGTGGTGTAAAAGATAAAGATGCGGTAAAGATAACCGCAGGGGGCTTAATTATGGAACCTGACCGGTAGGTATCCAGCTTAGAATCTTGCATGTAACTTTCAAAGTTCGTATTAAATTCGATATTAAAGATTACTCTTGCTTTTGGAAAGCAAGAAAATCTACACACCTAAAATTCCAATCACACCAATCCACTTGACTAATACATAATGTAGTAAATAGGACAGAACCCCTAAAATTGAGAGGAGACTAGGAACAAATTCTGGTTGCGTTACGATTAAATTCAGTGAGCTATTAAAACGCTCTTTTATAGAATACTAACTGCAACCACAATGAAATGATTGAGCTCCATATTATTGCGTAAGGACACAGAAAATCAAGAGTGAAGAATAAAGATCGTAGACGGGCTGGCGATTAATTAAGATACGGGGCGGTAAGAGCCTTGGAGATCGCGCAGTTTCTTTACCGTCCATCTGTTCTGTTACGTAATACGTAGGACCTTCCTACGAAGATAAGAAAGCAAATCTATCCCAGATTTCTACGAAGCTCTATATAAAAGCGTAAAAGGATGACGTATTTGTGTATTATACATGGAAAAAGTTTTACTATAAGATATATCTTCATGAATAACTGAGGAAGCTCCGGTCCTTTCTGTTGTAAGTCGCTGCGTTTTAAACTCCCCAGTTTAAACTCGATGTTATGCACGTTTACCTGTCTGGTGATCCAATGGTGGAATATGTTACTGGAATGGTTAGTTACTATCCTGAAGTCGCCCAATAATTGCAGTGTCGACGATTTGAGATACTTGCTTATTTTCCAGCCTGCAATGATCTCTTTAGTTTTACTGGTGTTAAAGGTGAACGATGACGATTTAGTATCATACGAGTACATGACTTGCCTGTTTGTTTTTGATTGTATAAAAAGTTTATTTATTATTACAATCAACAAATTCCAGCGAGCTAGCGAGTACCCTTACATAAAACAATTCACTTGTATTTTCAGACACTCATATTTAAGCGCCTTTCTCAGATAGGCTTACGTGAAGTATTAAGTAAACTCTAGTTACTATGTGAAATTTAGCTGTTAATATTAAGAAATTTTAGTACCTACTACAGGTAGAGTTGAAATGAAAATCCTCACAAGTGGAATTCTTATTCTTCAAACTTCATGACGAGGTCACTAAATCTATTCTGTATGTAGATACAACAGTGGGCAATATACTCGTAATTAGAATTATTTGTGTACTTCATTTCATAAAATTTTAATATAGAACTAAAAGGTGGAACTAAGTAGTAGCTCTTAGTAGATATTGAGTTTAGACTCGTTTGAATTGGTTTAGCGAATCCTATTCAATATTCAGTATGCAACGTGATGAGGGGTTCACAATGCCGCTCGGTGTTAAAATTAAACCAATAAACTTTTCTCACATGAATTTTATAACAGAATACGAGCTACACCCTGACGAGCAACTTTTGGTAAATAATTCACAACAAAAATGTTTATAGATACGTATTCCATAGGATCTCTGCCTATTAAGTATATATTTTTCTAATTCGAATAAAGGAATCATAATCTCTCAATAATATTTTTTTTCATCTCATGCTTATATTTGTATCTAAAACTTTGGACCAATTTTGAAGTTTTTGTGTGTTTACGAAACAATGCCTTAATTTACAAAAAGACCCCATAGATGGCGTTGTTTTAACGATTTACTAAATTATAAACTTTAACTTAATTATGTGCTACTCAAAATATTAAATAATAATATTGATACAATAATAGGTACTACGTTCGCTACGCAATTATCACTTTCTAGACAAAATCATTAAAAAATTTACGTAATTTTATGTAATTGCACAATTTCCACTGCATTTACTTATATCAGTCTTAGTCCAAACATGCTTTTTTGTAGCATCTGTTTTCCTCGTCAGGTTGGCCTATTAAAGTTGGCAAATTACTTCTAACAGTGGTTACTAGAATCTAGAGCAATTTGTTAAAATTAATTGCTTTTGCAGTAACATTGTTTTAGATTCATTTTAAATGGAGGCCAGGGACTGTAATGTGGTGATAAAATTTGTGTAAGTCTACACCACTTAAAAAAAAGAACAGATGGTTTTACTATTTCTTTGTTGGATAGTTTTGCAAAATGCAGGACAATGAATGTTTTATCATAACACTACCGTGACTTGCAATAAAATGTTAGGTATATAATACTATATTTCTTTTCTGTATAAACTAAAAGTTTCGTTTAATGTTTCACATAAAATATAAATATTACCTGCACATAGGTATTATATTTAAACAGTAATTTGTTATAGAAGTGCTTACATCTGAAATTGAGGCTGAATATATTAACACGGCCGTCGGACGATCAATCAGCTAATCGTCCAGTCATAACTGAATAAATAATACCATGTAATTCATCCGACTGACGTATCATTAGTCATTACATAAAACTTTTCATTTACCCCAACAGAATGGTAGCAGCGAATATGAAAATACCAACTCAATTACAGCTTTACGTAACCAACATTTAGATACGTAGCTTTTACGTAGTTACGTAAAAAGTCGTAAAGGACATACAGTTATTTACGTGTTTTGCAACAAAAGGTCGAGTGAGCTAAACAAGTGGCGCGTTAAAAGAGTGCTAAAGAGATCCATCTTAACATCGCGAAAAAAGATTTAGGTAAAAGAAGCTTATTTTTGGTGGGGCTGACAGCGCGATAGTGTAAGGCCCATTACAGGCAAATTATGGCGGCCATTATTGTCCGCGTGTCCCGCTCGCGCGCTCGTGAGTTACACCCGACCCGGGTCAATGGGTTTTATATAAGAAATCCTTTCCAACGTTTTACTCAATGTATAGCCGTGTTTTCGACGACAACTGAAATACTTTAACACGGTTTATCTGCTTACACTTACGTCGAATGGAATTTGTATGCGATACGATATATCGCCTTGTCAGTTAGTAGTTTAGCAATTGAGTTTTTAAGCGATGTCCCAAAAATGAGGCCAATTCAGGCTACATACTGGTTTACTTTATAAAAGTTGATGTTAACAGTTGATAAACAAGTTACTTACGATAACACTTCAATATTTGAACAGATCCGTCGTCTCAAAACCTAGGTATACTAATTTATAATTTACTTACACTACGTTTTATGATCATTATGGGATCAAAGGACACTTCAATATTGTCGCTATCTATTTACTAACTATAATTGTGTATTGCTTTAGTTTCAAGCCTCTGCGAATGAAACTCTCACCCGTCATACAAATCATAATCATCCGAATCCGTTACTGTCACATTGATGAGAACGGGCAACTACCTACTACTCGTAATTCTCAGAGGGGATAAGTGTCCTTCTAGTGCTGGCCAAGTGCATATTAGATTTTGCGTTATGACAAAATAAGACTAAACAAGAAAAGTACCTAACTTTCCTTACATCTATTTATCAAAAGTAATTTATATCCAAACTAATTACAATTTTTTATATGCACATTTTCTGAGCCTGGATAACAATATAACTGATACCTGAAATAAAGTTCAGATCACACGTATGTGCAATAGTAGAAAGTGACTGCGTTTTTGAAGCTTTATAATTACGTGTATTTTAGCTGGCTCATATAAGATACTAAATATTCAAAACATTAATAGACCAAACAAAATTTCTATGTAAGAGAGATAAAATAACAAAGAAGAGAAGTGAGAAAGTTTATTTATTAAACCTAAAATCAAATAAATATAAAGTTTATTAACACAGTATAACAACGCAGAGTATCTCTGTCAAACCCACAGAGCAAAGAATGTATCTGTATGTCATGTCAAACCTAATAAAGAAGTTGGGTAAAAGTGTAACAACTAAAATTAATCTCGTTTTGTTCCGTACAACAACGTGCCACCCGTTGATGTTTCCCTGTGCAATTTGAAATATTCCTGTTTAGAGGGAAGACTTTCGAGATTTGTTCAAGGGAACAAAATTAGCGCGATTTGTGTACTCATTTATAAGAGTTTTAAAACTGTTTTATTTATAAACTTGTAGCGTGTAGGTAACTAGACGGCATTTGTTGTACATAAAGCGGTTGCGGGGCAGTGGTC
>LGAG01000797.1:1545726-1595961 GCA_001278395.1 Lerema accius
TGCTACTTAGAATAATTACTATTAGCACCTACTGGTAATTTGACTATCTCTCCTAATTGTTGTAATAGTTACTAATAATCTAATCAGCGTTTCATGTTTCTTTAAACAAGTTGTACTATGTTTTTTATATCATTATTAAATTACTTTTAAGCTTAAACAATCTTGAAAAACCTGAGCCCACTAGTGGGAAATTGGCAGGTTTAAAGCAAAGGTTAATTACTAACAAAACATAATGTCGAATACTTTTAGCATTCAGAAAATAACAAGGCAGGCTTGGTGTGCCTACTTTATTCACTGTATGTTATCAAGCTAATTAAATCTGTTAGTTTCAGCTTTATGCTTGAATTTATAGCGTAACAACATTTTTAAGTTACCTCCTACTGCGTCTCTTCTCTACATAACCTCATTTTATTGACCTATTTTCTGCTTTACCTTAAGTCATACATTATACTCAAGTAACGCGCCGTGGTGGATAGAATTTATATACCTACCTTCATAAGTAATGTATTGTTTTGATTCATTTTACTGTAAAGAAAATTTAAGAAATAATTTTATGGTTAAGGTAACATGCGAGTTAGGGATTGAGTATGAAATTAACTTAATCATTTATTTAAATTTATTATTTAGGACGTTCAATACCACAGTGCTATCTTCAGCCTAAATGATTATGTACCTTACTTGATACTTACTTATCTAACAATATGATAAATCATTTGATATCGGATTCTTTCTTACAACTACTCTATCTACCTGTACTTTCATCTCTGATATAAACATCCAATCCTTTCAAGAATTTGTAGTTTTATAGACCATAATTGATTTTGAACTTACATACTTGTTCAAAACAAGATGAAGGAAATTTTGTTGTTGAAGGTATCACTTTTATTATTCAGATGAGCCAATTTTGACGGCATCCTAGATCAACGGACGACCATCACGGTACATAAATCACGCTACAAACACAAAGAGTCAAGTGTTTACCATAAAATCGTATACGCGCCCCTAAATCATAACACAATAAAATTTATAGCGAGCGGAAGGTCCGGCCTCAAGTACTGATAAATCAAACACATTTTCTTCGTGCGACTGAAAATCTTTCCGGCAAATATAGCGATGACAATGCCTGCTGTTTATCTTCCTTATATCTAGATGAATATATTTTCGTAACGTCCCGTCGTATATTTTTCCGTGTAAAAAGTAAAACATACCGGAAAGGAGCGAGAAGTTAGGCTCAGAAGGTTCTGTTACTTTTTAAGCGTAAATGGCTGCCAATATAAATTGAGCTCAACCGTAGTGGTTTTAACGATAAATTTTGCACTAACAAAACTTGGACCCGATTCTGTTAACTTCACTACTTAACTATTGCGATAATAGTAATACTCTATTTTGATTAAAATTGTATAGTGATACCTTTTCTGTAATAAAATATACAATGTCCTAACGCACGCAAATGCAAATGGTCCAAATGAATCTGCCATAACTCAAATGGAGTATTTTAAAATTAGCAGACTTGGGATCCATACAGAGATGACCTTATTTGAAGCAAACGGTCGATTGGTATTGGTTCATCAACCGAGAGAATGTTCCTAAATTATATTCTTACTAGAAAATTGTTTGTTTTCACAATTTGATTGATGGTCCTCTATATCCATCTATTCCCGCATGTTATCTTTTCAAAACGTCTCATACGCTTTATGTAATAAGTAAAAAATAAAGCCTTGTTCGATGTGTACCTACTCATTACTCAATTTACCGGGAACATTTTACTCATAAAAGTAACAATATAAGAAGATGAATTGATATCATGTAAAAAAAATATTGTGACAGCGCTACTTAATCAAACTAAACCAATTACAATTGATGGCACTACTTGTCTTTTTTAGAAGCACCTAATTTTTTTTTTTTGGAAATATATCCGTAGTAGATCCTTCAACTTAAAAAATCCTAATTTGCTAACTTTATCAAAAACATTAAAACGGTCTCCGAAAAAACGATTACATAAGCAAGAGTTTGTAGCTATAAGATTCATCTTCAACATCAACTCAATATCATGTTCCATGTTCCCTAAGTTAACGCAAATGGATTCTGTTTCTCATGAGTTATGTATTTGATTAATGTATAGTACTCAGAATTACGTCCAATATGGGAACTCGTAGAACATGCATCAAGTTCTCAAGTGATTATGTTCCATTATGTTTAACTATCGGTCAGTTTCAATTCAGTTTGTGTAATTCATGGAACATCGATTACCATTATCGTTACGTGGCAGCGTTCTTGGTTTGAACTCATCTCATTATACAAAACGTCTTGAAAACGCATTAACCAAATTAATCAGGTTTATAAAATGAAATTTCATCTTAAACTTATCACAAGTACCTACACTAAACTTAAAATTGTCGAGAAACTACATAATCGCAGAGATCTTAAATTCAGTGAATTAAAGCTTACAAATTAATTAACTACACACGAAATAAATCTGACATTTAGCCTCAATATGAATTCAGAAGATACCTACCATAATTTTTAAATCAGATTTATTTTAGTTTATAGAACGTAAATTGTTGGTATAACTGGTAATGGAATAATGCGGCATATACTTTATATGATACAGTCATCATATTAACTGCTTTCCCAGTTCTGTAGAGATCGAAGAAATATTAATACATTGGTCACTATCGGTGGTCAAAAGTGTTAATTAATAGGGAATATCGTGCATTTCTTTGAATTTCAAACATACCTATATCTAGAATTTGGTAATAGGTACTTAACCGAAATAGCCGTTTTGCAAGTGTTTCTCCAAAAAATATATTATCTGTAACCTCTATCTAAAAACTATTTAATAAGTACAGCGTGGAAACTGTGCCAAATTCTTAGCGACATGAGGGTAATAAATTTCCTTCTTATCTTTTAATTAAATAAAAAATATCATTAACTCGCGCACAAACTTTCCAGAATGTTTGGTTGGTTTGCAGTTCGGGTATACTAGACGCGTAGTTGTTACTTGTTGTCCAAACAAACTGGGTGGTGTGGATAAAACTTCATTCTTCGGAGAGTGTTGTCTAGGAATCAATATACCATAAAGCAAACAGTTCCTAGGCGTTGGAAGTTAGTACTTCAATAATGGCCTGATAAACAACCGCTTGGTTTCAGTCAATTTCAACCAATTAATGGCATAAGTGCTACAGGGAAAAGCAATCTATTCGTAAATGCAGAGACTTAGAGAATACTCTGCTACTTTATGGTAGTAATAGTAGGTTTGAAACTGATTATGCTGACCAAAGTCGTCCCAACGAATATTACGTAACAAAAAAACAAGCCATGAATTAAGTTGAAAGCCCCTCGTCATGTTAGGATTAGTCAAAATAACAAAAGTTTCTACCTAATGTATATTTAAAAATATTCGTATTAAACCAAATGGTGCCTACGTACAAAATTACTTATTTGAAAATAATAAAGATAATTGACAAAATGAGCATAGCCGTGCCGCTACGGAGTTAGGATCGTGCGAAATAAATAATTTATTAAGGACAAGTTAACAACGGTCTCATAAAGAAGGCAAAAGGTCGGCTATTTGTTTTCAGCGAGGATGGTTCACCCCACTTTGTTATTTAGAGTTTGTGAGCATTGCAGAGGCGCCGGCCGAACTCACTTGCTCAAAAAACTCACACATTGGTTACTTCACCTTCGAAGTAAAAAATGACAATCAAAGCTTAATTTCATCTTTAAAGATTTATGTTTCCACAACGCACTCAAAATATTTACTAAACAAAAGTTTATTACTCGAGAATTCATTCTGTTACACATTGTATAATTTGTAAAATAATACGTTTATGTATTTCATTCCAAACACAATTATTTCAAGCATCAAAATGAGATACGGTAATGTCGTAATAAAAGTTTTACAGCCCTGTTTTTAAGGTAATTCCTCTGAATTTCGACATATAAATAAAAATAACGGCGTTTGTACAATACACATTCATGCGCGGTTTTGGACACCACAAAGGCTGAAATATTGCATCGCAATCGGTTGCGGACGCCCCAAATACGTTTTTCTTTCATAGGGCGAAATTTAATATTTTTATTTGTAAAGAACAAGAGCCCTCGTAACCTCTTCAGTTGAGTTGAGTACCAATATCATGGAGATGTTCAGTGATCGGGAAAGCCTTATCGTTTGATAAGCGATTCTCTTCTATTACAAAGACGTCAATAACCCTAACAGACTTATGTACTTTATTCTGTTTACATATTCCTCAATATCAAGGAAGAAACCTCACCTGTTTCTTCATTGTCTGACTTATTTTGAAGTCGAAAAATAGTCGAATCGGAAAATTACATTGAATTTTAAGACGATTAGTATTTCGACTTCTTAATAAACTAAAGATATAAAACAAATATTTGGCTGGTCTACTAAAGAATTTCAACAACAGCACCATCTACCTAAGAAATTCTGACCGTCTTAAATAAATGACGAAAATTTTATTGAAATCAGTCCAGCTGAAGAAATTCTGTAACAAACACACGTAAACCAGATGTGTATAAATAAAATAATGTTCTTACATACACTGGGGAGTCTCAGATGTCACTGAGAATAGTAATTACCAACTAAATCCTCGTAGATACACCTACTTAATGGACTTTATTGGTGTCGTTGAGATTGCCACGAAATAAATAATGTTCTTAGATTTCGACTGCGTTATATGCCTACAAGTCTCATTAATTGATACGTACCAGGGAACCGTATTATCGGATGTACACTAATAGCATCCCATCCTCATAAAGTTCTGAACGAAGTAGATTCACGTTCGATTAATTAGGTCGCACGTCGGACGGCTTCATTGATACAAATAACCGGAAGTAAGTTACTTGTAATGAGTGCTGAGCGAAATAACTAGTAAATATACTCGTTAATACAATTCTGGAGTTATATCTTTTTCATACTAGGTTTTCATGTAGGTATACGTCGACCCGTATGGCGCATTGAGGACCACGTCAAACTGTCGTTTAATGGGTATTAGATTCGATTTCGAGAGAGGCAGAAGTAATGATGAATTTAAAATTCTGTTCTGACCCGAATGTATACCCTTTGTCTATTTTTGTTGTTCATAATACCCAGCTATGAGCGTGTAGAATTAATAAATATTAGAATTTAGACCTTCACTGATTTCTTGATTGGCAATGTTTTTTGACTAAGTGGCAATTAATGTACCTACTACTCAAATATTACGTAAATAATTAAGTATATTTGTCAAGTACCCGATTGTCAGCAGTACTAAGCAAAGCTCTTGCCTAATTAGGTGCTTTATCGTGCTTATATTGCTCTTCATTGGTCGTATACCAGTCGTAGAATTAACTAGAAATAGATGTTGCAGCTGCGGAAATACCAATATTATGGGAAAGGGGTAGAACTCAGAAATGTCCGGGATAAACCACGGCTTCTGATTCAGTGCGCCCATCAGTCGATTGCTACTAAATCAGCTTTGAAACGATGAATACTTTCTATAGCACTTTGACTTTGTGAATACTTTTCAGGGGAATGGAGATTGCAATTACAAAGTCTACTTTGTATATAAATTGTAGCTACAGGTACAAGAATAGTTATATAAGTGTATTCCCATAAAATTATACAACATTAGCTTTAAAAGATTTGCAAACTTTGATAACAGTTCTATTTAAATACCGACACGTACTAAAAACTGCAAGTAAGTAGCTCGAAAACCGAGCTTTCGTGTCTCGTAATAATGCAAGACTTTCCAGAATCGTCAAGCACTCGCTACGTAACACCAACAATTGTAGCATCACCTCCGTAGCTAAAAGATATCACAGACAACCTTTTGTATATCTTTGCACTTTTTAACTACACGAACAATTTTTATATTCTGGTACACAGTAACATTCGTTTAATTTTTTTAAGTGAAAACTTGTTTAGCATCGTTGTGACTTGAAAGTCGATGAAAATAGTTTAAATTGTTTTTAGTAACATTACCGCAAGATATGAAGTAATGCAATACGCCCCACCATAATCGACAATGTGACTCTGGCCTGACAGATCTCATTTTATTCTATTCTCCCTGTCTCTTTATACCAGCCAGTATTACTGGGTCAACCTCTTCACAATACTTAATCATTGAGAGTAATCTCGCTTGCATTTAGGTATCTTTTTAAACGATGCGGTATTGAAGTTTTAAACATAGGTAAATACAATATCCGATTTTTCTGTTTAAATTTTTTTTTTATAAAATGACTACATAGAATAGTGGACTTCAATAATACTTATTTGATAAGTTTAATTTTTCAGCATGTTTCGATGGTTTTAAGCAATTATCCCATGTTAGGATACGTAATGTTGTTTATAATAAGTTAATTATATTTTTGTGTAGAGGAATATTGATACTTATCCAAAACGGCTGAACCAATTTACATGTGATTTTCTAGAAGGCATTTTGTCATATCTGTCCCGATTACTGATACATCTTGTTTCGAAGGTACTACAATCTTATCATTAATTTCACTGTGTGATAACGTATTCATAATTTCGCAAATAGTCAATATTTGATGTTGTTAAAATAAAATGAGAATCAAAAAACAACAAGAATATAAAATTCTTCAAATAACTGTATTATATAATTCACAAACTACATTCTCGCTGTATATACACAGAGGCTGTTCTCTAATAATAAACGACCTCATTGAGTTTGTCGAGATCTTATTTGCTTAACCTGACATTGTAATGCATTCGCGGATAAAAATCTGCGCGCATTCATTCTACGGATCGTTGTCACAATGGTGCATGACAGTTCAACAATAAACTAGGGAAAAGTAGTCTATTTGCTCATAAATAAAATCGGATTTTTTTAATTTTTACTACTTTCTGAAATATATTAAATTATAACTATTGTAGTTAAATCAATATAATGCGATTCAGTTTGGTGACAAAAACATGTGTAAAACGAATTTTAATAATTTGAGTTATAGCAATACCTTTTAGTAATAATAAATCTTATATCTTTATATCAATAAAGGCGATATTCTACAGATTAATATTCTTGTACTTAAACAAGTAATTATAATACTAATAAGTGACCATATAACTGGCTTCATTTTCAAAATTTTTAACAATCGAAGTCTTTTCTTTGCATTGTTCGTTATTCTTTAGAGAGTTCTAGAATTCTTGCAGAAAGAAGTCTCACCCTACGAATACTTTGTAGCCTTTTGTCAGTTCGTGCGACTACCGCTTGACACGTGAATTTTAATATTCCTCTTTTTTATGGAAATTTTTGTCTTCTGCAAGCGGTCGCGGTGAAACCAATTTTAATTCAAATTATTTTTTCATATGAAGGTTATTTTAATGACATAAGTAAGTAACTGTCGTGCAATTTCTTCTAGGGTTACGTAACTTAATAATTTTAAGATATCACTTACATTATCTCAATGAAAATATAATTACTTACAAAATTTTCAAATGTAAGATAACATAATATTGTGTACGTTACTCGACCCAGCAGATTCAATCATTAAAAGCTCATTAATATATATTTAAAAGTCAACGTAAACTTTTCATCTTTTCAGCTAAGCTAGCTAAATGAAATGGATGAAAAGTTAGAAACAGGCGCTAATCTTAAGTATATAAAACAGAGTTCCAAAACTGTTCAAAATTCAAATTTTAATATGGGGCGACTGAAAAGTTTTGCTAGCAATCTGTTCGCTTAACTTAAAGAGACTGAAGGTAAATTCTTCCCAAGTACTTATGTAAGAATAAAGAAAGAGACAATAAAGGAGCATGAAGATATCTTCATTTTAGTAGGAATATAATAAAACTGAACTCTAATCTAAAAGGTCTACAAGGTCGAAGTAATTCTTCACTGATAGGCAGTAAAATATTAATTACATTTCTTATAACAATAAAGTTGCTAAGTTTTATATTAACAATTTTGACGATAAAACTTGTTTGTAGTAAAACAGAGCAGTTGTAAAAAAAGATTGTTTGCTAACAAAAAATATTACAAAAAATATGTAAGTAATTACATTACGCCGGTAACTCAAACACTTTATTTCGAAACACGAGCTTTGCACAAAAAATAAAAAATCTATTAATTACTTATTCCCAATCCGTTTCAATATTTATTTATATACCTAACCCGTCCATGTATTAACAACAGGTTAAAGCCCTAAAGTAGAGTTGCACAAAACAGACTAACTGATCTATGCAGACAACTCTTGGGTGATAGCCATAATGAACAAAAAGAATAGGGCTTTCGTAAACAAGTTAGACCTCAGGAAAAATAAAGTGATTTATCCTGGTGAGAGTTCCGGCTAGAAACACGGCAGTATTCTCCTTCACAAGTTTATTTACACAGGATGTACTGTGTACATACATCAAAATACCTAAATACATTCTGTAACCTTTTACAATGTTTTTGAGTGTTGTTAACTTCCTGTTCCAATATTTTATTTCCCGTCGAAAACAATATCGTGAGAAAGAAAAGTTTCGATAAAAATTACGACGTTGCAAATTACGAGAATTTTTTCACAAATATTCTTTTCAGCGTCGAGAAATTGAAAACTTCGGCTAAATTTTCCGTGTTCCACGTTACGTCAAACAACCTAAATTAGTCAAAAATATGTCGAGGACGTGCGCCACGTCTGACAAGTTGCGTGCTCACTTCATGCGTACGTTCGTAGTCATCGCTACACTACGTGTCACAAACTGTTACACTCAACGATATTGTGTAACCGAGATGTTCGGTGCAAAAAATAAACTTTTATTGTTTTTACTGGTAGACGTTTCTGGAAAGCAAGTTAACTAACTTGTTCTCTGAACGTTCTGAGTCAAAATATAAAAAAAAAACGTAGATAAGAACTTCCCTAATTCCGAATTAACAATATTAGAAATCTTTCAAAAAAGTATATTTATTTATAATCTACTCTTTATTGCTCTTCCACTCGTACATTCAATTCATTTGTTGTGTACTTGGGTAAGGGCCCAATATCGTCCGAGGTGACCTTAATTTACTTACAATTAAATTAGCGCTACCTGATCCTGTTGGTGTTAAATAAATTAGGGCAGTGCCATTAAGCCATCAGGAATTTATTTCTCAATCTATTAGTTTAGGCCTTACTTTACAAAAGTATAGGTAGGTACACACCTGCTGTTTGACTAAACCAAACCTTCTACAAACACTCGCAAGATTTATGGGGTCGACCATTAATTTGGCTAAGGAGTACTTATCGTACGATTCCTTAAGTTTCTTTTACTGTAGAGGTTTACGAGCCCTAAATAAAGTCCCCCATTAATCATTGATATTAGTAGTAAACTATAGAAAACTGTTATTTAGGTTTTCGTTTAACGTGGAGCTTAAAATAAATTTACTATTCTAAACGACGAAACTGATTCAAATATTGCGTGGGTAAAATGTTTTTCTACTTTGTCTCTACTGTACTAAGGCATGTTTATGCCTCTTTAAGATTCAGTAACCTTATAAGCTTACGCGTATAAACACCCTAACATATATCATGTTTATATTAAGTTCGCTTTGTGGTTTTTTACATAAATGAAAAAATTCAACGAGTAAAAATAACACTAACAATTAATCATAATCTATTACGTCGTTGTACCATTTGTAGGCAATGTTTTTCTTGTTATAAAATTAGCATTAACTTGGTAGCCTTTAGCTGTGTGGAATGTGCGAAATGATGAAGGAGTTTGTTGCCAACACCATTTCCGATAATTCTTTAGCTCCTCGAAAGGCCGTTACACGGCTTAACGACTACTCTTACACAATCCGGCTTAATATGCCTTTCACACAAGGTGCTCATAAAGTTTGGACATAGTTGTTCACCCCACGATCGACCACGCTGGGTATGTATTGCCAAAATTGGTTCTGCGAATTTTACATTAAAAACTTACTGTGTAATTTTATTACAATAATTCAAAAATATTTACTTTTCAATATTTTTCCAGGAATAAAAAAATTAGGTCATGGAAAACTACGGATGACGAAGTGTCTGATCCAAATTAAAATACATAACTGTATTTGGTAGAATTAAGGAGAAATAAATTATACGTTAACTTAGAAATGCTATCAAAGCAATAAGACCTTACAAAATTCTGATTTAAGCATTTGAAGCGTATGAAACGTAGAAGCCAATTAGTGTGCGATTTGCCAACTTCTAGTGACTTCAAGAGTTTCCAGACGCCGCAGTTTTTCTTTTTCATAACATTATCGCACAGTATGTATGGGTCCTTACTGTAAGGCAAGTCGTAATATAAACTAAGATTAACCGTTCATAAAAACATCTTTAGATTAACGTTACAATAGTTTATTGACTTAAATCTTCAGAGGACATAAAGAAGTAGTTAATCTTTATAAATAAATGCATAATACGAAAACGGCACGACACTCTACTTCGTAATTGGAACTCGTAACTCCTAGAATACTATCAACTAGGTACTAGGCATGAAATATGAGATAATTATTATAAATCAACCATAATCCAAGATTAAACATATTTTTATCCGGAAATAAGTCAAAAGTATAATAATAGGTACCTATGTCACAAAATTTCAAAAGTTTGATTGCATCCACTTTTTTATTCATCAAATACATACATACTAGAACAAACCACATTTCGCAAAACAAACAGCAGTCGGCTTCCAATATCCGTTCCATACATAATAATCTCTGTTAGCTACAGCTGTGTGTCGGCGTACATGCATCACATTATCCGCAGTTATCCTCGTTTTGCAATATCGTCCGCTGTAGACGTGTCGAGCTCGTGAAAAAGGAAAAGTTGCACGGATTAGCGGACAGTTTGGAGTAGCTGTTAACGATTCGTAGCACGTAGTTGAAAACAGAATTACGGGCAGGAGTGAAGTGGGAACTATGCCAACTCTCGTCATATTAAGTCATAGTGATAATGAACCCAATGATCTGGAGACGTATTAATATAATTTACGGCTTAAGGCAGCAAATTAATCTCCGAAACATGAATTCTTCTTCATTAAAAGATGACCGCACGGTTTTGCGATAATTTTAAATAAAAAAGGACTTATGTTACGTAACTAAACTAACCTTATACAGTAACTTAGTCGACCTTGAATTTTTAAATTACTAGACCCATCGTCCCATCTCACTACACTTTATTGTAGAGGCTCGAACAAAAAGCATCATTACCACGTTTGTTAGAAAGTGTCGCGTTCCAAGCATAACTATTTCGGGTCGAGCGGACCGTACTTATCCTTTATCGTTTGTTTTTGGGGCGGCAACCTGAGATGGCTTTAATATACTTCAATCTTATGACATTATTAGTCCTCGCAAAAATAACAAAATAAAAAGCCAACGTCCTGCGTCGAGTAGCTACATAAAGTCGTAATGTCAAAGCTGCAAGGCAGAACGCAATAAAGACGGTTGAATAATATTATAAAATTAATTTAAAGAAAACGACCCCAATTATTCGAAGAGAACAATTAATACCGAGAGTGAATCTCACGAGCCAAATTGTTCCGAGCTTAAAGACCGTTATTATAAAACATTTTCTGAATCGAACAATTGTCACTCCTTTAAAAGTTAAATTACTTCGGTCAGCCGTTTTTCTTGAGTCGCCTGAATAAAACATAAGACTTTTTAGCTGTCCTAATGAGCTGAGGCTCTTTGTTTTTCTTGACTGCATAAGTTGTGAATAAAAGTGGGATCAACGGCGGTGTCGGGCGTCGGATCAAATCGCACTTCATTTGTCCGCGTCAGACGGCCGCTCCGTCGTGATGGATGACAGCCCGGTGCCACGACCGTTGCCGCTGCCTTGCTGCCTGGCTGCCTACCCGCCTTTAAATTAATACCGTTATTTTTGTACCGACCACTGTTGCCGCCAGCTGCTGCCCCGTCCTCTTACCACACGTTTTACCTACTTCTGCTAGTCATTTTTAATTACAAGTTGATACATGCAACCATTTTTCGCTAAAGCTACGCCCAATGGTGTAGTTTGGAAAATACTCCCAAATAAAAGAAATTAAACATTTAAATATATGTGATGCTTCATAAATATTTCATACTTAAATTAAAAAAAATCTGGTTCATTCTACATTGATGACACCCGCTTTGCACAATTTTTTTGATACAGTTTTCTCATAGGCAGATTGGAATAAATAAAATGTAAACACGTAAAGAAATTCAAATCTGGCCTGTCACAATTATTTCTTCCTCCCCGGAGTGCTTGATTTATTCGATTCATGAAAATACGAAAATGAAATACATTTCATAATTTAACGGTCGCAAGTAAATTGACTTTTTGCAAGCTGAATTTAACCCGAAAACTTTCCAATGTCCATGTTTTATATTTTGATAAAGATATTTAAAATAATTTTCATTGCTTAAAAGGTTTTTTAAGTAAAATCACTGTTTCCTGGAATATTATCCAATTAGATTAAAAGTGAAATTTTGTAAGGACTTAGAAATTGGATCAAAGAACGTAAAAGCAATTTTTTTATGTCATCTATATATTAAGATATTAACTTAGTAATACGAGTATGTGATTGATTTATTTTGACGTCACACAAAAATAAGAGTTATATGTTCTTTTAATTAAACTCAATCTATTTAATTCAGATGATGAACTAAGCATTTGTAAATGTAACATTACTGATATAAATTATACAAGTTACATTATTTGTACGAAGCAAAGTTATTCCAGTCATAATGACCAGGCGTCGTCAGGAACGGGTTAAATCGCGTATCGTTACGCCGCGTTGGCAATATTTGGCTCTGTAAATTAAAATAACAATGAGATGTTTGCTGCCGACGATGATCACATGAAAATATGAAAATATACGAGTAGATATGTGAAACAAAATAGGTACCTATTTATAATTTATATACAACTAAATAAAATTGAAGTGTCTGTTTGTAATATTAACATACCTGCATATGTAGAGGTATACATGGTATACACATACCAAAAAAATTTTTTTTTAAATTTATCTCTGTCTGTATGTTTGATCCGGCTAATGTCTGAAACGGCTGAACCGATTTTGACGGGATTTTCACTGGCGAATAGTTGATGCAGGTAGTAAAGAGTACCTTAGGGTTTCTTTTTTTAACCTTCGTTTCGGCATAGGTTTAACGAATCGAAGCAAGGGCGGGTCCACTAGTGATAAAGTAAAATCAACATCACTTACTGTGTGAACGTTTAAAATGTTCTTTCTTAATTAAATATATCTGTGCTATTCAAAGAAAATAGCTGACTATTGTCTACTACGAGTATATGCATGGTTTCAACTTCAGTTATCCCAAACACATTTCCAACCTTTACCCTATGTAAAAAGTTTTTGGTAGAACATGATCAATCCGTTCGGTATAATTAGACTTGAGATTTCGATGTGGTTTTTCGGAATTCTCTATATTCTCCAAACATATTCAAAACAATAATAAATGGAATTTACCTGCCAAAATGATTGTAATCAAAGAAAGTTACAATGAGGATCTCATTAAATAACACAATTGAAAACGTTAAACAGTGAGCACTACATACATTTACTAAAGATTTTTTTCGTATTTTTGTAAATTCAACCACATAGTCAGCAATATTTTACCAGGGATAATATAAAACACCGTCATCGAAACACTATGCAAATGGCCCGTCAGTCAAGCTCAATAAACTGCTAAAAATTGTATAGTATAGGTATATTTGATACCCGTACCTGTGTCCGTAACAGGCCTGAGCTATTCTCTGAAGGTTTAACACCGGAACGATAAATGTAATAAACATGTTTTAATTAAAATTTTCAGATCAAATATACAAATATACTTCGTGGCCGCAATGTACCACAAAAGGATATATAGTACATCTTTTATATACTAATTTAGTGTGATATTTTATAGGTAGGTAATGTTACAATTTATTTTACCAAAGTCAAATTATATGCTTACAATGAAACATGATACATGTTCGTAGAACGCTTCATTCTAGTTGAGAACTTAAGCTAATTTACTTTGTATCTAGCTTACGTACGTTAACGAATAATCTCTACTGTTATAATATCGTAAAGAAATTGTATCTTCTCTTAAAAGTTTCTTGACGTCTTAAGCTGTTAAACTTAAATATATAAAGATTAATATTTTGTGTGTGTATTAAAAATATGAATATTTAAAGCGTACAGGATTGGAAGTGAAGAAAGGATTACGGTGGAATAGTTATCATAGTCTGATGACTTCATCAAGTTATCGACCAACTTAAGCAATGCAGCGGTTGCTATTGCAACCGGTAATAGGATGAGTCACCATAAGTAGAAAAAATCTTTAACACTTTCGTGCTTTTGAGGACACGTAGAGATGTTGGACGCAAATACCTTAGCTGATAGCATTCGGTGGCCTTACTAAAGGTATTCGGATTATCTTTGTTTTAATTAAACATTTTTTACAACAGAGTGTACGGTGTATTATTTTCGAAGAATTTAGGTTTGCGTCATCGTTAAAATCGATTTGATTCTGAAAAATGGTTACGTTAATAGTTTTACCGCTTTTCCAGGAACATATTCGGTTTTCTGTTGAAAAATGGAGGATATAACAAACATTTTATATCGGTTTTCCAGTAAATGTATAAGAATTCACTACTCCATTAGGTAAATAAAGAATATTAATGGAATATTAACAGAAAACGTAAACTGTCTTTTCTTGAGTCACTCTTAAACAAAACCACTTTCTGAAGGCATCGAAGCATATAGCTCGTTATTAAATGCTTTAACTATGTGTATAAGTAACTATCAATTATAAATTAATTATTTAAGTCAGACAATCTATACATAAATAAATGCTGACGTATATAATAGTCAAGTGATCCTGTGAGGATTTCATTATCAAATATACGGTACCCTGAAACGGTAAACACCCGTTACGAGAACCAAGTTTCACCGTTATTTTACGTAAATTGTAGGTATAGTATACGTCGTGCTGCAAAAGTCCTGGCACTGCTCACTGCACACTGCAGTTTGTAATGACAGTCTGATGGTACTGTCGGTGAACACGCCACAGTATCGTTTATCGCATGCGTTGCCATGTGTTCAAAACATAATGTGTAATTTGGAAAATGAACAACTTTTTTGGATCTTTGGTTTTGTATCTCTTTATAATATCTCTGTAATAGGAACTGAGTATCATAGGTAAGGATAATCTTTACAAATATACGTAATCTATGTCGGTTTATTTAAAAGAATCTATACTGAAAAAAATTAGAGACAGGAATTCATTTGAATATACCGAGAAAAAGTGACTCTTTTCTAAAGCCTATTGAATAATATATTCTTCCTTAAATCCTCTCTTCAAAACATGTTGAAACATGTACGTTAAAAGCAGATTGTTGTAGCATGACACTTGACCTAAACACTTAATTAAGTGAACAATTATTAACAATCAAGGGTACTTGAAGCTACGAAAGCTACTGCTACGAGCTACGACGGCTACGACGTAGCAATCGTAGCACGTAGCAGGAAATAGAGTTACTCTCAGGGAGACCACAGGATTTCTGCTACAGTCCGCTAAATTGTAATGAATGATATTTTCTTTCAAGTCTAGCTCCATTATAAAAGAATAACTGGCTTTTCTCACAAAGTTGCATGTAGACGCAATTATTTTATAACGTACCATTTTGTCATGGAACTTGTAAAGTTTCTTCAATGCACTGACCTAGTATGACTTTGGTTATTTATGTGTTTTTTTATTGTATCACTAAACGTTTAGGGGTGAATTAGTCCGCGAGAAATGTAACTGACATTTGTTGGGATCACGACCCTATCTCGAACCAACCGTGAATTCTCAAGCTCTCATTTGCGTAATGTGATTACAAAAGCACATCTTTCGAGATAAAAGCGTGGGCTCTACGTAAGTAATGAATTTCGCAGTCTCATCTGGGGAGGCTGAAAGCCTCATAATTGTGAGGAAAACTCATAATCATATGAGCGGTTTAGAATCACAGACCTAAAATTTTAATTATAACTGGAGCTTTTTACTAATTAGGGGCAAATTTATGAAGCGTTAATAAGATTACAAATTAGGGGTATACGTATGAAGGGTTTTGTATGATAATTATAAACGCGTAAAGACTAAAACCATCACAATGGCGCTTGAATAGTGTTTTGTTACATTACACGTGTTATGGTCGTACTCTATATACAAGGAATGAATTACGGGATAAATAAAATGTGCTATATTGTTAATTTCATTTTAAATTGCTGAAATATAAGCAGATAAGCCACTTGATGGTCACCATCGCCCAAGTACATCAGTAATACCAAAAACATCATCAATGCGATGCCAACCAATTTACTGATACTTGGCTAACTCTTCTCGTTGTCAAACATAAATGTTCCTGACCTCAACAGTAAGCAAAGCATTTGAACTCAAATACCCTGAGCCAAGAATTGATGTGCAAAACACTAGATTACTATAGGTACTATCATTAATCCAAATTGTACGTACAGAATACCAGATATCACGTTACGTGATCTCATATTTATTCATATTCTATCGGAACGCTGGTATCATGAAGTTGTCAGTATTATTAGATTAGGTAGACAGATACTAAAATATATTGTACGATAAAGTTACGTGTCAGAAAATTTTCGGCGTCTTATATTACGTTGTATAATAATTTATTGTTCTAATTCGTATTTATATTCTAATCCCGCGTAAAATATAATATGTAAAACATAATTAAGTGTTCAAGTAACAATGGAATACTAATATTAGCACAATTAACGCTAATTTAGTTGAGGCGTATGGATGTAATTCAGTGCAAGACTAACGTAAGTTAATAGGTACTTTAGTAGCCAATATACGTCCCTATCCTTTTAATTTCTATGAATGCAGTGAATTACATTCGTAAAAATAGAAAAACCTTTAAAAAAATAATATCCTTTCACGCAAATTCAATCGTAAATCTTACTGCCGTCATGCTACGTATCCCTTACTATTACTGTTCTTGATACGTAATCTTGATAACCATAAACAAGAAATATAATTTACAACTGTAAAGTGCAAAATTTATAAACTTAAGCTTGTATTTAAATACAAAACCTACAGGTGCATGCTTATATCAAATTACGAGTACTTATATTAAGTTAAACGAAAATCATCTATCAAAATATAAATTAGAACTCATTTCTAAAATATACGACTAACCTGGTACAAATTAAAACAGAACCGCGTAACATGAGTAATCACAAAATTTCGAATTTAAAGTTAAATAAATTAAAGCGGTTATCACAAATTATTTAACTGCAACAGTCGGCACGCGGCCAGCGGCTGTTCGGCGAATTTCACTAAACTATTCAGGTCGAGAAAACCGCAGTAACTCAGTTGTTCACTGCTCTAACTTAAAACTTTTAGCTAGAGAAAAAGTACCGTGAATCCTGATGTGTTTGACAAATAAGTACTCGAAACAATAAAGTACATTTTTTTTTGTTTTAAGGTAGCAAACGAGCTGACAGTGCCACCAACCCCTGCCGCCTATGGACATCGTAACAAACTTCGAGTAGGACTAAAGGGGGGCTAGTTGGTTATTAGGTCCTGTTAGTAATAAAAACAAATTATAAATAAATAACAATAATTACAAATGTTATTGTTTATACATTTAGCTCTATAAAAAACTTCACTTTTTTTCATATTTGTTTCCAACTTCACTTCCCATTTTGTACGTAACGAAGTTAATGAAAAATATATAAACAATTGTATTAAAACATTTGTAGCGTACTTAACTACAGCGTTATTGTATTATTTTGTTATCAAACAATGCTTTTAAAGAAAGTAATCTATCCGCACAGCCCAAATGTCGTGAATGGAAAACGTTGGAAGAGAGAAAAGCGGGTCGGAGCCACGCCGACCTCGTCTTTCACACTTGCAGGCAGCAATTACTATTATTATTTTACTTAGACCGCGATTCCCAGCGATTTTATCAAAACTTATTCCTCGCTCTGTAGAACTACAAAAAATAAAAAAGCACGTATCGTACTTGAAATCGCAACCATTATAACAATAAAAGTCGTTTAGTAAATACGTGCCAAACAGCGTTAAACAATCCCTTTTAATGTACATTGTAATTCCTGGAACAACATAGGGAATGTTTTTGTTAACAGGTAAGTTGAGAAACAAGAGAATGGAGGTTTCGACTTGTAGCCCGTTAGCCTGGAGCGAAGTGCTTCTATACGACTTGCCCAACTTCGCGAAACTTGGCATTGAGTTATAGATTCCCAACTGCCTTTCCAAATACTTATTTGTTTTGTTCAGTTTGACCGTAAACAAAGATATCCTTTTTGATCTATCTTTCGCATGCCAACTCGGTATAATATATAAACAAACAGCATTAGACGTGTCGATATTTCTTTTATCTTACAAAGTAACTTCAACTCGTGCACTGAGTTGAAGAAAAATATTCAAATATAATTGTTTTCGAACCGGATTGTTATACTGTTATTCGCAAAGTAGAGTGCTTTCGATTCAGTTCGAGCGACAGCTTTGCTCGCATTCAATGTTGGAAAAAGTGGGTCAATTTTTTGCCAAAGCTCTTCTATACACGCGTGGCACTGTGAAGTTTCGAGTAAGATGAGAATGTCGATAGCGTCCTAGCCATAAAAAGGCCGGATCTGGGACACGGACTGGAGTCACCACTCACGTCGCTACACCTTCCGCTCTACTTTGAAATTATACTTTACCCTATTCTTAGTATTACCATTTGCTTCACGTGTTACCTTTTTGTCTTTTTTGTTTTAGTTATATTCAAACCATATTTGATGTAAAGGTCAATAAATCTGAAATAGAACTAAGTCGAGCTTTTATTTCTTGATTTTGCGTTGATAAAAACTTCACAATTGTGAACATAAACAAACCTTCAAGAAAAACTATTTACTTTATACCTAGTTTGTATATTTAATAAACAATTCAAAAACAGAATAATTATGGAACCTTATAAGATTTTTTAATGTTTAACTTATTAACCTTAATCTATAGGAGCATTGTAAAAAACTGTTTACTTGTAAAATTTTAGAAATTCTTACCTTAATTTCGTTTATTTGTATAGGTTCCTCTCCATAGAAAACCCACTAACTTTCAGGACACGTAAACTCATAAACATAAAAGAACGCTTTGCTAAAATTGTCAGGTCCTAATCTGAGACTATTATCACCGTACCCACCCGTAAATTTATACGCAATGCACATACCAAGTAAGCAAAATAAATAAGATCGTTTAATTGGCCACTTTCCAGTTTTTAATCAGATAAATAAAATAAAAAAAACAATGAGAGTTCTACATATACATATTATGGGATTATTAACAGGGAGTATAAAGTTTTTCGTCATTCATCTTGGCGCATGATACACTTATACGATAATAAAACTACATACTGATTGACTAATTACGAGGGATGGAAAGCGGTGAAATAGTTCATTTTAAAGGTAATGCCACGGGAAATGAACCGATTAAATAGGTAAAATTTGGTGAAATACGGTGTATATTCATTCAAAGGTAACTTTCAGTGAGATACCCGTACCTACCTTAATTTTTTCTTTTTCAATGTTGATGTGTTTTGTGACACTGGCAGCCGTTGGGAGTCTAAAGTTTCTATTAAATACGGTTCTCGGAAGAGAAATTTGTGATAGATAAACGAACGAACGATCGGACAGTTTTAGGCATAAAGTCCATCATCTTTAGGTACAGAACGCTAACAACTAACAGTTTTCTAGTTATTGAAAATACCTCGTAGGACAATGGTACGGAATTAGGCAGCATAAACCCGTTCATTCTCTACACATGTTCTATCGTAATAGCCGAGAAGACAAGCGTTTGTAGGAAAAGCGTGTTCCCACTATAACTCGACTGACCTCAAACCGCACGATATTAAAACTATAAAGTGTGGCTTGCGACCGATTCGCCCCATGCGACTCGTAAGTGACCCAAACGCTCGTTCATTTTTGTTGTATTTGTATTGTGATTCCAGAATCTCCTGTAAAATTTAAAAGAAAGGTTTTATTTGGGTAGTTCGTAGTTATAATGTTTAAAACCTACACTTGTACTGAGACAAATTAACAAACAAACAACCTCTTCCTTTAAACGCATCAACTATCTCACTTCCGTCTTGTGTAAAAATAGATAAAGTAAGTTTTTCTGTAGGTTAAAATACGACTATTTTATGGACAGATGATGACGATGATTCATGAATCAGAAAAGACCGTGTGGTCAATATTATGTATTTGACTGGTTCAGTATAATATAATGTAATTTATAATGATCATGTAGAGTCGTACACATGGATGGGCGGAAGAGAGGAAAAATATAGGTTTAAGGTAAAAGAAAAGTCTTGATGATAATTTCGAATATACCTAAGTACAATTAGCTTAATGTTTTTGTATAATATCAGCTCGTAACTGAGCAGACGGGTCACGCGATGTTAAGTAGTCAGGGCTCTGTGATTATATCTTTTTCTTCGATCGCATAAGCAGTAGTAGATAATATACGACGCGTCATACGCACAAATTTCAAGTAAGTGTTCAAATTTCAACCTTTGGAGCGTTGTATAAAACTCAAATTTCAATGCCTACGAATAGAGTCAAAATGGAGTTGGCGTCGAATTGATGTAATGTGCGAAGTCCTCAAATCCGCTATCCCGGCAGTGTTAGCAAAGTATTGCTGGACAAGAACAAAGCGTAAACAAACCCGTCTGTACTCGATCTCCGTAACTGCATGAAAAAATATTTAACGTAGTAGCGCCGAATTCAATTTCACATAGACTAAAAACTTTTTGTAACTTATAATAACTAATTTATAAAATATATTCAGGAGTTTTTGAGTCATATTATCTTCTCGATTATGAATAAATATATTATGTACTTTAAAAAATCAATAACTTAAAGTGAAAACTAAATATAAACATAAAGATGATAAATTACCTTGCTTAGTACAATTTCAAAACTAGATTATTTATACCAAGGTTAGAATAAAAAGTCTGTACAATTTCTACATATTAAAAGAGCTACAAACGTGATGCGAATATACCATGTATAAAGAAACAGAATATATTTGTTTATCGATAAGTAGATGCAAATTGACTTCTCACATCTAATGTCGAATAGCTAAAGAGAAAAACAAATTCAAATGGAAGATGGAAACAGATATGCCTGTTTATGACCCACCACAGGGCCTCGCACGTTGAACTTCGTAAGTACATACACTGAAGCATGAACGGGTGAACATAAAGTGACTAAGTTATCGCTCTCAGAAGACATATACAGTCGTAAAAGTCTGTAACGGAGCACCTTACATAAAAATAATCAAGAAAAAATGACGTTCTTTGTACCTAATCTAACAATATGCTATAGTACTCGACAATAGAGCTATTTATGTTGTTATGGCAATTTTTCAATACTAATAAACAAAGCCTTAAGAAATTAACCTGAAACTTAAGTAATGAAGTGTCAGAATTATAAGAGTTTTTAAGAATATTTAAATTAGTCTGTGGAATTTCAGTTCGTAGTATTTAATACGAATTTTATTATTTTAAAACATTTTACAATAGTCACTATAGTTTTAGTTATTTCAACATGCGTACTTTATTCATTAGCTCGAGGCGTATTTGTATGTGATGTTTATTGCACATAGATAAAAGCGTTCGTCCTAACGTTTTCTATTGAAATAGTTACTCGTTAATACATACTACGAAGCCTTGTAAGCATTATTAATGTGAGGCTTACTGTTTATTACTACACCACTAATTACTTTAGGTTTTGTCCCTCTAGTCCCCATGTAAGTAACGTGAAGTTAATTTTCTCTTAATTCGTTCGTAAAACATGTAAAATTATAATTTAATTTCCTTTACTGAAAATTTTACGTGTAACTTATAAGCGTGTTTTTATTGAAGCACTAGTGAACTATTCTAATATTAAAAACTATACCTTCATAAAGGTATACATATGTAGAAAAGTAAAACAACGTAAAAGATGAAACATGAGTTTAAATCCCTTTCAGAATCTCTACCAAGTGAAAGTTGCCGCGCTTGTCGTATATAATTCTAATATTTCGTAGCGTCGTTTTATAATGCATTATATCTTAAATAGTGTCAAGACTTATTTGAAAAAAATAAAACGAGATTATTTATGACATAGTATAACCCTGAAACATTCATTCATCAGCGCTCAGTGATGTGTGGTGTGATGTATATGTACATTTTGAAGACAACTTAAGCCGCTACGTCTATAAGTTTCTAGATTAAATTTAAATTAAAGCTAGGCTTAATGGTTATTAAAGATGAATATTTGGAAATTATAATCCTGAAAGGGTTTCACAGGTCACTCAAGTGTATTAAGTGAATTAAATATAGTAAATCTTAGGCGCCTGGTCTTGATAAAAGCAGATCAACAATATAACTTTGTTTCGATACACATGGTGATATAACTTGATACAATCTGATTTAAAAAATAATACTATTACATAAGATAAAAAGAGAGAGATTACAAGACGTTACCCATTCATTCTTACGTCTAGTCACTTAAACAAAAGCAATGTCCAAAAGAGTCACATATAGCTGCAAATTACATGTCGATCCCATTCTTTATCTGATCGAGTTATAAATGTATTAGATAGCGTAATAAAAGTCCCTTTTACGTAAGTGTGCGGTCGAGGCCGCGGATAAAAGGTTGTTATTAAAATATTAATGAATAACATGGGACCGAATGTTTATAAATGTCACGTAACCTCCTAAAATCCTTCCATTAGACGTTGTTTACTTAGTCGGTGCGCAAATCTTGAGAGGTCGACTCACGAAAATGCCCCATGAATATGCGATGACACAAACGGTACACAGTTTTTCCATTTAGGAACCATAATGAAACCTCACGCACTCTTCTTATTTGTTTTTTAATCGGAGAAATATTCAATTTTAAATTTCCTTTATTCTGATTCACGAATGGAATAAATAAATGAACAGTCACTTATTTTGATAACAAAAGAATAAAAATCACAACTGCTGTATACAACAACGAAATCTAATTTGACAATCTATGTGACTCCTGAAATTATTAACGATCTATGTTAAGGCACAGGCTAAGCGAAGCGTTGATGTATTGCTACTTTTTAAAAATATGGTACCGGCTTACTGATTCAAAAAATAGTATCATACATACTCACAAAATTGTCTCATAAATAAGAAATAAAAACTATACTATTGCTGTTACCTAAAAAGAAAATATCGTACCTTGCGAACCCTTGTCTCCATCCAAGTGCCATGTAATCGACCCAAGTAGGTTTCGAAGGTCGAACAGAAGCTCTTAAATATCTAGTAAAGCCACCCCAGTAAATTATTTAGCAAAACTTTAACGGCTGCATACCAAGTATGGCCAAGAAAATTCCAATGATTCATATAAAGTTTACGCTTCACAAAGTTAGCAATTATCCCAGGATATTAAAGGAGATTCCCAGCTAAAGTACCTACTTACATATAGATATCGTACTTTGTACAGGCATCGAGAATTTATATACGATTTATGTAAAATCAAATATGTATACTACTACTAGTATTCCGAGAATAGACATATTTAAAATCTATAGCTGTCGTAGAGTTTTAGAAAAGAACAAACACAGGAAGCGTACCCATAAATAAAAGAAAGGAATAACCATAAACAAAACAAAATATTTAGCTGAAACAAGTAACCCATTACCTAACAAATATAACTTTTCAATACTCTGCTAATGAATTTATATTGTAACGAAAAAAAGTTCGTCGGTTTTATAGCATGCGTGAATAAGAATACGAAGTTCCCCATCCTGGCGCATGAATGAGACGTTAAACGTCGTAATCCCAGGGGCTCGCGAATTTCCCGTCTTTTTTATTGTTATTTATCTTTTCGCGGTTGATATCTTTATTATTAAAAGAAAACGATCCATCATATGGAAAACTTATTGCATGAAAATGAAATATTATACATAATACTAAATTTATCACATTTTTTATCTATACCAATGATATTATGTAAACGTTCAATGGATAATACTGAGTACCTACCTACGTCTACCCTGTGAACTTTAAGAAAGTTTGTTTATTTTATGTAGTCAATTAAAATTATATAAAATCCGGTACATCGAAAATAGTCACTTACTCTAAATTAAATTCAGAAAGTTAATAATAACTAAAATGTTGACGTTTTATAAGAACATTGTTTAATCGTCTAAAATCAACGACACAATGAAATGTCTACACAAATAGTATCAACAATAGCTTTCACGAGCAAGGTTGTCTAGATATCACTTTGCATGATTTATAGCTTCTATTATTAGGTTCTGTCACGTCACTTAAATACTATTAAATAGAGTAGTATCTATTACGTCATAATACATTTACGACTATTGCTCACTTATGTTGTATCCCGCCATCAGGACAATTCTAGACTTAAAAAAAAATTAACAGTTGAGACATACGCAGATTAGCTGTTGAATGGTTCTAATTTTAAATAGTTGGCAAAAACTGACACGGTGAGTGATTATCACTTCACTATCAGCAGAACCAATGTATTTATTTCTCCGCTATGTTAAAAAAATCCGAATAAGACACGTAAGTCTAAAGAATCACAGACTAGAAACAGTAACTGGTTCTTCAAAACAGTTGCAACGTACTGAAATTCTTACAATGATCAATAACTTACAAAGTTCAAATTAGGTCACAACTCATCAAACTAGCAGTGTAGCGGTAGGAAGCGTGATTTGTATTTGCCAGTGGCAGTTTTTCCGGCGACGGCGGATGCGCCGCGCAGTCGACGCGCTCATCGAACTAACGAACCATTCCCTGCCGACTTATCCAGCCGAATATATGCAAACCAATCGCAGTTTACGTTTTTTCTGATTTGTAGCTATACAAATACTGGAAATGTATTTCATTTCTTTTGCTACTTCATTATGCTTAATCGCTATTTGAGTGTAAATATAAGCCGAGCTAAGTGAAAGGCATAGGAGGAGAGGGGATCTGAAAGATAACTTATACTTATTTCTTCTAAGATTAAGCACATTTGTCATCTGCTCAAGCAATTGATAATAAGTTTCTAGTACGCACATGCATACTTGAAAATTGGAGGTGCGTGGCGGATTCAAACTCAGGGACTTCCGTTGAAAATTACCTAGTGATTACCGTGGAATACAAACAGAAGGTCCAATGACCTTACGAAAAAACGCAGCAGCTAATGTCATTGTACAAGAAGATCCAAACGCAAAACTCAACATGCATAAATACACATAAATAAATCTTGGTTTGTAATTGTCTAGGACAGGATATAACAATTAGTAGTTTATCTCGTTTAAAGTCCGCCATGGCAAGTTGCCTCGGAATTTTGGGTTAAAAAAGCAGGTATTTTAAACACAGCCTCGCATCTACACGAGCCATTGTAGGTGGCTGAATGCCAAATGAGTTTTGTGATGTAGTCCTCTTATGAAAAGGCAGTTAGTGAGCGGTGCCACGGAGGAAAGATCTAGATACACAGGTATTTAACATTCTTTCTCATTTACAAGGAGTTCTTACAACCTCTGTGCTCCTTGAATGTATGAATAGTGAATTATAAAAATTTTAAACACCGAGTTAACTTAAAGCGTAGAATATCTTATCGTTCAAAACTATTTTGCTTCTTTTTATATGAAATAGCTAACCAAAAGGTTTTAAAAGCTAGTCTAATACCTATTATTAGATATCTTGAAACATAGTTACAACAAAGCAAACTTTAATCATGTTAACTAAAACAAACACCTGAAGAACTATACTCACATGAATAATAAAATCCATTAATCCATTACTACTATAGATCCACTTAACTTTTTAAAACAGCGTGAAAAATGTGGAACAAGTATTGCCCTCAGCCGTGTCATAAAACGTAGAGGTAATTTGAAGCGAGTGCAGTTTATATTTCGCAGCCAAGTTCCGGTGTTCCGGGCGGGGAATAAAGCCTTCGCCGCCCGCGCCCTCTCGCCATATCAACATCATTTACGTTCTCTCCTGCACTTGGATGCAATTGTCACTCCATTCACTCAATTTTATTTGTCGCGTTTTGTAGCTATAGTTCTCTATTTATTTATAAAAATGCTTGGTTATTCGTAATTGTAAGCCTGCTAGTACCTGATCAATTTATTAAAATTGTGGTAATATTTATTATCAGTAAAAAACATTTTAAAATACATAGCTGTATTGGAAAATAATTGTTAATAGTTAAACCAATAGAATCTCTATTGGATTTCATTTATTTCTTTAAAGTCCGAAATCGATATTTCGTTCATCGTTCATCTTCCTAAAGTCACCCAAAATCGCTGCATTTATAGTACTTAACAAACTTGATATAAAACAAGCCTTATTAATATCACTAATTTCACTAATTTAATAACGTTTTAATAGAAATGAAGCACACTCATGACGGAGTTCCACAAGTGACTATCGTGAAGCGCCGTCCGTGTAATCGTCAGTCATAGAGCACTCTCCACGAGGATGCTTCGCCGCGGTAACACGTGTTGGTTCGAACGTACTCCATCACGCTGACGGTAATAGTCCGTCTTGTGTAAACAACCAATTTACGCAACCAATTTACGGTACAAAACGATAATATTAGTTTTGTAATGTATTGTTTTGATGGACTCTAGCGCGGAACTACAGCCATTGAATAACAAATTGAAACAGTAACAACTAGGTACTATGTTTGTATCGTCTCTAATAGCCTTGAAATGTTTATGTTGCATAATAAAGTATTTACCTAACGTGAAATGGTTAAATTTTTTACATTATTGTTTAACAGTTTTTGTTTCTTAATAGGCGACTATAACAACTGTTACTTGTCGGTTGATTCCAACAAAAATATTTAAGACACTAACAGGAACTCCTGTTTATCATTTAACTAGATAATGTTTGTAAGACCAATACCGCGCCCGTATATTCATAGTTAAGCCAGCTTCTGACCGTGTTTTATTTAACTAGCGGTTTACTCGCCTGTTACACTATCACAACAGCAAAGTTGTTATTACAATAATAAAGTTTGTTCTTTGCTTTCTGTTAGAGCATAACGAGAAGCAAGACAAACTTAGTGTTCTGTAATCTGGTGGCGGCAACGGTAACTCGACAAGAGGCGGTGGACTGCACCATTTCCATTATTTACGGTAGCGGTTTGCGAGCGTTTCCAGACAAATGAATTGGACAATAAAGCGGCAAGCACCCGTCAACTTTTCCGTAATGAAACTTTTTGATAATAAAATAAAATGAGGCCACGGAAAACTTTGCAAGCTTAATCTTTCATCAGTTGTTCCTGTTGTTGTTGGCGCAAACCCGAGCTCTCAAAATATAGCGTACTCGTAGTATTAGACACAATCTAAGTAAAGTTTCCGAAAACGTTACACAAAAAGATACGTAAAAGATTCAACATTTTTTTTTTATTTGTATACTTGATGTTAAAATCTTCTTTCACTTTGTATTGCAGCATGCAAAATAAACTTTAAAACAGCAACCGTACTAATTAATTGCAGTTTCATTTCACCAATTATTTCTCATAATTAACTTTATTAACGAATCAACAATTAATTGAAGTAAATCACGAACTTTAAGGTTGATAACCTAATGGTTATACATATAAAACATATTTAGTTCAGTCACATTATTTGTATGCCATAATAAAATACAGTGTTTTTATTATTCTTATATTATTTTCTGGCGAAGTCGGGTAAATTAATGTTTATTATGATGCTTTTTCGGCAATACTGGCAGCACTATCGATACAACTATTATTTTTTTACAGTGGCATTAGGACTAGTTTTAGGATAAATACATGTCAAAGCCTAATGTTTAGTCGAGCAATAGAATTGGTACCTATCTCTTATAACAAATAGAACATACTCATTGTTATATAACTAGATCGGGTCCAGTTTAATAGGAATCGGTATCGGAATTACAAACAGCTATGGGAAGAGAAGCAATAATAGTTGCTATTGAGGCAATCACGAATATCACGATATCTAAAGTAATCCAACCAGTTGGAGGTAATTTCTATTGTACAAATTGGATGACTAGTATGAATTGGCTCTCAGATGTTGACATACCGCAATTAAAACAAAGAGTTCAAGTTTAAAGTCGGTATGTCGTCGTATGTTTAATATGAAAGACATAGAATAAAGACTTGAAAATTAGTATTTATTGACCCGGTGCCCCTACGCTTTATATACATGTACTAGTTAGTGTTCAACCTAAATTACGGAAGTTTTTATTTCGCCGAAAGCCCCCGACATAGTTTAACGACTGTCATCCAATGATAACACCCAGAATCGACTGTTTATTGTGCCCTCTGAAGCACGGAAGCGGTCAAGAATTCTTACCTACTTAAGTAGGTATAAATTATAGTCTGTTATAATGTTGGTACACCTAAAGTCGTATATTTAATTAATTTTGTTTTCAAGTAAGTATAAAACCTGATTATGGCTGTACTTACTTTGAAAACCGAACCCTATACGAAAAATATGTAAAGGCATATTTTAAAGCCTATTTATCGGTACGCTACACGATAAGATGTGCGAATAAAAATATAACCCTTACTTAAATGAAAGGAGAGACGTGTATTTTTAAGAGCTCATTTGGAAGTTTATAGGTATAATAAACATGTTTAATCCTGCCTTCCAGCTCTATACTAAAAAGAAAATAGCGTTGACTTATAACCTATGGATTCTTTAAAACTTAAATGATTTTAAGCAGTGGATTGATTGCTTTAAAATATGTAGAAAGGTAAAAATCTGCGTACGAAAGTACTATATTCTCTCTTTTAGTTTTAATAAAATTATCCACATCTACAAAAGCTTTTACTCACCTAAAATTACAATTTATTATTCCAGTAGCACAGGAACGCTTGCAACGAAAATCTGCACTACATTTATCCTTTCTACGTATGAATATATAATTTGTAGGTAAGTAAAATGCGCAGAGTTAACTATTATCGAATTCACGTAGCGTTCGATGGCGCTCTCATATTTTGTGTGGAACTCACGCTGGGAAATCGAAGCAGATGTTAAAAATTGTTGTGTACGATTCGAGTGGATAGGTATCGACGTCACGCGTAGAGAAACGCCTGCACGTGACCGCTGCTCTTATCCCACCGTACCCTTACCCAACATACCCTTATCAGTCAAATAGTAGCCAATAGAAACTTTACACGAGTTCCGTTCGAATGCAAACAAACAAAATGCTCCTTGAGGAATAAACTTTGCCATATAGCAGGTTCATTGTTCGTACTTTTGTAATCATGTACCTACTTTTTAATAATTATTTATTTTATGCAATAACCTGATATCGTTTACTACAGAAAATTTTTGTTTTAGTACATCAAATTTTCTGAAATAACTCACAGTTTATATAACTGCCATAGCGAAGACAAATCCAACAATATTTTATATAGTATAATCATTTCAGCAGTTTGTGCTGTAGCGTTTAAAATTGAATTTCTGGCATCTTTATAAATAGGTTACTAATCTACATAAACCTCACTTCTTAGTTATAAGAAGAGACCAGTACCTACTACACCGTAAGACACTCTTCTATAGAAAGCTGAAACCACAAAAAATTTGTCTGAATCTTAATTATACATACGACATTATGCAAAAATAAAAAACTTATTACCGTGTCTCGCTAAAAAGGTAAATTCATTCTCTCCTCCGCTCTAAGTTATTTACATAAAATTGGCAACCTCGCATCTCTACCACACCTCCGCGCTTATTAGGCCAAGGACAGCTTAATTTGTCATTTCTCGTTTCTAACTAATCACCCGCGGAAAGTTTGTCGGAGTTCCGTATCAGTTACCTTACGGTTTTATAGTTAACTAAGCTTGTAGTTATTAAGTTAGGTATATACTACGTTAAGGTCGCACGATTTTTACCATAAACATTTTAATAATCGTCTCTTTAACCTACAAATAATATGTAGGTTTTTAATGCCATTTTTATGCCACTTTTATGTAGGATAGTTGTACGTTCAAACGTTACGTATATGCCATTATAATAAGTTAGCCATCCCATTAAACGGATCGCCTATATTGGACTCGTACTATTACTCATAGCTCCGAGCAATTTTCACCCTCTTCTTGACGTCCGATTAACATCGAAATTCGCACACGTATGATGATAGTACAAAACTTATGTAACCATATTAGTATTCTTACAGGAACTAAAAAAACATCAATATCTTACCGGAAAGACGAACGGAAGAGCAACAAGAATAAACCTAAATGTAATTTAAATATAGAGCAAAATTGAAAAAAAAAAGTTTCAAAAGAAATCAATCCAACTGACTTGATTGTAGGTAACAAAATTAGGTCACAACTTCAGCAGCTTCTAAAGAATACTTAAAGTTTTATAAAAATTCTAATATCTGGGACATTCGGAAAAATTTGTGAAACTAAGACGAAGTAGTTAAACTTTTACCTCTCGTAGAAATTTCACTGAAAACCTATTACAGGTCAATAAAATATTTTTTATTTCCATTACTTTTATAAAAATTTAATTACTTTCTATAACATTGAATGTAGCCATGTTAACACTTTATTCATAGGTAGATGGTAGTGTGTACTCTGTTTTATTTCACAACTTTCTGCACTTCTTTATCATAATAATATAAACTTTATATATGCCAATTTGCTATTATTAATAAAAAGAAATCCAAAATTGAACCTGTCACATACGAGTATGTAGATAACGCTAGAATAGTTATGAAATGACTTCGATGTTATATTACTTACCACTTTGTAAGCATTTGTTAACCAGAGCTTTTCGTGCCGCGATGCTATCATGAATGGCAGATTTGTGAAGTTTTGTTGTTGCTATTAAGGTAGCATACGCGTATAATATGCAATATTAAATAAATACCTATACTTTCTCAATAGTAGGTAAGTATATCGGTTTGTTTTAAGAAAAGAAAGAAAGCCAGACTCAATAAAACTTCAAACTTCTATTAACTTTTACACAATCGTCTATGGATACACCAAATTTCACAACTAAGTTAGAAACTTTGAGCTGATACCATTTTAAGAAACCAAAACTACTACAAAACTGAAGCTAACTTTCAATACACATAACAATGAAATGTTCGGAAGCTCTCATAGACCAAAGACCAACAACAATTTTCTAAATCAACACAAATACAGCGAAGGCGTAAGTGACATTTCGGTGCTGAATGATATCGTCATTTTTGTCTTTAGACATGTCGGACTGGTTGGAGACTGTTTAGGACATAACAACTTCCAATACTCAGATTCGTCAACTTCGTCACAATTGTCACAAATCTACCGTCAATTGTCAGTGTTAAGGTAAAGGCCACCTTAATTAAAAGACCCTACACTGGATCGCCAATTGGGTTTTTTATCACTATGAAATATTGTTAGCTTACTTAAAATGAAAAATAGTGCAGTCGTATACTCGCATATTAATCACGCACGTTTAGGGTTTATTTTGAGACTTATCATGACTCTCTTTCCTTTAGCTATTAACTATGAATAGTCCACTTCAGGCTGTTATACCTATGCTAGATTATTATCATAATAGGCAAAGGGGTATGTAACTGACCTTAAAAACAACACAGCTTAAAGACCTTATTATATCAATGAACGTGATCATGAGTTCGACGTTGTGATCATAACGTGTCACAACCTATGTTTAATATTTTGCAACTTTCAACCGTATTTATATTTGCAAGCTTAGATAGAAATTATGAAGTGTGGACGCACGCTATAAAAAATTTTGTTGGTTCATATTTTTATAGGTTTGATCAGGGTTATATTTTACTGTTTCACCAAACTAAAAATAGTTTTTTACGAGGGCGTACATGAACATTTGATGATTATTTTTATCGTTCGTAAATAGTCTTCATCATCTATGGACACTTTACATTGTGAGTTTAACATTGGTCTGTTGATTGTTTCAATGCTAATTAACACCTTGATTACACTGACAACAGGTTATCTCATAACAGTTATATATTACTTATATAAACAAAAAGTACAATCCTGGAAACCATTAATCCTATTTGTAGTTGATTGCATATAGTATCTATAACTAATAATATAATTAACCTGATAACAGTCCGGCTCACGTTAATTGCATTTCCAAGCACATAGCATTGGCTATATCGAATATAACCACATCATATTATTGTCTATACTTGCATTACTCATGAATCTCGTGATAATCATACGTCTGGCGTGTAAGTTACACAATTAACGCCAAATATAGATAACATCGCGGTATAATATACCTAATGGTAACAAGTTTATTACGGATACAATGTGTATTTAAAAGAGGGGAAATATAAAAACAATGCTTAACCTTGATGATGATGTTCAAAACAGAGAAGACATATTCAACACGGACTATTAATTTCTGGTCTCTGAATTTATGGAGGCTACGAATAGGTATTTGCAGCTTGTATGAAACATGCTCAAGTGTTCAATGGCCTGGGCGAAACTCGATCAAGTGAATTCAGTCGTTAACCAGAGGAGTCAGATCCTCATAAGGCATTACATAGATTAATACTCTATCCACATATATACCCCTCCCTATATAGACTGAAGAACATTTGTGATATTAGACAGATCTTGGTAGAAATCACTTTGGATGCGACAAAAAGAACTTTGATGAGTTCTTATTTTAGCTGGGAGATATTTCTTTGAGAAACATCGTCTTAGTAAGCCGCCATTGCCACTTACAAACGAAGTGATATACTCGTAGCTTGAATTTCGTACAAGATTTTTTACAAAAGACACTGAAATAACTCGTCCTCTAGAGTATACATGTCTAAGTGACGCCAATCTGAAATAGAAATGTGATAAAAAAGGAATCGCTCTGACACCCACGCAAAATTTCTTTATATAGTGGAAGAGAACATGCACACATTAGACGCCAAAAAATCGGACACAAATATATTTACCCCGATTGATAAATTAAACCCGATACTCGAGTACAATTCAGCACGAAGGGTCCAACTAGGTTAAATACATCAACTATTCAGTTTGGCTGTACGAGAACAATTACTAGGTACAATAAAAGTTATTACCCAAATTCTAAAACTTGTGTATTTAATTTACAAGTTTACAATAAAATAATTTATTCAATCATTCCACAATACAAAGGCTGGTTACGTATTTCATATAACCTTAAAATGTAAACTGTATTAAAATATGTAAATATTTTAATTTACGCAACCGTCTATTTCAGAAATTTATGATATACTCATTACGACGGAAAACTCAAAACGGCCGGCTGATAGGTGTTCATTCTGTTCATGAATTCATATTAGCATTTTAAAAATGTAAACCTCGAACAGAAGCCATAGAATATGCAAACAAGTTGCTTGCGTGTCGTTATAACTTTCTTTCATTTTTGTCTTTGTGAATATCTCTTTGTATCTAAATACAAGCGAACTATGTTCAGTATTATACAAACAGTTCAAGTTCGCGAGTGGAGGACGCGAGTTCGCCTTTCTATGGAACATGCTCGAGTGTTCAATGGCCCGAGCAAAAGTCGATGCAAAATTCAGCCGTTAACCATTGCCAATATCATGAACGGGGTCATACATTGACAATGGTTTCAAACAGGCAAACATGTTGGTCTTTGTAAGGAATTTATATCCCTGAAAATATATTGCAACCGTTTTATGTTAAAATGTATTATGGATGCTTATGAGTACGTGCCTATAAATTTATGTTTAGAGTACTAATCTTATAGTTTCTCATCTATTATACATAAAAAGAATAGGTGGCGTACCCTATTTATCTTTACAGGAGTCTAGGCAATGGGCCGAGGATTTTGAATTACACACACATTACGTATTAATACGCCGTCTAAACCAGGTGTTGCCCCAAAAATGGTAAGATATGACAATTAAATAGTCCACGAAACCCTCGGTAAAACCCTCTAATCGCTTACGATAACCTAATGACCTGAAAACGCACAAACAGTGTAAGTTCGTTTCATGACAAGGTGCAATTGCGGGTTTCACTTTGAAAACCAAATTGTGAGCGTAACTGAGCTTTCTCCTGCACGAAACGTAAATCGTGATTACCATAGACCTGCTTATTTATAAATTAGTATTGTAATTACTAAAAATATCTTGGAATGGAATTAGGGGAGCTTGAAATCAACACCTAATAGTAGGTTAGTAAAAAACGGGTCACGTTCAAGTCGGACTTGCGTGGAAGGTTCCGTATTATGTAAATGTGCAATTGTATTCCTGAAGATTTTCAGCTTCCCTTCAGAATAAAATGGTGCGATTTTCGTAAAGGTTTTTCTGTATAGAAACTTAAATTCTTAGACTTTTTTCCTGAATACTTTCAATGATATACTTTGTATTTACTGCTTATTTATTCGCTGTTAGAGTTACAGATTGACAAGTTTTCACTATTATTATCGAATTGTAGCCTCATTGGTAGTAATTTCTGGCCAGTAATACTTTGATTTTATTTTTATAACGATATACCAATAGTCAATTTAGTACATTTTCTAAAAACTTTTAGCTAGTAATTTTCATTCAAGTAATAGATACAAAGTATAGAATAGAATAAATAAAGACTTGAATTCAGTTTTCTCTACAGTGCTGCTTTTAGCAAAGGCAGTCTAAAGAAATATATATTTTGGAGCTCTCGAATGTACAGTTGAAAGCTTGAAACGCTTGAATGTGTCTTTTCTTCTCGTTTTCGATAAGACATATGGTTTATCCTGTCGCTGAGTCGCAATATCTTAACGTTATTGGTTTTTTTCAACGTTGATTCAGCGCTTTATATTAAAACTGCAGTCTCTGAGTGATGTAATATAAGACACGGTCTCAAAGGAAGCTTTCTAAGTTTCTGTTCAGAAGACAGTTTTGCAGAATCTTGTAAACATATAAACTTCGTGTGTGCAGTTTCCGAGTATAATAATATGATTTAGTATCTACTACAGAAACGTGCATACCTACATGACATACCCATGTAGTTACATTAGCTTAAACCTATTTACCTATTGTTTTAAGCACTCCTTTGAAGTAGCATGTATGTCTCCAGGATAAAACCATTATGTTGATATGGTGGCAAAAATCCTTAGTTGTTGGCTAGCTAACACACTGTTAGCAAGATCCATAGATTTATTAATGGTAACATATGCCATCGAAGCCTAAAAGTTAATACAACTATAAACTTCTTCTTGGATGTCGACGACATTGTGACGTTACCACAAATTAAGCAAATCAGCGATCAAATCATTTTCCAGCTGTGAACGTACAAAACTTTTGTCACAAAATATTTACTATGAAACTTTTAATATAAACACCGATCCGTACTATCATAAAAGATTCATAAAAGCTGATGATATAGTAACCTTAAAGCAGTTTAAATAATTATTTACGTTGCAGTAAATTACATGTTACAGAGCAGTGACCTGATTTTCCTTTAAATTGTCCATGAAGAGCTCAGTATTATAATTTGCACTTGCAAGTTAATGCAAATTCAGGATATTTTACGGAAATTCATACATTTTTATCTCGCTATTTGAAACTTTTTTCGGTTTACTTTTATTGTAATCATTAGTGCGTTTATTCGAGTGCAGTTTTAGACCGATTTGATAATATTTTACAAATGATTTTATAAAGAAAGATAGAACCTATACATGTTGTTTTTGTAACCCATGTAACGCACTTGTAATTGATAGTATAGTTTACTCTTTCAGATATACATCGATCATATCGGCTCATTATCCATTCATTACCTATGCCTTTAAAGCCAAAGAAATCGATGCGACGAGTCCACTTGTAAAAGAAATCCGTGTCCGCACCGAGGGACACCGATGGCAAAAACTCGTTGCACAGTTTACATATAGTGTAGATACAACTCAAAAAGTTTCACGAAAACTGTTTTTAAACACAGTGTAGTGTTGATGGTTTTGCAACGTGATCGACAGCGGATGTCGAAAATAAAGTAACAATTTCTAAGTCACAAAATATCCATCCAGTCCACAGATTATATTTTACTACATAGATTAAAAAAAAAAAAAAACCTTATACATTTTTGAAAGTAACTCACATAATATACAAAGCTTTCATTCGTTAAATTTACTATAGATATTTCTTTGTTTTGCTCGCGTCTAAACAAATCCATTATGAATATAAATTAATGGTTAATGGTTCTTATTACAATAGTACTACGACAAAAGAACCTTTTCGCTAATGTCAGAGACATAAAACCTGGGTAGGTATATAAAAACCTATCAGTAACAGCGCTATCGCTTTAGGGGAGGATTCAGAGAAACCTATCGTTTGAGGTCGGTGACACTCACGAATGTATTTAAATTAAGCTGGGTTTATTCATGTGTGTAACATGCTTTAGGTATTTTTAAAATACTTGTAGACCAAAAGCCTAAATAAATAATTAATATCTCGTTTATTTACTTTCAGAATCAATAATGTAATTGTACATTAAGTAGATTAAATATTCACTGTTATTAAACCTTATTTAAGTGGAACAAGTCACCAATGCTCTCCTTTCTTTTGATACATAATCATGTTTATAGCAAATGTTTTTTTATGCATTGAAAATAGCAAACGAGCTTTTGACTAGGTAACATCCTCTGCTGCCCATGAACATAGTGACAAACCTCAAGTAGCACTATAGGAATGTAAGTTGGAGTTAATTTGTTAGAGAAGGGACCGTGAGAGTTAGTTCCGTCATGGCATGCTTATCGTGTTAGTAAGTATTAGTAACCATTAGTGTTTGTTCCATCGAAATTGGTTAGAAGATGCGTTGCTATCTTTATAGACACATGGTCACTTCTTGCATGGTGTACTCTGGCACACAAGTCTCCAGCCGGAACACAATGATGGACATTACACAGGCCTACGTGCGACCGGATTCTGTGACCTCTTACGACAGCCTGGTCTGCCAGCATGGGATTACAGTTTGTATTCCATATAACGAGAGAAATCTATAGATCTATATATTCTATAGATCAAGAGAAGCGATGACTGTCACTAATAAAACTGTACCTCTGCAGAAATGCTATTCCAGGAATGGATTAAATGTGTCGTAGTATTATAGTCTATTTACTATAGTATACACTTCAGAGCTGAAAGTGGATGAAAAATGTAAACACACAACATAACATAGGCATAAATGAATATTGAAGTTGCTGGAAATATTTTTGTTTGTTCTCAAAGCAAGTTCTGCCAAATTCTCCAATAACAGCAAGCTACATTGAAATTGATTTATGTCGCTCCTCAATAACGGGTTTTCAATAAATACAACATTAAAAAGTAAATTACACGCCAACAAATGTTTAACTTGCGAAATCCTTTAATATTAAATTGGCCCTTACATATACAATTAACACATACATTTCTACTATTAATTATTTTTAAGTAAATAAATAAAATAAATAAATAATTATACTACTACTACTTCTATACTTACTGTTTACCACTAATAGGATCAACACCCATCTGTTATTAAGAACTACGTCACCTCCTACAAAATCTTAATTAATAAATAACATTCAAAAATATCAGGACAGGAATTTAGTTCAAATAGGAGAATTAATATGTTTTCTCACCATGTTATTGTGATATTAAATTGATTTATATTAATAGAATATTCCATTTACGCGTACCTAACCGTTAAAAAATATAAATTGTTATTCCGAAGATCTTAATTTTAAAACTACCTACTTTGTTTATGTCAAACGTGTTATATTAAAAAGTATTTATCTCATCTACTCGTACGTCTCCAAGTTGATACTAGCAGAAAATCCTGAGCCAAAGAAAAATAAACCTCTCCAAAGATAACAGATAAAAGTTTCTACTGACTACGGAATCGTCAAACGTTATCGCATACCAGTTAGTTTCGTTCCATTAAATCAGCTGTTATCACTTGTGGTGTTGTGTATTCCAATTTTCACGTGAGAGGACTATTTACGAGCACTTAATTAAATTTGAGTTTAATCCACGGATCGGATGGAGATGGCCACGACGCGGGTACGATGCGTTAACGGGACGTATACGCGACGTCCGCTCGCGGTAACCAAACGCCCAGCACTGCGAGATCCGTAGATCCGCCCGCCGCCCCTCAGCCATCCCTTAACGGTGCTTCGTCCTTCACACCGGTGCGATAAGGTGCAGCTTGCTATCCACCCCTTCAAACTGCTGACTCTTACTAGTCTAAGCACTAACTTATTAACATAAAGTAAATGGAGATGCACTAAGCATTAAAGTCACACCCGCTGAACGTTTTATGCTGAAAAGTCGGTTTGTTTACCGCAACTTCAAAACCGTATATATTTTTCAATGATTTAAAATTATATTTATTGAGTTCTAATATTTAAAAAAAAATTACGTCTGAATAAAGGTACCCAAAATATTATTTGTCGTTTGATTCTATTTTAATGGCACATCCCATGAATGGTCTCTTACAGGGCAAGGATAATAATATGCACTTTGCAATGAGATTACCTAACTATGGTACTTTATCGCGTATTTTAGGGGGAGTAAGGGGCTAAGTCAGGAATACGAAATTCGGATGCCACCAGATTGGCTGCGATGTGGCTTAACAAAACAGATAACAATCAACCGGCTCGGCAGCTTTAAAAGACCTCGGAGGCATGGAAGTGGTCAAAAATATTTTCCATCCATCCATTTTATATCCACACCTGCAATTTACTCATATCTCGGTTGTTCTCTAAACGATACAAACCGCTTTACTATGAGCGCTCCTCGCTATTTTAATTTTATTGTAAATGGCGTTGTTATTCCTGAAACTAAAAGTTTGAACTCGTTTTTTTAATACTTACATTCTAAGTAAGTTCAGTGTTCTATAACGAAAATTCCTCGTAGTTCTAATTACTGCTATAAATACATTTCATCGTCAAGTGTTTGCCAAGTAAAGAATATTACGTCAGTAACTTGAAGGGACGTCATAGATGAGTTCTTAATCGAAGATGAAGTTTTTAACCCTTTTGCCTACTGTTTAACTTTATTAACAATTTGTATGAAAAGTTAAGAAATGTATTACGTATTGTATAGATGCGTTAATAGAATGTATGCCAATAACATTACACGTAGACAAAGTTTCTCCGAACGAACTATTAAGAACTAGTTTTCCGCCCGCGGCTTCGCCCGCGTTGAATTCGGTTATATCACGCGACTTTATCGCGATAAAATGCATCATATGTCCTTTCCCAAGTTCAGTTCTTCATGCTTCTACGTAGCAGACAGACAGACAGAGTCACTTTCGCATTTATAATATTAGTAGGGATTTACTACGATCACGCGTCACACTGACAAAGAGCAAAAGCTGTGCCGTGACCTATCGGAGTATTACTAGACATATAAACATTTAATATGACTGTAAGTATTGTTGGATTGTTGGTTTAAAACTCTACGTCTCTACTGGACTCGTTCCGAATGGTTTTTCAATACCAATGCATTTGTTTCTCATATAACATTACATGTGTCACTTACGTTACATTATAATAACTACAGTACACAATCAAGTCAAAATATTACAGCTACCTAGGTACATTTTAATGCTCGAATCTGAATCATTACCGTTTCCGGTGCAGGTAAGCCATTAAGTTCAAATCTAGCCCTAGGTGGTCCTGAGGTTTTACTTCAAGAATGTAATGAAATTCGGTATAAATCAATTATATCGCGGAATACCATTTGTAATATTTTTACGACTTTGACAAACATTATAAGTTGCCTTATTATGGCGTAGTAACGGAGCCGGGTAATGACGCAGTTATACATTATACAACTAACCTTGAAAGACTGAATTTTTTACCAAAATAACTAACTAGCAGATTATGTCCATTTTATATTTTGTTTTTATTATAAAGCAGGTTATTATAACGCCTTTAATCAATAATTACTCTTCATTGAAGTAATGTAACATTTAACTTAATGCTCCTATTCCAGTTTCAACTTACAGAGTGTATAAGTTTTCTCTGAGGCTTATTACCCTGTGATAATAGTTTCTTGTCGACGACTATTATTAATACGCATTTAGAACTTTCTGTAAAGTTACGTAAAGTTCCATAAGTAGATTTATTCTCCCGTGATTAATGTTTGCTATGTAGGTAAGTGAAAATTTATTGCAGTGTTCATACTAAGTTGGTAATGTAATGAAAATATTTACGGTCTCATGTTTTAGACAGATAGTAATTTAGTTTTACTATATCCTCCATTTGTTAAAGATTGGGACTACATAAAGTAACTCATTTATTCTTATAACAACATCTGTCATTATATATCATAGAGTTAATAACAGGTTATTAACTAACTTCATGAACTGAATATGACAAACGACAAAACCTATCAATTTTATACTCGTACTAGATATTTCTTTGATAGGTAATATAATAATATCTTAAAATAAGGTTTCCAAATAATGTAAGGAAACATTTAAGCAGGTACTTGTGGCCCTTCTTTGGGCGAAAGGTCGGAAGCTCCGATTAGCCTGCGTTTGAAGTCTTTATAGCCAGTCATTTTCGGAGTAATGTACTGCTTAAATTCAAATTTCAAAAGAGGCGCTCTCGGAAATGTCTTTAGCTATGTTACATTGAGATATTTAAACGTCTTTTATGATTCTAAGACTGATACTGATACGTTCGTAATTACCCCATTGAATATAGATATTAATAAAATTAAAAGCTAATTAGGCAAGTTATTTCATAATCTTCAAAAGGTCATTTATCTAAAATCTACACGAAATAAATTCATATTAAATTATTTATTGTTAATACAAATAACATAATATAAGCACAAACATTCGAAAACGCTTTCATAATCCACAATATACATAGACTTTAATAGTCAATACACTATTGGTCAGTTTAATTTCACTGAAAGCTCCGTCAAACCACAACGGTACGAGTAGGTACCTACTTTCTATAGAGTTGCATCAAAATTTAATAGCTACAGTATTTCTCGGTGTTTCCCACGTATTTCCTCGTACTATGACCCGCATTCTGTTTCCTTTTCTAGGTTACGTCGACTGTCTTACCGCCGTCGTTTTTATACTCTGTTACACCTACTCGATTGTTGAAGTTGACCTATTATATTACTTTAATCATTAACTACTCGCTAATTAGTAGGTACCTACCTCACTCTACTATGCTTTTATTTTATATCTAAGTACATTTTGTTTTTGACTGGAGATAAAAGTTTTGTTAACGAAGATATAAAATTTAATGGAACTAAAACTAGCGATCTTAATTGATTGATACCTATATTGAAATCGGAACTCGAAACCTATATTTTAATACACCTATAAGTTAGTAAGAAAATAACTCAAGTGAATGAGTAAATATATTAAACAGTTAAATAAACTTTTATAATTGTGCAACATTTCCATATTTTTATAAATCAGGTAAGTATACGAATGAATTAATTTTGAAATTACTACTAAGAGTTTGTTTTTTCTAAACCTAACTTGCAATTGAAATTACCTACTGCTAAACGAACGAATATTAAACATTCTCTATATTTTCAGAAAGTCATGAAACTGTCAAACCCCAATTCATATTCAAATTACTTTGCAATAACTCATGTTATTATGAAGGAGCTATAAAAATATCAAATACAGACTCATACGAGGGTGCCGCGACCGCTTCAAGAGCGTGGTTTCATCAGGAAATATTAAAATATCACATCATATTGGGACCTCAAGTATATTATGGCTGATGTCTTATTAAATTGTGTGGAGATTAACAAACGTTTTAGTCTTTAATATGCTTTAGCGTGCTCTAAATAAATATTAATGAAATTTCTTATTTTCCTTTTATGACCTTCCTTTTCATTATGACAAGGATGTTCTAACTTGTAAATATAGTTGAAGTTCTCTTGACTATTACGTCTGTAGACCTACTGTTAATTGTCTTGTCGTTAAGGACTAGAAGTTTTAAGCTTCTCTTTAATTATCTAGGGGTGACAATAAGGCTGACCTAAATCTATGAGTTTATCTTTCGAACGATACTGGGCTTGATGTGAAAGCGAGGCCTAGATAACAGAGAGCAATGTGCAATAGAATTGCGAGGTTGTAAAATATTTAGCCCCCAGCGTATCTCACGTTGGAATTGCAGCTAAAACGTTCGGTATATCAATGGAATCGGAACATTACTAACGCACTTGAAAACCGAAACGAAATTCGAACATTAACATTTAAAACATTACTGTAGCCCTGTAGGGATTTTTATGTAATAAGGATGACAATTGAGGGTGCTGTGCTACTTTCCTCTGCCGCCCATGAACATCTGTGACAAAATTGAATAAGATTGTAGGAGGGGCTGTAATCGGTTAGTAGGCCCTGTTGTAATGCCAGGCGTTCGTGAGATTTAAAAGAACTTAGGAAATCAGCATTGCTACATACAATAGGTACTTAAGTCCTGTTAGTAAATATTAGTAATCGTTACTATTTGTCCTACTTAGGCACTCCAAGATAGATTATACGTAATGAAAAATAATAGTATAATAGCGCTCACAGTCCTTCTCTTGCGTCGATTTTAAATTTTACGTGATCAATGAAGTAAAGCAACTTCTGGCGTGGTCGGAAAGTAGATGGGTGACCGCTAGTGGCTAGTTATTTTTAGCGCTCCCGTGCGTCGAAGGGCTTAAAAACTTTTGACACTTGGGTTGACCGCTAACCCTCCACTCATCCACACTGGAGCAACGTGATGATGTATGCTCTAGGCCTTCTTAGTTATGAGGCGGAACTCATGCTCGGTAGTAGGCCATTAATGGGTTAAAGCCAAGAAAGATTAAAAAAGTTGAAATTATAAAACACGCATTTTCATACGTGCCGTTAATTTACAACGTGAAGCGTGTTCGCAACTTACGTAATTTACGTAAAACTTCCGCGAGGTAACCGAACATTCCACTTAAAAATTCTTTTGTAAGATATTTGACACCGTTTACAAAGTAGATTATGTAGATATTGTAGACTAAAATAAAGAAGACATGACTATAATCTCATTTTTGTTCAAAATCAATTGTATCTAGACACACTCAGGGATTTCGTAAAAATATCAATTTATAAAATGCACGCAAACAAATCGTAAACATTGCTAGCAAAAACGATAAGTTATAGAGACTAATTAACATTTCCAAAGGATAATTTCAGTATAGAACAGACTTACTTGTTAAACGATGATCACATAAAGGTAGACCATTGACAATAAAATGGACCTTTTGCCTTTAACAATCGTAATATGCGAACCCTTCCAGCTTAATAACTTTGGGTCATTTCGTCGTTACCGAATGGTATGCTTACGAAACCTTAACACAATAAAACAAGCGTTGTCATTAGGGAACGGTGTAATATAACAACAAATACCTACCTAACAACATGTCTGTAGCACTTATATATTACTGGATTTTATATTACTTGATTTGGGCACATACGAGCGTGAATGGACAAAGGTGTTCTTTCAACAAAGAAGTGAATTTATTGGGAAAACATGTCATTAATTAAACGAAAAACAAAAAATCTTGCTTGAAAAACAAAACAGCTGCTTGAAAATTCTCTCTCGATGACTCTCACGATGGAAATAATTCAATGGTACGTTACATGTTCAAATATGTCATACATACATACCCTCCATCAAGAGCAGTCAGGTAATAAACACGACGGTTAATCCGCTGTACCTTTCGTTTAAGTATTCCATCGCACTGAATGTAGATTGGGAGACTTTACACAACATTACGAATAATCGGCATTACTTGTACAACTTGTTCAAAACGTTTTCCTTGTAACAAAGAATAAGTATTAGAAAGGTGAGACCGTAGTCAAGCGCTAACTTATTAAATGTTAAAAAAGGAAAACTAGTTTTCTTTACTCAATCATTACGTATACTCCACTAAGCTATCAATATTGAGTTAATTAAGTGGCACTCACATCACATTAATTAAGTGAAACAATTGTTGATCGAAGAAAAAAGTTGTGTATTTTTGACAGACAATATACAGAGGCAAACAGAGTACACACGCTGACTCAATGCAGCAAAGAAACCTTTTAAATAACGTTTCTGAAAATACTGAATTCTGCCACAATACGGCGTAGCTACACAGGTGAAAAAATCCAGGTATATGAGCCCTTGACAAAGGTTCACTACAAATTGCTAACAAAGCAATGGGTGAAACTCGGCGGGTTAAGCCTAGAAAACTAGAAAATTTTAAGGACATAGTTGAAAATAAAGGAAATTTGATAATACTAATAAGTATGTAATAAGAAATGATCGCTGGTACTAATAAGATTAAAAATGACATTAGTACCTACGTCTTGATAATAAAAATACTGGTTAAAAATGGACATTGGGCATATTATCGTGATGTGTCACCGGTAATTACATTATGATCCTCGCGGCCGTATTAACCCCTGGGGCTGTCTAGCTTTTCCCATCACCGCCAATTAAAAATTAAATGTTTAAAATCCGATATTTTGTGCATTGATATCTGTCAAATTCGATAAATACATCATCATGTTACGAAGAGCGTAATGTAGTCGTGATAAATAAATAATCCAATTTAAAGAATTTAAAGAACTCTTATTACTGTACTGTTGCACAACCTAAAAAAATATGCAAAATAAAAAATAAGATTAAAAAAATTAAAGGAGATGTGAAAATCCAAAAAGTTATCCAAATCCAAAAAAAAAATTCAATTAAGAAAAATAATTTTCCAAATTGAAGTCTTAATATAAAAAAACATCATATAATATAAGCTCAACCGGCTGGTGAAGAAAAGCTTTTCTAATAGTCTGTTATGTTATGATTGCCTTTATTGCAATAAAATTCTCTGCTAGGTACCTCTCAAAAGTTCAGGCAACCGAATAATAGCATATTACGCCACCACAACCGCGAAACGGATCAAATCCAAATCCAATTTCTATTAAACTTTCTATATGAAGGACGTTATCGAGAACACAATGATTTTTCCAAGTCCTTTGGGGCAACAAGTTGATGAAATATTTGTTCAATCGCGTGTGTAACATAGTTTCATTTATTTCACTTCACTCAAATCACTGAACTGAAACAACAATACATACAATACAACAATAATAACTTCGACAAATGTGAATCAACACTCATTTTCATTTGTAATAGTTATATTTTACAACCTTCATAGATTATATGTCCAACAACAGGTTTGATAACTAATTAAAAAAACTTTCATTAAAAAATACATTTTAAGGTTTACGTAAGAAATCTACGACGTCGTTTCGGGTACAATCAAAAATGGAAAACAGTGTTCGTAGAAGTTGTAAACAAATTGTTTGGTTGAAAGTGAAAGAACCAATTTACGTACTCGTAATAAGTAGCGTAACATACCTAGGTGCATACTCATTGGGCTAAAGTTAACTCATTATTATTTCAAAGTTAACAATTTTAACTCAAATTATTCACAAGATAGACATTCTTTGTTACAATATGGTACAGTTGAATATATTATTATATGTAGGTACGAGTAGGCATCTTGTAGCAACATAATACAAGTTTTTACTGACGCTCACGGTGCAAATGTTGGCCTCTGGCAATACATAATTCATAAACATGCCACCTCTACTGCAATGCAGAAAGCTACGGACGATGAAAGCTCTTCACATCCTGAACACACTACCCTCTAAGGCACTACAACTTACCTACAAATGAAGTAAATCCCATTTTCATTGTAAGCGGTTTAACCGTCCAAAATAATACGCAGGATATTAGTTCCTTTTACATCAGCTTTCTAATTTTTACCAGTAGGTACCTAGGTAGTAAGTTTTTATACTTTCCTTAACTTTCAACCACTGCTACATGTTATTTACGTACGTTCATTTTTTTGGCACGCTCTACAGCTCTAAGGCTTGAAAGATTTCAGCATATTAGATATCAATGGATTCGTCTCCATAGTTAAAGTAACAAAGGCTATATTTTTTTATTACGGCGCCCCTGACCCCAAAACATCTTTATGACGTAGATTTTTTCTATTCATTATTTGTTGTTTGAAGTAGGACATTATACACTAATCAATTACGATTACAATAATACTACGATAACGTTACCACGAACTGTGACTACACAAAGATTTAAGCGGTACAAGTGTTTCAAGTTCTTATAGGCTACGTAATTGTTACCTGAAACTGCTCTGCGTGTAAATTGAGCTAGAATGTATTCTCTCCCTTTTAAACAATAAAGTGCTTCAATTTATAATCTACTGAAGGCTGAACTTTAGGCTTAATAATAAAAGCATTCGTGGTAAGTGTGTACATAGGGACGTACCGATATTTTAACACGATGGATGTAAAACAACAGCCATAATTTAATTTGCCTAAAAACTACTGAAGCGTACTCCACTAAAATGTTATAGATACAAAATAGTGACCAAGTCGTGTATCGGACGTTCCTCTACCCACTTTCAGTGTAAATTATTATCAGTTATTCAATGAATTGGCTGGAACCGATGACTTTAATGGTCTGCAAAGCTCGAAAGCACAATTTTTTGCGAGATTTAATTAGGTAGATATATGTATAATCTACACTTTCTACTTAAACTATTTTTATTATAAAACTAAAAGTTTTGCTAAAACAAAGACTTATTTTGAACTTTGACCTTGCATGATTTTTTTCACATAATGGACTCATTAAGGACTTTTCAAAAATTCCATTATATTGGTACTTATCCCAAACGCTCGTGTAAATTTTCAGCTTTTTCGGAATTTGTCCACCGTCGCTGTAACCAGCACAAAACTTAGCAAACACTTTAGGTCAATAAACTGTAGTTTGTTGAGATTATAAATGCCTAGAAATCGGTAAGGGAGGCATCGTGATTTACGACCTTTCTTAACATGTTTTCTATCCATCCATAAAACTCAAAGCGTCAAATTAAATAATAAAACGAAATCGTTGTCTAGCAAATGCAAAGAGTTAATTAAGATACTAAATTATCTACGAATTATACTAACGACGGACAACAAGATGGCCGTAGTATATTTATAAATACAATAACAATATAATAGGATATATTTTATCTATTTCAAGGTCATGATCTATGTTAATATGTGAAAGTAATCTATTTAGGGATTAGCGATTAGGCTATCAGATATGAAGCATTTATTTACCTTAATAAGTTCAAAATTCTATGAGCAATCATTAACAATCGTAAGCGCAATGATAAAGGTAAAATTTGAAGCACAATACAAACGTCGATGCTTATTAGGTTGATATAGAAATATTTAAATGTTATTAATGCATAACTAAAGTTGAAGAAGAAGCCATATTATGCAGTGCTCTAATGACTCCAGGCGAAGAGCTCTTCACGACCGTTGCTCCTCACTCGCACACTTTTCAGTTGCACCCTTCAGCACTTTCTGTTCTCTCTAGCTTCTCAGAGCTCGCCCTTTTCAAGCACACGCTATTGGTAGCTCCCAGTACAATATTTACTATAAGATGCAACGTCAATCTTGACTCCGTACTGCTCAAGTCGGTAGCTACTTGTGATTCAATTAAAATTGAAGGGGCTTTCAAATTGGTAATTTATTGAACGTGGAATTATTAAATACCTTAGTATGTACCTACTGGTACAAAAAAGGTACCTACTGGTTCATTTTGAGAATATTTAGTGTTTCAACAATTAAAAAAGAAATTAAAAACGATACTAATCATTGCCTTTACAAATAACGAATTTTTAATCCATTTGTTAAAGAATGGGATTACAAGATGTTACCCATTTATTTTTAAGGTCACTGGAGCAAAGATCGTCGAGAGGCTGTCCGTCAAAAAGGAAGTTTAGAGGAACCTTTATAGTTTACAAAGCTGATAGCTGTTATATAAAATCATTATGGAATTAATGCCGCAGCCTCCTGAGGGTTTTTGCCCCATGGAGCTTACGTCTCTTTACAAAACCAGTATTCGAAAGAGACACAAATTGTAGCAAATGACATGTCAGATAAAGAATGGGTCTTTCACTAATGGAGTTATACTTAAGCCTAAGTAAGCCAGTCTGGTCGGGAGGAAAAAAGGCGGAGAAATAATCCAATACTCTTTTTAAACAACGTAATTTCTTACAAGATATTTTCACAGGATCATTGATGTCAGTCACTGTTTACAAGAAAAAGTGCCAAAAAAATCAAAAATTCAAGGTAATGTTGAGAATGTTGAGATATTTTGTGAAGGTTTTGTAAAAGGAGTTAAGCGAAATAAATAATCTAGTAGAAGCTCCGTACAGTGAGACTAACGACTCCACGAGGAGGGCCCTCGACGATTCAGCTGCTTCAAGCTCGTGCACTTTTCAAGCGCTCTGTTTATGCTCTAGTTCAACCAAACTTCTATTCAGCATCAGACACAGTTTCACTCGCCAAGATACGAATCTACATAAGATTCTGTCAACGTAAGGAAAATACGTATCATAATCAACTAAGTACGTACACGTTTTAATAAAAGTAATAAGTGCGTTCGTAAATTGCAAAAGTAATAAATATGAAGATTTAAAAATATATACTTAACTCTAGATCGGTTTTTTCTTTAATTTTTCATAATACGAAACCTTCTCCCATTACCAAATGCACAATAATATCTTTGACTAATAAAAAGGAAGTCTGCAAGACCAGGTGAGTCACCCACTCGTTGCGTAACTTATGTTAACATTATGATTACTGCGACGAAATATAACCCTTTTTTATTTATGATTTACAATTTATAATCGTACTGCGAGGTCCCGACAACGTTATTTGAATGAGAACTTACTCACACTATATATATGCAAATTAAAGTGTCGGGGAGATAAGCTTTAACATTACTTTCACACGACTACAAAATTCTATGCTTGAAACTTCATTGAATTCTTTAGGGAATGAACTAGTTTCTAGGAACTTTGTAATAGAGATCGACCTACATACCTAACACTAAATAGGTACATGTACAATACGTACTTACAGACTTTCCATTAGCATGTATTCTGAAAATTCAGTTGATTATATTCTCTGTTACAATTTACACGAAAATTCACTGTATTGAAATTTAATTTTGCACAGAATTCAGCAACATTCAGCATCAAAAAATACCTACCTGATTCCACGGTCTGGTATTTGCAACTCATAACTGTCCCAATTTTCAGCACATTGTTTTTTTCACCGTAGTACCTACTTGCTACATTACTTAATAATAAACTTAAAGTAAACACAAAATAGAAGACCGCGTATCCAAAATCAAACCCCTCTTTGTACACCCCTGGATCTCTGACTTCAAAAATATTTTTGAATATCATATAAAAAATAAATAATTGCCGCTGTTAAATTTTCCTAAATAAGTATAACTTTTCAAAAAAACAAGTTTGTTCAATCTACCTATAGTAAAAACGACTCGAGAAGTGAAAAATAAATCGTCTGACTGATTCTTTTCAGGGGGCCGAGTAACCGGTTCACCCGCTGAGTTTACATTTGTCTCTTATTGTAATGTCACAACAAAAGACCGTTTCCTTTAAATCTGCATGACATAACGAAAATGTGAAGTCTGTTGAAATAAACTGATATAACTTTTTACACAAATGTTTTAAGTACTTACACGTTTAAAAGAAGAAAAGATACTGGTAAAGCTAAGAAAAGCGAAGGTCAATTCTAATACACGGAGGATATTTATATCAAAATTATATACCTAAGTCTATGTCAATAGATCAATGTCGTATCTTATCGAGAAACGGAGTTGTATGTCGCCAGCTCAAACTGAATAGAAGCGGGGCTCTAGTCGACACTCGGATAGTGTGCAGCCACCACATAACGCGGTGTTCAGTGTATCGGAGGTATTGAGAACAATATTCGGTCGTGTATCGGCGGTAATTGGCTGGGAGTGGGCGGATCGATCGTTCGATGTGACACAAATACCTCGTTCCGCCACGCAATCACCCTCAGTAATCCACTATCGACCTAATTGTTTCTTCTAATGACTACAGTTGGAATCAATTATTACAATCCATTACAAGTTGTCGTTCATTTATTACCATGCCCAACTTGGCGGAAATAGAAGCCATATATCAGATGGGTGCTACTTGTTTTCGTAACTTTGTTCATTCAGGACGCGAGTTATTTACGATTTTTCTGTTGAAGGTAATAATGATAAAAGAACATTTATGATTCTTTGTTTTTGTCGTGACATACGATTTCTTGTTAGTATTCTTCTATTTGTTAAGGATCGGGGCTACAGAACGTAATCTATTATAATTCTTACATCTCTC
>LGAG01000797.1:1609236-1624808 GCA_001278395.1 Lerema accius
GTTATCTTATGCATAAAGTTTATTATTAATTAATCGTCCCTATGACTTCCTAAGATTTGTAATTGTGGGTCCCTAGACGGCATACACTTTTACTTTTATTTAGTTGACTTTGTAGATATTGATTAGAACAGCTTTTTACTGATGACGTCACACAAGACGAACTCACTGAAGAAATTGAATATAGCACAATTATACTTGATACTCAAATTATGTGTCCATTAATGTGTTATAAATTCCGTACATTATAAAACATTGTATTGGGCTCTCACAAGAGAAACAATTTGCAGTATCTATCCTACAGTATAGCCATAGTAAGTAATAAGTTTGAGCCATTAAATTTAATTATTCAAAATTTATTGAATTTAATACGAAATATCGCCTCCACTGACAGTTGAAATTAGTTTTATTTGCATTTTTAATTATATTGGATTGGATGTATTAACCTGAATGCACCAGTACTAATAGTTAATTATTTGTAATAATTATTAATTAACTTTTAGGTTAAATGCATTTTAATTATTGTAACTGATTAATTATCGAAAGCATGTAAGTTGAATGAAATTGTTATATTTTGTACCAATTAAATTATGATACAAAACTTTATCTTGCTTCTTTCTATACATAGAGCCAAAAAAAACGCTAAAATAGTTTAAAATTAACAGGTTTATTTACAATAATGAATACACAGTAACTTACTACTACTTAATGTCCATATATACTTATTACTATACATTACTTACATTTAAATCACAGAAAAAAACAGTGTTATTTGGGCAAATGCAGAATGTGTAGTTCATATTACAAAGAAAAAATTGTAATAATTTAAAACAAAGAAGGGCTTATACATACAATATTTCAGCCAATTGAAAAATAATATTTAGATCAGTAGGAAGGGTTAAGGAACTATCTACATACTGTTGTAGCAAAATATACAGAAATGTAACTTATCTGTCACCCAGAACAACACACAAACAAGTTACAATAAAAAAGTACATACACATGACAATGTGTTTTGAGCTATATCATTTTAATATTTTGAACACGTAACACAAGTGTTTTGCATCTGAAAAATCTATGATAAAACATAGATGTGAGAGACAAACAGTATTATATATATTCAGCGGTATCTTAACGTATACCAAATTATAGAAATGTTATATGTATGTATATGCTTCGATACTACCCACCACTATGTTCAAAGTCAAACTGTTGAGGTGCATATCACGAAGGTATTTATGTAGCTTTCGTAGGTGCATATAAAAGTTAAGTTTATTATTTAACGTTGCGCTGTTTAATGTTGTATTAAATGAATACATAATATATACAAATGTATGCCTATACTACAATGAAATAGAAGTTAGAAGTATGAATAATAATGAACAAAATAAATTAAAATTTTTGTAAGGTACCTATTTAAATAAATAATGATTTGTAAATAGTTCGCTTTGCACATTCATATTTTCTCAGATTTCTATTAATATTCAATTTTTTTCCAAAAGCATGCGCAGATAAAGAAAATATACAATACTTCATTTTAATCAGAATTATTGTAAATATCCATAGTACATAAATGGTAGGCTAAAGTATAACCACCTGATAGTAGAAAGTAACTATTTGGACGAAGAAAAATACTTTTTTTACATATCTACAATTATTTATCTACAGTCGAACCAACGCCACATATAACCACACCCGCACTCGTTCACTGCGTGAGCGTGGAATTTGTTACAATATAAAAGTTTGAGTACAAGTTCATAATATACGTAAGAATATGTGTCTGTCAAGGACCAACAAATATGTATCATCAGAAATAATCGGTACTATGTCGACACTTTATTACTGGGAGTGTGGTCATATGACGTCATACATGCGGCGGTAAATTTCCGCACATTATAAAAGCATAAGTTATTCATTCGCTCCAAAGAAGTATACATAGGTCGTGGAAATCGCACAAATTATTGTAGTTATTGTCTGTATTATTATACAAAACTTGTCAAGGTTGCTTATGCGAGTAGCTACTTAAATACTGGATATAAAGTTAATATGTGAATATATTAGCTACTTTTTGGGAGTATGTATATTGTATAAATATCTCCTCAAATATTTATAACTTGGATTATTTGAATATCAGATTTCAACTGATAATATTTACGAAAATCGGTCTAACGACTTCGTGTGAGGTTTGCAAAAAATCTGTCACTATTGTATTTAGCATAATCGTAGTTCTTTATGGCTGTTGCTAATCAGAACATTAGTATTATGGAGCAATAATTAAGGTATTTGGTTGGTGTTTACATTTTCTGAACTGAAGTTTTATCTTCCAATAACACTAAAAAATATATTACATTCAGTCAATGTAAGAATTTTTAGTCATTAATTATTGATTAAATAGTACTTTCAATACCTTTTATATAATTTAATTGTCTGGACAACGACATAGTTTTACTATCTAGATATGGCTCTTAACGCCAGTCTATTCAAATTCAAAGCTGAAAATAAAGCTAGTAGTAATTCGTGTAACAATAGTCTTGCTAATTACAGACATTACAAAAATATTTTACATTTCAAGCATTTCTGTTTCCACCATAAATTAATATGTTACCTTATTGTACCTAAATCACACAATATTTTTTATACAGATTCATAACAAAGAGCAATATGGAAAAACATTTAGTAACATTTATATTGGAGACAAATTAACGGCTGTTTGTTTCTACTAACCTGTACGTAACTATAGAATTTCTAGATCACAGTGCCGAATCTGAGGAAACTTTTTCTGGAAAAAGAAAAAAGTAATTTTGTTAGAAAACTGATTTTAATATAGTATACTATCTTATACACATTTATTTGAATAAACACTAAAAACTCATACATAACCCAGCAGCCAGCACACTGGAGTCAATATATGGAAAATCACATGCTAGCCTTTACAATTTGACATTTCAATATTTACAAATTACCAAAATTATATATTCTATATAGTTAATTAAATTTTATATTGTTTAAAAAAATCTATAAATAGCGTTAATTGACCAAGATTCGATCCAAATCATACTATAGATTATAGTACAAATCGGTATCTAAACATGGGATTAATTGTTTTACTGAACAATCTTAATAAAAAGGATCTCACCCTGAGTTTTAATTCTATTCTATCGATTTCTCCTCCCAGCATGTCGACTATATTCTCTCCATGCTTTAATAGGAACGCTTCGACATCATCTATAGTTTCGATTTTCTTCATATCCTTTAGAACAAATGTATTTATTAACACCTATATTATTATATATAGTAGCTTTTACATAACATTAATCAATTAATTAAATAATTTCCACTTAAATTGGCGTCTGATAAGGGCCGGGGCAGACATGATTTTAACAACTGCCACGTTTCGCGTTTCTGAGTTTGCATCAATACCGAAAATTACATTAACTAAAAACTAACCATCTAAACACTAATGACGTGTGCGTGCTCAAGCCCGTTAGTTCATTCACAGTGGAAACAATTGCGAAAAATTGCAAAGCAAACATATGACAATCATAAGCCAGTGACGATGTTTACGCCACAAAAAAAGTATTGAACCATATTTTTAACCGATTTAAAAAAAAAGAGGTTATCAATTCTACATGTATGTATTTAATATTATTGAAACTGCGAAATTTTTACACAGGACTATCTAGAAGGGCTTTCTATACAAATATACAAATTTTCATAGATGTATGTATGTATGTATGTGGGTATGTTTGTTTGTTTGTCCAAGCATAGCTCCGAAACTAGTGATCGGATTTGAACCATTATTTTTTTTATTCGACTACACTCACTCCAAATTAGGGAACAGTATAAATTTTATCCAAATCGGGTCAGTATTTTCTGAGATATGAAGTAAAACGTGTCACGGCATAGCCAAATATTACGAGCTACAGGTATGGTGTCAAAGAGAAAATGTCTTAAAACCTTGGTCAAATTGCAGTGCGCATGAAAAAAAATCGAAATTCCAAAAAAATAAAAAAAATTTATAGGGAACCAAATGGTCCGAGTTATATGTACGAGTTAGCGTGTTATTCAAGGGAAAACTGCTCTAAACCTTAGTCAAATTCTAGGTAGCATATAATTAATCTCAAGAGCCATAAAATAATCTTCTTTTTAGTTAAATCTGTAAACTAAAAAGTATGAAATAAAATTATAATTTAAAAAAATTAAACCAATTTCATAAAAGTTAACTGAAAAGTACAAAATAACGGATTAGGGACATAGGTCTTTTGAGGTCGGTGGCAATATAATTATCATAGTAAAACCACACCGACCTCAAAACAAATTCTATGTCCCTAATCCGTTATTTTGTACTTTTCAGTTAACTTTTTTGAAATTGGTTTAATTTTTTTAAATTATAATTTTATGTGTGAATATCCTATTACTAATGGGTATTATTTGTGTCTCGAGTAGAATAATCTTCTTACCTCTAGTAAGGCGTTCAGATCGTGTTTCTCTAAATATGACCTCGTTAGGGCTCTGCCATCGAAGTCCACCTCAGCCTAAAACCAATGTAATTCTTTTAGTGGGTAGTTACACATTTATCACTCCATAGACACTAACAAACTTATAAAGAGAACATTACCTTATATCTGATGAGATTACTCCCGATGTCTATACCTTTAACGTCGTGAATAGCTCGTATCATAAAATCTCTTTCCAGTACACTGTTTATTTCGTCTAATTGTTCTTGTGGTATCGATCTGAAAGGCATAATTCAGCTATTGATTCTTAATAATTACTATGATCAAGTAATAAGGCCTTATGACGCATAGTGATGATATTAAAAAATTGTGAACACAATGAATGTGTAAGTAACATTATGAGAGTGTAACGTGATGAGTGTTAACTTTATGAATGTGTAACTTAATGAGTGTATAACTTTATGAGACTGTAACTTAATGAGTGTATAACTTTATGAATGTGTAACTTAATGAGTGTATAACTTTATGAGACTGTAACTTAATGAGAGTATAACTTTATGAGACTGTAACTTAATGAGTGTGTATCTTTATGAGAGTGTAACGTAATGAGCGTATAACGTGGAGTAGTGACCTGCCAACGAGCGCGCCAACATTGCTCAGGATGATGAAGGAGGCGACTCCGCCGAGCAGCGTGCCGACGAGCAGGCTGCCGATGGCGTCGGGCAGCGGGTTGCCGGTGTACTGCGACACGGCCATGCAGCCCGCCGCCACGATCACGCCCGCCACGGCCGCCGTGTCCTCCAGCAGGACCACGTTCACCGACGGGTCTGAGCTGCGCATTACTGACGACAATTTCATTTTTTATTTTTTTTTCTCCTCATTGCAGTCTACTCAAACGTCCTGTATAATTGAAGGTCGCATGGTATCGTCGTGTTAGTCCGTCTGTATATTCATCAATTAACGTAGCTCAAAAATTTAGAATTAGGAAGCTGTAATTTAACATGGGTACAATTCTTTATCACACGGACGAAACTAGGATAAAATCTGTAAAAATATTTTTTAGGGTATTTTTTTGCAATACAACTAGACTTTAAAGCCTAATATTTTTTTAATCCAGACCAAACAAATATAAAGTTATCTTTTAAAGTATTAATTATTACGTCAATTTGTCAAAGCAAAGTTGTGTAAATCAAAGACGAAAATACTATTATGGTATTAAAAATATCTTACTATACTCATAGAGGGACACATTTGCTTCTTTAGCGCCTTTACGGATCGCGCTCAACGCAACCATCAGAGTGGCGCCTTCCGACACCACTGCCCCGCCCAGGACGAAGTATGCCTACAACAATAAAACTCAAGTATAGCCTAGCCACTTTTTATTATTATTTTATATATAAAAAAAGTTACAAACAATCATTTATAAAAAAGTTACATACAATCATTTATACACTAGCATAAAAAAAACCACAGAGGTTTGTGCATCTAGGTAATACAATTTTATAGGTACTAAAAACAATGCATTCCTGATAATGTCCATAACTACAAACTACACAGGCTAGTCCATATTATAACCACACCAAAATTAAGAATGTGTTCCTCCATATTATTACTACTACCTACGTGTTTTTCTCGGTATTATTATTGTTTACTAGTACTTACCCAGTAGAAATCATGTAGAGGTTGGGGGTCTAAGATTCCCGTTACTCCGTGGTAGCACGACAGACCGCAGCCGACGCAAAATATACCCACACCCGATATTAACGAAGACACATAGCGCATGTTTGTGTACCCATATGGATGGTCGGGATCTGCAATCTGTACAACATCACAAAGTACTATAAAAGGAGTAAGTGTACAAAGTCGATAGCAGATATAGAAAATTAGTATGTTTTATTGTGTCATTTTTTTTTTGCTAAAACTGATAGTTTACCATTTATCTAGAATAGTGACAATAAATAGTGCAGAACAACATCTGGAAATTTTCTGTCACTATTTTGAAAATTTGTAGTTATATTTATACTATGTTTTGAAATATAGTATAAAACTTTACATTCACTATACATACCTGAACCGATTTATGGATTCCATAAGCTAAGATAAGCTGATTAACAGTATCAGCTAGAGAATGAATACACTCTGAAAATAAGCTATGTGAACCAGTGTAGAACCATGCACATAGCTTAAACACGAAATTACATCCGTTTCTGCGAAAATCAATATACAAAATTAAAATAATCCTTAATGTGTGTTTATCAATGTTTTAAAATTTTATATTGCACCCTCTTCAGGAAACTAGGTCACAGAATATCGAGATCAGGAGATGAGATACGTTACATGTCATAATTAATTAATTAATAATTTATTTCAGATTACTGTAAATATACATCTTATAATAGATACAATAAAATTACAGAAATTTATAGAAAATGAATAATGACAGAGGAAAGAAGTCATATTTGTCCATGTCAAGTGTTGATGGGAATCTCACACCTGCAGGAGTACAAGTATGTTAAATGAAATAATAGTGAACTTTGAAAAGTGTAAAAATTTAAAATTATTAATTTACAGAATTCTATCTTCAGTTTGCTATATATGTGATGAAGCTTTTAACCAATAATAAACCTATCATATCTTAGGTCAAGTTAATTTAAAATACATACATTCCAATGGCAGTCAGAACTACCCGACCCGAAGTCGTTTTTAAACCCACTTCCTCTACTCCATGTTTAAGGCGAGTATGACTCATTTCCCTCCTATAATTCCTTAGTCTTCTCTTAACAGTAAATACATCTGAAAACATCTCAATACATAAGAAAACTTATTAAAACTAAATGTTACTATAGTCAGAAGACCTTTAGCATAATTGATTTTAGATAATGTTAAGATTAATTTTTATATCACACAATAAAATTAATAATACAATAGTAGGATTATATTAAAAACAGCTTGCTTAATATTGCATGTGTCTATAGGTGAGAGTAAAAACTATGTCTGTTTTATTTTCTATATATAACGAGCTGTTGCCCGCAGCTTTTCTTGCGGAAATTATAGTTTTGCGGTGATATTTACCCCCTTAAGGGTTGATTTAAGAAAATCGTTGAATAAGGTTCTTCATCCTTTTCAACCATACACCCAAACACGATTTTGAAAACTGCTAGCTTTAAAATTTGTTTAATTTTCATACAAACTTTCATCCCCTATTTCCCCCCCTTAAAGTGGGAATTTCCAAAAATCCGTTCTTAGTGCTCCCCTACACTCTAGAAGGAACCTCTGTGCCAAGTTTCATGCTTCTAGGTCTATCCGTTTAGGCTGTAGCGTGTCTGTCAGTCAATCAACATTTTTATTAAGTATGATGATTGTAGAATATAAATTATATTTACCCTGTTCGTATCTCCGTCTATCTAATTCTCTCCTTAACAGTTCTTTTTCAAGTGAATCTTTTGAACCCCACACCTAAAAAATAGTCTTATTACACAAAAAGTTAATTATTCTTTTCTACTCTATTACTGAGCTCATATTTCATACAAATAGATATTTCCAAGCTTCCTGGCTTAGTCATTCTTTTATTTTAAAATCTAACTTTTTATTATTTTTTTTTAATTATATTATTACTGTCAAATAACTACAATAATAGTTGGAATATAACAAAAAATAATAAGACAAAAACAGACAAATGAATAACTTTTGTAACAAGTATGAAAAAATTTCTTATTAATTTATGTAGCCTTGAAGTAAGGATCAAGAAATGTTACCGCAATAGCCTTAGCTTCAACATCCTTCCTATAATAAACAGTTATTGGTGGTTCAGATTCATATGGAGACCGACGAAGGACTTTTGGCAATGATTCTAGATCTGACTGCTTCAATAAATACTCGGTCATTGCTCTCATTGGGGTGATGAAGTTGCGCTCTGTGTATGACGCTGAGAAGTCTATTAAAAGCCTTTTCTTTACTGAAACATGTTTATATACACATGAATCTAGAGGTATTTAAGATGATATTAAAATTGTACAATATTGAAAAATATACAAGCCAGCAATTAAGGAGTAAAATTTTGCAATTACTTGGAGGGGCAACAGTCTCTTTAGTCTCAGATTCAGCTGTTGCACTCTTCTCAATCATCACTTTAGTTACAACCTTATCCTTGTCCGTCTCTGTTTTAACAATGATGTCTCCTACAGTCTTCTGCTCTATTAACTTTTGAGATGCTTGATCCCCGCTGGCCAATTTGGCAGCAAACTCTTTAGCATTTTGAGTCTCACCTTTATCATACAGATAAGATGAGGTATTTACATGTCTACATATTGGAGTACTGGTTTTCGGTAGGGGTAAACTACCACTACTCCGGAATATTTTACAAGCACTGATACATAACGAATTAAAATTCTTTGAATGAATGTACTGGCGGCCTAATTTTCTGTAAAATGTAGTAGCAGCAGTAGGTAACATGATCATCTATACAATGTTGGATATATAAACAAAAAAACTGAATTATTCGTTTATAAGAACACACTAATAGCACATGGTTCACACGAAACGCTTAATATACTAAATCTTTAACGTAAAAGTAACTTTTTAAAGAAAATAAAATATTCCCACAATATTTATATTTATTGACAAATTGGATGACTTCAGACAACCTGTCAAGTGTCAAAACTAAAAGTCAAAATAAGTTCATACTGGCATGTGTCACATATGACATTAGTTAGGAATTAAGTCACAGCTTACAGCTTACAAATTACGGAATCATCTTCTACATAGAGAATTGTACTACACTATTTGTATGTTTGTAAAATTATGAATAAGATTATAAATGTTACATAGTGAATGATTGATTACTTAATTCCTTTTTTGATTATTTTATCACATATTTATTTCATTTCACAATTTCCAGCATACAACGGAGGATGAATAAAATAATGCGTCATTGTCACAGAGTTAATATTAGTATATTCTGTACTAAACGTCTATGGTTGGTGACTTGCTTGAAGTTCCTGTCATTTTGTTTGTTGTCTACTATACTTGGTGTATACTTGTCTGACTGTTCGTGTGGCTTGGAAAGAGAGAGGTTATTGAGATTGAGAAATTGTTTAGATTTAATTCTGAAAATCTGTTATTCTACCATTTACCGACGTGAAACGTGGATTTATATGATACAAAAGTTAAGAATTGAAGAATTATAACCATGCCTACTAGTGGATTCGATCTATATCACATGCAAGACGCCAAAAATAATTTTGACGCTTTACGACCTGCTCCAGTTTGCACCGAAACAAATCAGTTTATAGGCCAATGCCAAAACATTCATGTATCTACAAACTGTTACTATGGATATCATGGCTCTAAACCAACGACGGAAAAACAGAACGAGGCCGATTACGAAATGCTCGAGATGCCATGTCCTACTAAGAAAGAGAAAGAGTCTTCTCAAAGAAGCAATGCCCGCAAGCGAAGTGCTGATGACGAAACATATCCTCAAAACAAGCGACTCAAAGAAGGTATGTTTTCCGATATTTATTTATGTCTCATTGAATATTTGTACATCAAAATAACCTCTAAATATATGAACTCGTTTAGTAATTGTTAAATTCTCATTGCCGTGATTCTCGACACAAAACTCGACAAATATTCAATGAGATTATTAAAAAAAAACGAAATAATATTTATTTGTATGCTTATGAGTACTATTTCTTATACTTAAGTAACTCAATACAACAGTGTTTAATAAATACGAATTAAGAATACAATAGAGGAAGTCTCCATAATTAACTTTTTATAGCTCAATTCAATTTCATTTACTTCTTGCAGTTATTTATTGCAGTTTCAATAATTTAATTTCTATGACTTGATTAAACTGTTATTGATTCATTAAATAATAATACTTTAATTAATTGAAATGATTTTTGTATAATTTGAAGTAATGATTTTGATGCAATAACCTTCTTGTTGTGATCTTGGTAAAGGAAAATATATAAAATATAAATTTCATTTAGTTTTTCCATAATTACAAGGTCCTAAACTCTATTAAAAGCACTTTGTATTGTAGATCTCCGTGGATGTTACATTTAAAATAAGTCATATTCAACATAATACAGAATTAGAATCAAGTCATTATGCAAACATCACTTCAGTTAAACATCAAAACCTGTTGTATTATTTATCCTTGTTCAATGTGTGTTGTGTAGCTTTTTGATAAAACAATTTTTACTATATTCAGTATCATTAGATTTAGGGTAGAATTTTTGTGAATGTTTCAATTTCAAATGTATTTCTTATAGCATGCTTTGACAATCTATATAGTGCAGCAGTGTTTTAGTCTTCTAAGCAGCAATTACAGCTATGGAGAAAGGTAGGTAGTAGAAGGTGAATCGGATTGTTAGAAATATTTGTATGGAATTGAGTACTAATTTTTGTACCAGTTTCAAAAATGAAGAGTACAGTATACTAGAATTCATTACTAGCAAGCCTAAGCAAGCTCCTCAATTAACCTTTGATATTAGTCTAAATATATTGTTAAATAATCTAAAATAGACATAGGTATATAAATATATAGGTAGATAGTTTTTATGTTCAACAGAATATATCAATGCATGAAGCTACAAACATACTATATTATAGTAACTACTATCACCGACTGTAATGTTGTATTTAGTTCTTGCATAAACAAGATTAGTTAATATAATTCAATATCAAAGATATAATGGCTTTTTAGTAATGACACATTGAAATCTATGTAATGCTTTGTTAAAATTTTAGCTATCACAAATTGTTTTTCTGAATATTGAGGTGACATTAGTCTCAATTGTTATTAACTACTAAGTAAAGTATGTACTGGGTGTCTTGGTACTGGTTTCTGGGAGTGTTTATTCTATATTCTATTTTCTTTTACTTAAATATGGAACAGACAGAATCTTAAAAGTGTATGTAATGTATATTTATAACCTGATACTGTAACTGTTAAAGAATGTGGATTGATAAAATGTGTTTTTGTTCATCTTGAAATAATTAAGTATGTCATTTTTTTTTACTTTAATTAATCTATACAGCTTACTCTATTGAATCTGCAACATTTGAATTGTTTGGATGTATAATTAAGAAAAATATTGTAAGTATAATATTATCATCAAAAACAATTAAAAATATATTCGAAAAAGTTTTAGGATTAAGAAGGAGAATACTTTATTTTTAGTACTGTCCTAATTATTTTGACTTGACACTCAAAATTATTACTGAATTGATTTTAGGATAGAAATATTTGATGATATTCTAGGGATTTTCAAATTAATGTGTATAAACAATTGTAAAGCTAAGTTCATATGATGCTTGCATCTGTTATTTATCGTCAATAAGCATTGAAAACAAAATAATGATAGCAAACTTCAATGCCCACTGTATATTCCGGGCCAGATATTTACCTAAGAGTTGGAAATCTATACCAGAAAAAGAGTGGGATGGCATAAAAATTTTAAAAGAAACATTTTTGGAACTTTTATTCATATCAAACCCCACATATTAAATTTTGGATACTTATTTTCATTTGTAAATTAGACAAGACACTCTACTAGGATGGCAGAGTCATGATATGAACTTAAGCTTAAGCGAAGGGCTTTTCGTATTGTCATTTAAAAAACAACCTAAAAATTATTAGGCATGTATAAATATTCAAAGTATACATTTGATTAAAAACAAAATACTATTATAGCGACTGTTCTATGAAAAGTGGAGTTTATTATTCCAAATTCCGATATTGCACTGCAGTTTTAAAGCTATTGGAAACTAGTTAAATCACCAAATTAGTATTTTTTTGTTTTATTTTAACTACTAGTACCTTATTGTGACCTGTGCCTAATCTGAAGTAAATATTGTAACATCAGGCACATGCATTCTAATGACAAGCAATTTATAGGTTTTGAACTAAAAAAAATAAAGAGCTAATCAAATTACATGTTTCTAAAGCTCAGCACAAAATATTACTATTTTAAGTATTGCAACATAACTGTAGTCATCAATTGATACACATACTGAATATTAGTGTTCAATTTTATTCCAACATCTTTTTGTCAGTATTAATGCAAATGCCTAATGATTAATTATTTCTACAAATGTATGATGTAAATATATTGTTAATTTATTTAAACCAGTTAAAATTCATATATTTTTTTTAAATAACTGAGCAGTTGCAATTTGCTCAGAAAAACCGAACTCTTTACAATTAACTGGTTTAAATAAACTATTTAAATGGAATTGGAACTGCAATAAACGTGGAATGGGAGACTTCCGTAAGAGCTTGAACCTCAGTGTGATGAAGTCCGACTTTATTTCAGAAGTTATGGTGCCAACGACTCCCACCTACAACCCATGTATGCTACGCCCAACCCACAACAACCCAGATATTTCTCGTTGTCTCATGGTCCACATGATTTAAATTAAAGTTTCTGCAGAGAAAAACGAAAAACCTAATTTAGTATTGTTAATTTTATCTGCAGAAGTACAAACAAAAAGAAATTTTGAACCTGAGACAAGTGAGAAGCTGGGATTTGAAGCAAACGCACAAGAATTACTGGAGAACCTGTATTGGCACATTCATGGAGGAAACATTTTTCATCTAATACAGTGACTGTCTAAAGTGAAATGTGTGATTTTGATACAGAAATCTTAATATGAACTATAAGAAGTTATTGTAATGAATATAGATTCTTTTATAATAAAAGAGTTTACAATAAAGTTAAAATAGGAAACTAGGTATTTTTATTTTAAAAACAAAATGTACGGTTTTCAAATATTTATTTGTGCTAAATAAATAATTACATCAATAAAAGTTAAAAAATATTATGTGAATAATGAGTTTAGCGAGAGATACAATTTGCGAATATACTAAAATAGTTAACGGGGGTTTGTCATTCTGAAGGATGTTCATTCTGAAAAAAAGAAAAACATGGTATTAATTATCATTCATTCTGTTCTTCTGTTACAGATGGAGATTAATGAAGATCTAATTTAATACATTTTTATTCCAGGCTCACTCAAACTACAACATCAAACCAAAAAATGGTTAACTGTTTGAGTGTTTGTATCATTTATGCTCAATAGTAACCTCACCTTTCTGTTTTTCAGATGTTTCGTCGACATGCAGCCTAGTTGGCACTCGGTCAAGCCCGATCCACTCAGCTTCTGCCTTTAACGTAAAAGAAAAGTTGAAATTTTATATATCTCTTGTTAAATGTATACTCAGTAATGTTAGTAAGTATTGTTAGTCTGCCAATGATTGTTATGTTGAAGCCAACTGTGATATTAATGTACCTGAATAAATAATTTGTTAAATTTTGTATTTGTTTCTTTTATGACTCCATATATAAACAGGTTATAGTTAATGAAATCTGCCCCTTTTATATAGAAACAAAGTATAAAAATCTTATAATTTTGCTTATCACAACATTATGTTATCTGGATATTAGACAAAATTTTTATCATTATTACCACATTCATATACTTTTAATGTGGGCATTTTCTTTTAATTCTTTTTACTATAACAATATATGAAAGTATTTAACAGTTTTATTAATGAAGTGAAAACGCAAAGAAATTATATTTAAAATTTATTGTATTACTTGACAAACACTGTGATTCTGATACAGTTATGTAAGACAAATGTGTAAGAGTATACAGATATAAATATACGGAATAGTAACTCCGAAATACATGAGGATATAATAGCATACGAGTACAAAATATTTGAGCAGTTTAGCAGTACAAGGATTATTTAAGAATTACGGCCGGGATTATTACAATTGATTAGTGGAAGACATCTACAATATAGGACATGTTGCATTACCTCTGTCGGGGTGACTTCCTCGGTATCCACAACGTCAGGCAGCGAGTCAGTGTTGATGGCCAGCTCGGCCGCCTGCGCGCTGGTCCCCGCCTCGCCCACGTCCGACGGGCAAGTCTGATCGGCCTCGGCCAAGTCGCCGTTCTGCATCTCCGAACAATTTATCAAATCCATCTTCCCGTCTTGACTGGACCTCGGGCTGTTGTCGTTCAAATCTCTTCCGTCGATGTCCATATGGACGTGCCCAGGCCACATGTCGTAAGGGCACGCGTTCATTTGATGCAGTTGCGTCTCGCTCGAACTAAACAAATTTAGCGAGCCCGCCACGTCCTGAAGGATCGACGATTCGGATACCTCGCTCGTCAGGTGAATCGATTCGTCCGCGTCGTTCGCTCCGGCGATAAACAGCGGCAAGTTTTCAATGATATCGCCGGAGACGTCACAGATTCGTAAACCTTCGTACTTCGATAGAAATTCGTGGAGCCTCCTCTGCTGTCTGAAATCGGTACTGCTGACTATGACTGACGCTAGCGAGTCCAAAACTTCGGGAGTACATGTTTCACCGCTTTTTAGGAGAAGAAAACGAACAATTTTGCTATCGATTTGCACAGTACTGGAACACGCATTCTGGTTATTACAATCGTGGTAATTGTTGGCTTCGTTAGTGGTGGTGGTGATGAGTTCCGACACGACCTCCTCTTGAACGTTATCGTTCTGGTTCACTTCCGACATGGAGCTGTACTGGGACAAAATATTTCTGATCGACTGTAACACCTTCTGTCTCAGGGGGTCCGAGCTGATGAGTTGGAGCTCCCTGAACAACTGTATCAAGAAGTCGGGATGAGATTCGTTAACGCCGATCAGCGTCGTGACCTCGGAGTACACGTTCTCCCGCAACAGGTCGAAGAGCTTCGAGGTGGCCTTGTCCTGCACCTCGCGACTGGTCGACGCCAAGTTAGGATTAGGCGTCTCAGACGTGCTCGCGATGTTGATGTTGCTGGTCTGGGAAAAGTCTAACGTGTAATTCCTTCTGTTGGCGGAATTCTTGGACGGGAGCTTCGACGAGGATTTCCGCTTGGCGTTTCCCGGCGTGTTGAGATTATTGGAGTGCGACTGAATGATCTCGGGGATCGGGTTGGTGATGCTCAAGTTTCTGAAGGAGTGGGAGGCGGGTTCCTGTCGATTGATGTTGATGTTGGCGGCGGCGGAGTCGTCGTTTCTGGGGTGCGTCGTCGTTTCGGGTTCGTTTTGGTTGACGTTGAGGACGTCGGGGGCGGAGGAGAAGG
>LGAG01000797.1:1633871-1646127 GCA_001278395.1 Lerema accius
CATACCCCCGCACTAGGATTCCCTGTGTCGCGGGTAGCATGAGCAACGCAAATAACACATCACTAACACCCATGACTCGAGAACAAACATCTATCTGGCACTTAAATATCTGCCCCGGCCGGGAATCGAACCCGGGACCCCTCGCTTCGCGGGCAGTGTCACTACCAACTAGACTACGGGATCGTCAAATAAATAAAGGGTATAATTGTATGCAACGCTGCACGGTTTTTTATAGAAGTTGCCAACCAGTAAACTGGCCACATGGTAAGAAGTGGTCAGGGTTGCCCATGAGCATCAGCAACACTAATATCACATTGGTAACATTATAAATATGTTCAGGAATGGAAACAAAACAAGACATACACAGACATGTCACACACATCAGAAATGAAAGCCTAATTGTTACCAGTTGATGTTGACATTGGTGTCCGTTAGGAATGAAACAAATGAGTCTATAGACTCATTGTCTATACTCTATTGATGGATCTATTGTTACAGATAGTTATAGTCGGATATCGGCCGCAAAGCAGATAAATAATATGCTTACCTCGCTAATATTGCCATCACGAATAGGAAATCGTTCCTCCAGACTGTGATTTGATCGTGTTGACCGGCCATGTTCACTTTCAATGTTATTGGCAGTAATTTGTTGACCGGCATGCAATACTTCAGATGACTGAGGCAAGGTTGTAGCCACCCCTATTTGATTTGCAGCGTACATTCGATTGGCTTGATAATTAGCGCTCAGTGACAGGTTCTGGAAGAAATTACATTGATGTTATGCTAAATATTGTATTGACACGTGTAACACAATAGTGACTTGGCGACAACTAATAGTTTAGTTTACTAACAGGTTAGAAGACAGATGACCAGTTGGATATGGCAAGACTATAAGGCTTCTAGATTTCTATGGAAGATTTAAAAAAGAAAAGTTTAATTTCATACCTGTACACCAGCAAAATTGTCATGAGATGTTGATGGAAGACTGATGTCCTGAGATTGTCTTTCTTTATTTATTTCGTCTAATTGAGCCTTTGCTTCTGCCTATGGAACAAATATTTTATTTATATAGGTATAAGTATGTATTTTGTTTCCTAAGTAAACTATGTTAAAGTTCTTCAAAACTGTAACACGCATTAGTTAACAAAGTTTATATCCTAAATATCTATAGTGGAAAAATACCTGATACTTCAACAGCCTTTTCTGTTGCTGTTTTAAGGCCTCTAGACGCATTTGAGACATTTCCATCTTGTTTTTTATTTCATTTTGCCAAATCTCATTCTCACTGTATGTTGAACCATTGCTTTGTACTGACACAGGCCTAACTACTACATCATGCTGAAAAAGAAAATAACATCAATGATTTTGAACTAAACAAACAATTTTTAAATCACAACAAATGTCAGTTAATACACAAGTATAAGTATTGTCAATAAGGATTTAGGGTACAAACAAATTCAACAATTTTTCTCATTAAACTGTTTGAACGTCCAATTCTTCAAACATATTTTACTAGAACCAAAGTAGTAATTATTAAGAATTGTTATTTATGATTAAATAAGGAGACATTGAGACATGCCAGGCACAACTTCAATCCACAACACATAAGAACACAGGTTGCAGACACATCCACAGACCGAAACTCTGTCTCCGTCAGTGTTTGGAGGCATCACATTAGAGGTGTCTTTGTTCTTGTTCCTCATCTCCTCAATCAAGGCTACTTTTTCTAAACAAGAAAGAATATTTTTCTTCATAGCCTCATTTAAATTTTGGTCATCCTTCCTGTCCTCTGATTCTGAATAAGGTATAGACGCTACTTCCTCAATTTGAACCTCCGTACCCAGTACACTATTTTCTTTCTCTTGAATATTAGATTCTTTTTCAATTTGCACCTCTTCAGTCTTTATATTGGACATACTTCTGTTTAATTGCTCATTCTCTATGTTAGTTACTTTTTTAAGGTTATTATTAATGACACCAGCATCATTAATGTTTTTGTGGTGGCATGTTTTATCTTGAGTAACTGTTTTATCTACAGAAACACCGTCTCCCTCAGTTCTAGTATCATTAGATTGACCCTCATCAGATAATTCAATTACCTCCACATTAGGCACTTCAACATTCTCGGGAACATTTTCTGACAAGATATCTTGTAATTTACTTTCACTTTCTTTTAGCTTCATCACCATTTGTATTAACTCATCATATTCTTCTTTGGTATGCTCAATAAAAGCCTAAATTGAAAAGGATAGTGCATAATTATATGGCGCCAAGACTTTTACCATACAATAGATCATTTTGATTCTTTGATTAGTGTACTACTTACTTCATCTTCTGAATTTCTCATGGTATCGACAAGAGATGATGTAACTCTTATGTATTCCCTTATCTGGCCAAGGCGCCTCTCTACAGCTGCTGCATCAGGGCATGCAGCTACTATTGCTTCACCTAGGGCTCTTGCAGATTCTCTATTCACCTAAACATCAAAATTATCATTGTTATTTCTAATCAGTTATATATCCCCAACAAACAAACACTAATTTTACACACTTACATGATTGTTTTCATTAACATTGTTGAAACTTCCTTGCCCTTGTTCATACATATTATTAGTTAAATTGACAGTCTTTGTAACACTTCTTGAAGTTGATTGTGGTGCAGCCGAATTATTGTTATTCGTATGATTGTTCACTTCAAAAGCGTTTCTAGCAGAATTTAAATTTCTGTATAGGTTACGTCTGTTGATATCTGGGGGCTGAGAAATAAAAAGATTAGGTCAAGAAATGGGGAACACAAATGATTTATTTAAAATCCTTTATAGGCTTACTTACTTACAATTACAATTAATAAACTCAATTATAATGAGAGGAGTGAAAGAAAAAATATTAATACTTACATTAAACTGTTGAGTCATATTTCCTGCAACTGCATTTGGAGTTGTAGGGTTAACTATCATTACTGCAGCTGCAGCATGATTTGAATGGGGATTCAAACCTTGAAATGTAAAGAGCATGCAAGTATTCATTTATATGTCCATGAAATGAAATCTCTAGAGTATAAAATAAATACTATAATTCAATGTTCAATTGGTGACTATGTATACTGGTGCACACATACAAACACTAAAACATGGAACATTATTTTACTTATCTAAAACACAATTTGTTAAAAGTGATCTCTAATGAAGCTGTCTATTAATACTTTAAATATAATTAGTATCCAAATTATTATTTGTGTACTACCATTCTGCATTTGATGGGCATAGGGGTGTAATGTGTGAGAAACAGATGCACTTGCTCCATCATCATGGTGGTCAGTTGTTACATTCTCACGGTTTTGGACAGTCAGGGGCAAAGCACGAGGCTGGGGTCTCACAGGTACAAACCTTCCAAACCCACTCTCAAATGTCACTGAGTTATCTAGAATGATATGTAAACATGATACTAGTTGTTAAAATTAAGTCACAATCCTTGTTAATCCAACATATCAACACAATTAATGCCTACTAAGGAAAAACTTACCTAAATCTGCAAGTTCGTGGTCTGATGTGTTATTGCTTGGTTTTCTCGATTGATTACAATTTGATCTGTTCATGTAATCCGAAACAGGCACCCACTCCAGAGAGGTCTAAAAATTAGCCACTTGTAAAAACAACCCAACAATTTAATGTCTAAAATTTCAACATTATGGCACTAATGCAGACTGCTACCTTCTTAAAACTAATTTTAGAGCAACAACCTCCCATATGTCACTTGTTTATTTAAAATTACATATATATTGTTCAGATATAAGAATTTATGTATCACCAAAGTTATAATATTAGTAGCAAATTCTATTATTTTCAGACTTAATGTGTCTTGAGTTATAGTAATATTGGCAAACATCCAGACTGCATAGTAGCTCAAGATTCTAAAAATAAAGCAACAACGTGCTCTGAAAAAACTTCAGACTGTACATTGTGTGAAGCCATCTGAATAGGACTTGCTTTTCATTATTACCTCTGGAGAAATCAATTTTACCCTTATTTGATATTACTAAATTTAAGAAGATTTATTCTGCAACTTTGAAAGCTTTTAGAAAAAATTATAGAAAGTTATATTACCGTTCCCAGATTGGTTGTCATATCTCGCCTGGTAGGTGTCACAGCTTCTTGAGGTACATTACAATTATTCCGAACTTTAGTTTTCGGGATGGTTCCCGTGTGTCCTGGATGCCGCTCCTTATTCCCAGGAGCCATAACATGTATTTTTTTTGTTTTTCTTTACCAACAACTACTTTAGATTACTCTACAAAACATCTTTAGGAATTCTGTCGGCAAGAGGAATACTTTGGCAATAAATACTAATAATACAGAAGATTAAAAAGGTAATATAGCTGCTTCGCCTACTTCATAATTATAAATAATATAATATTACGTTGTAATATGTTAAGAATTTGTTGTTTTTTATCCGTTCTCTTTCCTAATTTTTTAACAATCGAAGTCGACGCAGATGAAAATGACATATTTCAAAATGCGTTCCGATTCACAATTTAGTTTGCATACGATCAATGTAATTTGTCCTTTTTTTGTCTATGTTTAACATAAGTTAAATACGCCGAGTAGTTAATATTTGCAAAAAAAAAGTAATGTATTCGAAATAAAATTAACTCTTTTTAATTCGTTAGGAATTAGTAAAAATATATAATATTTAAGTTAATAATTTAATGGAACGAAACGTTTCGTTATATCGTTTATCGTTACTCGCTATTCAATCGGTATAGCTGCTTGAAACAGGAATGAAAACTTTTATAAAACATGTATTTTTAAGATACTTATTTGTGGATATTTAAAAATGGTATGTGACGAGCTCACAAACACAATGCATAATTTTGAGATAGTATTCAATACTATACTTATTGAGCGAGCAGTTAATCAGTTTGAAAAAAGTACTTTCATACTTTCGTTTATATTGAGAACTACTTATCTATTTGGTTTTCTTATTAAATCATAATTAATAATTAATACCATTATCACTTTTAATATATATTTATAATTCTAAATATACCTAAGTGGAGCTCTCATAGTTGTCACCATAATTTTTGTCACCCTAATTATTATTTTGATTCTACCTATTGTAGAATTTTAGTCACAAATAGTTGCGACGAATAAAATAAAATGAGTTATGATAATTTTTGATGGTCTTCAAAATAGGAAGAGAGTGCAGTATTCATTTCATCACAATAACTGGTTTATCGTTATCCTTACATAATTTCAATAACTATTCCACAACGAGTCGTTGCCAACTACCGTTCGTTAAAAAGAAACCAAACTAAACTAATCAAGTAACCAGTTACCAGCATTCGCGTAGTTTGCATCGCGTCGCGCGGTCGCGCGGATGATACGTTATTGGGGAAACGACCTAAACAACATTATAAAATTAGTCTTCGACGGAATTAGCTAGACAAAATATTTTCAAGTTTGAGAACCATGGTCCTTTTATAGTGTCAGTGAATAAAAAAGTGTGTCACAATTAGTTTTGTGTGTGTGTGTTTGTGTCTTTTTTGAAGTAAGTTTATTGCACTGCCGCCTTTTTATTGTTGTTCTTAGGAGATTGTAAGTATGATACACGGCGAAGAAATTAAAGTTAAAAATTGTCTTACTACTAGCTAGCCAACTTATTTAACTCACAAGGACGGATTTTTTATTATTTCATGATATAAAAGTTATAACTGTTGACGTATATTGTTTGAAAAATTAAAAAAAAAATGTTTCATATAAGTACAGGTCATGTGTAATGTATGTATATTGTTGTTTAAAAAGTTTATTAAAACCTTTTAAGAACTTTGGAAACGCGACGTATTCTGGAAACAAAATTATATCTACTTTAAAATCTTTTTTAAGTTTCCTTATTGCCAATATGTATTTTTTGGCGCCTAACAGCTCATTCGACTTAATTTTCTTATATTCAAGTATTTTAAAATTGGTACCTACGCTTAAATTACTAGATTTTTGCTTAATTTTTATTGCTTATTCCAACATTCATTGTTACGAGTACCTAATACATGGTATCGTCATAATGTTTTTTACCGTGCTGCACAGTAAAAGTAAAACTATTTCATTCAAAACCCTGACGAACCCTCGTATCGACTACCGACTAATCTACTTAGCGTCTGGGTTTAATTTGCGACGTGTAGGTGTTTTGTACCTACAGCTTTAATACCGTTGGATATTATTAACAAGATATTATCCTAACGATAAACAATGAAATATTTCTAATTCCTGTTATTTAACCATGTTTAACATTGGATAGCGGTATTAGTGTGTAAATAGTAGATACACACATGATTTTCGATTCTGTCTATTGCATTTTGAAAATTTTCTCTAATAATAATTTAACATGCTGACAATATCTACTGCTAAGTACTGTTGAAGAGTAGAGTTATTCAAGAAGCGTGTAAAAGCACAATTTGTTGGTAAGTTTTGCTATAAGTAGGGTTAAAGAGTGCAGTATGGGATGTGCTCAGGAGTTACATTCACGATCTTCTCCATAATTTCAAAACGCCTTTACAAAATTGAGGTAGATAAAAAAATTACATGCATTAACGTATCATTAATAACTGTATAATTATAATTAAATTCTTTTTAGCTAGTTTTCCGCCCGCGGCTTTTTCCGCGTGGGATTCGGTTATATCGCGCGACTTTTTCGCGATAAAAAGTATTCTGTCCTTTCCCAAGTTCAGTTCTATCTTCATAGGTACCGAATTTCATCAAAATCGGTTCAGTGGTTTAGGTGAGATATCAAGTAACATTTCAAAAATATCGTTATTAGTTTAAGCTTCACTGTTCACCAGCTGTTTTGTCATATTGGTTTAAAGATTAATAGCAAAACAGGGGTGCCGGGTGTTTTGGCCGGGGGTGGGAAGGGTGACCATCGGTGTGGCACTGGGATGCCATGTTGCTTATATAGGTGTGCCGGCTGACCTAAAAACAGAGTTTCGTGTTGACAGACATTGTTAAAGTTATTTACAAAGAACCGCCACACCTAACTTAGCTTTAGTAGCAGAGTGGTTTACCGTTTAGGTACAAATATTTTATGACTTTGCGAAAAATGTCCTGCCTACCTGGTTTTTGCGATTAACTTCTATTCGCTACGAACAAATTAAGTAAGTAGTACGTTTAATAACCCATTTTTCAGTAGAAGCTCTTTATGTTAGCATCCTATCTTTCATTTAAAAATTAAACTTCGATTCAAGTGCACTCAAATAAAATTAGTAGAAAAATTCGTTCCTGTACCTACTGGCAGTTGAAGCTGAAATTCGAAGTCATCAAATTTTCAAAAAAATTCTCTAATTCTTTAACTGAAGTTACGCACTCCAATTTTATTTAGGTAGGTATGCACCTCTGTTACTTTTGATAATTGAAGATATTTTCAAAAATATTGTTATAGGTAGAGGGTATTTTCGTCGTAGTTTTAGGAAAAATCGTGTTGAATGGGAATTTAATTAATGAAGGACCTAAATTTGGTTTCCTTGCTACAACCGTATTTTGCATAAACATTCGCATTTAATTATCACAAGTCAATCCGGAGCGGAGACATCTCAGCGACTCTATCTCGTTTATTTCCGTCTGTCTATTCAAGAGGTGGGTAACCTTTACAACACGACCGATTCCGTTGATATTATGTCAAGGCATGTGGCTTGTTGTCAGAAATATAATATGGGACATTTAAAATAATATTTCTGGGCAACATGTGTTGATGATGTCAGCGATGACGTAATGCCATGGCATGCTCGAAGCAGTAACCGGTTCCGCCACCTCCGCCGACCTCCAATTATGTTAATATTGTTCCTCTGCACTTTACTCCTTTGCCTCTACATAATATCCAATTGGTGAAATGGTTGTTCTATGTGTGTTGCGGTTACTTACTTATATCATTTTGAAGTTATTTTTTATTTTAGATAATTCGCAACGCAAACAAGGATTGTGTACATAAGCTCGTTTCAAGGTCATTTTGATCGATTTTTTCGTACCTGCCTCTCACGGTCGACTGGCTTCATGTAAAGACATACCTATCTAATCTATCATTTAAGTCTGTCTGTAGTAGTAGACAGGTTAAAGATAGGTAAGTAAGAACTAAATACAAAATATCTTGGAAACTTACATTCAGTAATGATAAGTAAAAACAAACTTGCAAACAGCATTGCAAAAATTACGATGAATGGAACTTTCTCAAATTACAGTAAACAACATAAATATTATCATGTTCCAATCTCAGAGAATAAAGAGTAAGGTTGGAGAAAGACATACCACAGACCACAGACGGTGGCAGAGAAAGATCATTACCGGTCCAGTTGTTCGAAGCGTAACGAATAATGATGTTATGATGCGACGCGACCGCGACGTGCGTGCTCTTGCTCTTCTTATCAGTTTAAAAGATTTCGCACTCATTATAAATATGCATAAAAACATTGTTACATTACGGACAAAGGAAATTACGTACTGTATTAGGTGTCTGACAGTAAGGTACTAGGTAACTATCTACAACATAAGACTTAAAACGGAAACCACTACATTAGCTTAGATGGGAGCGGTAGGTAGTTTATCAATGAATCATTTGAGCAACATGAATTATTTAATTTGTATGTTGTGAAATCTATTGTCCATCCATACACGTTCAATCGATTGCGACTGAACTGTTACGCTGCTCGTTGGCGTCGCTGGTGATGCCGATTTTGTTGGTCCTTTGGAGCAACGGTGACTCATGCATCCATCCATCAGCCTTTCGACGTCTGTTACTGAACATAGGTTTCCTTAATTTGATCCACTCTGATCGTTCCTAAGCTTTCTGAATCCAGTAGATTATGCTCGACGTCTTCTTCAAGCCGTCTATCCTTCTAGTAGGGGTGCGCTTTCTACTCCTAAGTACTTATAACCTTTATTATCATAAAATTAGGCTAACTCATAGGTGTGTTACATAATTACCTACGGTATGTATTTTAGGCACTTTCTCCTGTATAATGAATAGTAAATGCCCTATTACGCTCATATTTTATTCAAAAGGTAAACACTTTCCACATTATAATGTTATCAATTCCATTAGTGTAGAGTAATACCTACCTATATTACGTTTTTGTTTAAATACGAAGGTATCTACGTGTTCTAGCAAAAGTTTGCCGTTCGCGTGTAAAGATTATTGAGAGAGTTGTGTGAATGAAGCGCCATAATCATAAGCGGCGAACACGCGCGTCGTAGTTGGTCACGCATCGGCGACGGACCTTCGCCGATTATAGCGGTGACGACATCGCACACTCCCGACGATCCTACTCCAGTTGACGATTCCAAATATTCGCGTCTTAAAACCCGTTTTCATTATAGCTAAGGTCACTGTACCCAGTACATGTAGGTACTTATTGATACNNATTCGTACTCAGTTACTGTTTTTGAGTCACTCTAGATTAGTTTTTTGTAAATATACTCAATGTACAGACAAATTTATTTTACTGTTTTATTATAGTATAGAAGATTGCAATCAAACGGTTCTTTAATAAAAAATAATAGGTACGTCTTAACGAGCAATCATCAGTGTGTTTAAGTTTTGTCTAAAAGTTAAATACGCGAGAGGTAGGTGGTAAATTGCACGTTGTGTGTGCTGAGTGCTACTATAGTTCTTTCCTCCTTTTGATAATTGATAAAAAATTAGGTGTATAAATACTGTAACAGATAGAGTTACCATATTCCGTGAATTTCAAATGCATAACCGACCGATCCCTCTGTTATGTTTTTTCGTTCCCACATCTACAAATTCAACCCCTTATAAAATTTTCTTTAAGTTTCGGTTGATTAATTTTAGGCTTTTCTTTAATTATTCGATTCTAAACCCTTTCAAAATTCCTACTTACAAATGCTCGCCTGCCAACGTACAATTTATTATTTCTCGTACAATATCTAGAGTTTTATCCTATATCCTGTACCATCTGTTTAGTTCTTCAAGCATTTTCTAATCTTTGTATTATAACTAGGTACATTTTATCCTTTTTCCTGTATCCTTATCATTTTTCTAATTATTAAATTCTTTGTGTTTTTAGAATAGAACATTACTGTTGAACTGCGTTGTACCTAGCTATTGTTTTTGTATTAACGTTTGTTGCCCTCGCCATTTCTGGTTCTTTTGTTGAAATCTTTAGCTCTCCCTGAGAGATAATTTGAATCGAAAAGATTGCCACTATTGTCAAAGCTGTTGTTTTTAATATAAATTATAAAACTATTTTATAGAGTCGAATCTTATATTTGTAAAATCATAATGGTTTTTGTATTGAACGAAGGTATTTAGTATTTAACCGAGCTTTTCATATACTTAAAGCGATGCTGAAGAATGACACATAATTTTATCATCGTACATCCACATTACGCATAATTTTGTACGTTAGCCCTTGGTCGGCATTGTAAGTATTAATAAACGATTCAAATTAAATGATGTAATTCATTCAGTAACAATGACTAAGCTTGCTACAAATATTATTGCATCGAGGATGCGGTCAGCGCAACTGCTTGTCAGCATGTTGGCGGGTAGTCAGCACTTATAAAGAGAAGAATTCCTGACATATTTTAATGAGCGTCAATAGAACTACATATTTAAAAGACGGAATGCATATTCTGGTAAATTTTTGGTTTATAATTTCGTTCGATTTGGAAAGCCTGTGTGTATTGGCTGATACTCCGTTCCCTAAAGTAAGAAGAGAGTTGATGAGATTCGGCTCAGACGTCTCCCAAACATTACTAAACAATACTGAATACTTTAAACATACGTAGAAAAATGCTATAGGCATATTAACCGGTCTCTTCATTCTACATCGGGTCTCTGTTGCCTTTGCGACCAGGAAATATTAAAACATTTCCGTTTCTCTCTGCTTGATGTACAATTAAAGTAGAGCGGAAGCACCAATGGAAATAACTAAATCATTTTGTTGTTTACAAAACATAACCGTGCCGCTTCCGCTCTCCTGTAGGTATTCCACTTTGAACCTTTCATAAGAGTTACAATAATAGGGGTTTTATTAATTATTGTAATTTAATTATGTAAAACCCAAAGTTAATTACATCTTAGTACACAGTTTCAACAAAGTTCGCTTGCTGCTCACCGATAAAGAAAAACAAGAACATTCCGATTTGAACATTACCTACGTTTAAGTGCTGTCCTGTTTTATGGTTTCCTATTTGTAATTGCAAACCACAGAATAGGAGAAAAGTTATTACGACTACTCCCAAAAGCCTGATGACTCCATTTAACGAACAACATACTGACATGCAATCTCGCAATAACTTGCCATAACGTAACTTAATGTTGATAGGTTTAGGTTGGGTTTAGGTTATTAAGCTTATCTATTAGAGGCATTATGACTTACGATTATTCTTGTGGGTTTCTAAAAGGTAGGTATGTAAATCGTACAAGATATTATCTTTATTCGTTAGTGCACATTACAAAGTTAGTAAAAAGATCCTACTTTTAAATTGAATGCAAATTAAAGTGGCCTTTATTAACTTTATTCAGTAGGTAGTCATCCTACACACATAATCATGTTGTGATTGATTCGTTATCTGGCATAATTAAGAACTGTCATGAGAAAGCTTACTAAACTAGTCTTACAAATAAATACTCATGAACACCGTAAAGTACGTAACCCAGATAACTTGAGCGATACCCTTTCGAACTACCGTCGCCATCGCCGTTCGCAGCAACTCACTTATAAGTATATAAACAACTGCCGACAGTTGTATTGACCTAAAAAAAGTATTCTCAAGCAACGGCCATGACTCAGGAAATGTGTAAGAACCATTCAAGTATAATGCCATTATGATACTTGCTTCTAGGTAAGACTGCGAGTACTTTTCATGAAGCAATTAGTGAAAGTAGCATAAAATAATTAATAAAAAAAAATCTTTTGCTGATTCTTCTCTGATAATTGCACTGACACACTGGTGTTTTGTAGGCTGGTAGGCTTAATACCTAAGTCTATAATTTTATCGATGACCATAATTACCTACACGAGATTCTGTCGAATCAGGGATGTTGTCACTACTTTATGAGATCATAATAGAATCTCACGTCATTTTACATCAACTATTTTTACGATCAGTACACTCCTGTAAATTAACATTAACAAATGACTGTCGCACGTGGGCGAGTTTACATGGCCATGGCCCCGATTAGCAAATAGTGCTTTGTAATGGAATCACTTATAAATACATTTTTATCTGTAAATGCAAGAACTCGTAATT
>LGAG01000797.1:1646347-1663653 GCA_001278395.1 Lerema accius
TGATAAAAAGTGAAGTACCTACTTTAAGACTCCAAATCATCAAAATCAGCTATTACCCTGGACTTTACTTGCATATCCAGGATTATTAATAATTGAATTCTATACGTACCTACGTATCCAGTAGTACATTCATCCTATTAGTCCTATTACAAAATATAGTCGGTAAATTAGCAAAGGCACTGAACATTAATTTATTAATTCGCGGACACAGCGACATCGCGCCAGGCGTAATTGGTTATTAATTGTGTAATAGTCAAGCGCAAGGGGAATGACGTAGTTGGACGTCGCAATTACTTACATTAACCTACCCTTAAATACAGTCTGTAGGCTTATTTAAACCTTAATACCCGGTAATCAAGAATGAAACTCCCACTGGTTCATTTAAATTCAACATCAATAACAAAACTCTATCTTTAATTTCAGAAGCAGGATGCCAATACTTCGATCTCCCTGATTCAAAATCGTGAAATTATAACAGAAGTAAGATGAAGGCTCTTATTAACAAGAATCTCATTACACTAAAATGTGTTCTTTTCTGCTTTCTCGCAGGTAAGTGAAAGGAACTCCTTTTTAAATAACACTTAAGTACGTCATTTACGAAAGAAGAAGCAGAATTTTAAGCAAATACCAGTAGTGCAAAGAAACGTTAGTTAATTTAAAAAGTGGTGTAGTCTCCAGACCATATCTACAAAGTTGCTTTGGTAGATGTCACATCGGTCACGTTTAATAAATACGTCGAAGCTGTATTGCAAGCTTCCGTGTAAGGAGTGTCGGGCTCACATGAACATCGAGTGGTACTGTAGTAGGGACCGTTCACCTCGAACTTACCAGTAGGTATATAGACATAGATGTATACCAAGACACTTATGGGTATTAAATCTTTTGTAATTATCCTCTAATCTTCTGATGTTATCTCGATACCTTCCAAATCGACGAAGACTGCTGCCTACTAATTTATCTACAAGTAAAAATAAATAGCATAAATATAAAATTCAATCATATTCTACTAAAGAAATATAATAAATTTAGGGTAGTAGCTGAGGTCAGTTTTATAGAAATGTCCTATAGATAAATAGGTGCGTAAATATAAAATATTATGTTATTTCTCAAAGAACATAACTTCAAATTTAAGCCTGCGATATCTCGAGCATAAATTGAATTTCCAAATGCAAAACTAGTACCTATAACGTTCTAGCTTTAGAGTCTAGCTAGACTATTCTAGAGACTAGGATAACTGAACTTATATATATGAGGTATAACATTTTGATGTCTTGTGGTATTTTTACTACACAACAATGGGCACGCCGGTACCAGCCACACCGCTCATTGTACCTCGTCGCGTAGGTAGCTCTACATTTTGTAATAGGCACACGTATTATTCTATTTCGGCTTAGTAACTTGTGCCGGAGCGTGATGATAAATTAAATAATGTTATGGCATCATACATGACGGACTTCCTTCTATATAACTTTGTTGTTTGTGCCTAGTTTTGGCGGAATTATTTAACATATTTTTGCAAAAAATGAAGGTACCTAATTAATCTTGAAAAAGGTATATTTCACAATATTGAAAAACTGTAATTATATAGGTACCTATCATAAAAGTCCGAATGCAAAATAGCCGTGTGCTCTTTTCCCTGCTATATTTAAACAATGTTTACGCGTAGACAGTTTCAGCGATGATATCGTCACGAACTAATGGCCGAATTAATATTCAGCAATAAAAGTCTTAGGTACCTACTGTTTTATCGAGGGTATAATGTTCGGAATGCTATAGAAAATATAATGATTTCATTGAAGCGTTTAATTACACACAGAAATAGTATGGGTAAATGAGACCTTTTCTTGGCTAGCAGTGTGAAAACTGAATGTGATCTGGGCTAAAATTTCGTGGACATTGGCCAATTCTAGTTCTTAGCCCGAATACTTTACATAGGTTTTAACAACTTATTAACGTCTACTTCAGTATCAACTGGTCCATTATTTTCCGACAGGCATAGGATGCATCTACCCGTTCCTGCCACTGCACATGCTGTCCATTGGCTTGGACCGGGGAGAAGCCCGTCTCATATCAGCAGTAGCGCCGTGCATCGCACTGCTTGGTCCAGCCATTTTGGGACCGCTTATTGACAGGTAGGTACAGATACACATTTATTAATTTTTATATGAGTCTAAATGACTTCAACAAAACGGCATCTTTTTTTTGAGCAACGGCTTTACATGTGAGGAGTGGTGGAGCGGCGTAGCGTCTTTAGAGACAAAGTGGCCTGTATTGATAATAAAATTCTAATGTGGAACCAAAACGTTAAATCGATGATTTTCGTTAGATCTACATTAGGTCTATATAAATCATTATAAATTTAATTGGGATACGTAACAACACAAAAACAGATACTTACAATTAAGTCTGTAGAAATTTCTTGTACATCCGTACTAGAGTTTGGTACATATTGAATAACATTCTCCAACATTTTCATGTCTTGTAGGCTGTCGGTAGGACGCGGATCTACCGGCGGAAGTACAGGGCCCAGTGGTTCGGGTCGCTTACTGCGCATCGTCACCGCTGGCTGCCTCATACTGAGTGCCATTTTCTACAGTTTGCTGCTGGCCGTACCTTATACCGAACGACATGAGGTAAGATATCAATGTCATTTAATAGTAAGGTTATTTCGTTGTTATATAGAGCGCCTGATTTCAATGTCTAAGAAAATTTCCTAGTCTACAAAATTATGACTTAGTATTAAAATTCAACTTGCTATAACTGTATTTTTTATCGCTTTCGCAAACGATGTCTTTAGAAAGCTTACATTAAATATACCTATGCTATTTTCTTATTTAACAAGTTTCTTTTTGTCAGGCTCGACGGCCACAAGTGCTGTTTCTATGCGACGCGGACGGTGCGTACGTCATGCAAGAGGTCTGCACGGAGGGTATGCGGTGCAACCGATGGGAGGGCGAGAAGGTTTGATATTATTTGTTTAATTACTGGTTTATTATGTATTTAAATCGTTACCTTAATTAAAATTTAGTGTAAGTTATACTCAGCTAAAAATATTCGATAAATGATGGAGCTTCTGAGCTAAAGATCAATTTCATCGGTAGAAATGTGTATTACTATTTAACTTATCAATTATGTAATTTAGTCCAGCAAATTCAAAAGTACTTACCATAAATTTGTCTATCAAGTCCGTCTCGTACATAAAAAATGGCCAGTTTAATAATATAACTAAGGCTATGAACAGACAGGTGTGTTGGCGGTGACATCTTGCGAGTACGGCTGCGCGGATCAGAAGCTGGACTGGGCATTAGAGCCGTTCATCACTACTTCTACGACCACCACACTCAGCCCCATGTACAACAGCGTCGCCAACGCAACGGTAAGCTACCACTATCTTATGTTTAAAAGTAACACTTGGACTCATTTCAGAATATAAACTCTACCATCGGAAGAAGTGAGCAGTGTAGCAGTAGGGAGTAATGTTTTAGTTAGGTCTGAGAATTTACTATAAATTTAAATTAGTGAGGGATTTTAGTTATAAAACTAAGCTATACCTAAAAGAGATAGTCTGTTTTAGTGTTTTTAGTGCGAGACCGTACCACCTACAAGAACCATTGTTTAAGCATTTACAAAAACAAATAGTAAGATATTTCTAATAATATTGGTTTGCAATTTTTACATTCAGGATTCAGCTAGCTCCAGGTTTTTAAATATCAAAATTCTCTAAGAACAATCTTTAAATTTTTTTTTTTGGATCCAGCCGATATCACCTGTAGTGACTGAAGAGACGGAAGACGATACCGACTTCGAGTACTATCCTCCACACTTGTGCTACAACGGCGAGTGTCTCGTGTACATGCAGCACGCGGCTCGTCTGCGAGTGCCGATATCGCTCCTGGCGCCCGACGCTGACGACAACTCCACTATGGAAGGAAATTATTGCACTTACAGAACTGGTGAGTTATTTCCTAGTTTTTCGTGACTTGCTTCATGATGGATGGATAGCTTATTGTAATTGCTGGGGTAAAATTCCAATTTTTTTGTTTGGTTTTCGACTCATAACTGTGACAAATGCGATATTTTTCTGCAAGAAACGAATAGTAAAATTAAGTGAAAATTAGAAAAACAGAATAAAACATTAAGGGGTGCGGCTGGGATCACCCAAAACTCACAGAGGAGACCGGCATAGGAAAATCGCTAAAGAAACCTCACGTGATTTGAGCCCAAAACGACATTTAAAGATAACTTTTTGGCTCTAGGTGGGTCATTGCGGTGCCCAGTACCCCATGACGTAATGAACCGTATCCGGGGCTACGAGACATGTGTCCCGGGCGTGCGGTGCAAGGTACTCGACCCTTACGACGAACCGGGCGGTGTCTTGGTCGACGCCGAATGTCGGCTCACTGTCGGTGACCCGGGATATACATTCTGGACTTACTTCGTCATTAGGTAAGTTAACTTTGTTATCTAGCTTTATACAGCGCTCATATAAACTTACTTGGGTGGTTAAAACTTTTATATAGCGAGTTCGTTCAGACTTGTTTGTGTGCGAAGGATGCCGGCTCTAACGACAAGATAAGACGTTTAATTAAATCCCATCAGTAAATTAATCTGTGCTCACGTTAATTATATACATTAAATGTAGGAGGTTATTTCTCTCATTTACGACTAAACCAGTCATTCGCAGTGAGATAAAGTTTGATTTATGTTTGCAAATCTGCAGTTTTAAAATATAATATACTTAATAGATTTTATTACGATGTTGACTTCTACTCTACATTACTATTTAATTTCTAGAATTTAAGGTTTATAATTATGTGGCATCACTTTCACTTCAGATTTTTCATCAGCTGTCACATAATAAAGCTCTATTGACTACCTCCCACCCGATAACATAACACTAACAATTTACTATCACGATGTTCTCTCACAGGATGTTAGCGGACATTTGGCCGACGGCAGCTCTAGCACTATTAGGCGCGGCGTGTGTGATAGCTACTCGAGAGACGTCGTTAGGTCGCGGTGACGTGGGCCGGCAGCTGGCCGTGGGCACGCTGGGGCTGGCCGTGCTGCCGCCGCTGGGCGCGCTGGCTTCCAACGCCATGCCCGAAGACCCATACCTCGTGCCATTCCTGCTACACGCGATCTTCATGATTATCGGAGCTCTTATACTCATATTTGACAAGTAAGTATTGTTTGTTTGAAGTTTGGATACATGTGACTCTACCCTCACTTTTACTTTGGAAGTACTGTGTGTTAGTATTACAGTTCGATTAGTTGTTTTTTTGTCATTGAACATGGAAAGGTCAAGGGAAATTCTGTGTATTTAAAATGAAATAGCCTTAGTATAATATCTGTACATACTATAAAATAAATGTTGTAGGTAGATATTAAGCATTGTGATCACTCAAATTGTGGATTAATTTACCAGTTGTTAGTCACTATTATTATAACCCTGCTGATATCGTATTAATAATATTATGTGATTCATGTGCGAGTCACATGCGATAATGAAAATCGTTAAACGTCGCCTTTAAATAATAAATTACACCGTCATTTAAATATAGACGCTTAAATCGAATTAAATTACATTATGCAGAAATTATTGTGCAATTTATATTCAGCGATTGTATTGTATATGGTCCAACCACAACAAAACAAAATTATCATAATAGTGTGTAGGTAACTACATCAACCAAATGTTATACTGGTGTAAGTTTAAAACAGTAAATATATGGTGTAAGTAGTATATTATATACTCGTAGAATGCTATTACATACAAAAAAGGAGAATATCATAACTTTATCAATGTTTATATTGAATACATATAAAAATAGACTAAGATGAAAAGAGACACCCATTTGACATTAATATTAAGAGTGTTCTTAAGTTTCATTTTTTAGACACACTAAACTACATACATCTATCTATTCGAGTAGTAAATGGGGTCCATACATTTAGGAACATGCCGCTATCAACTCCGGAGTGGTGGTGGCACACGGCGACGGGCGCGCTCGCGCTGCCCATGAACGCGGTTCGTCGGTACGGCGCCGAGACCGCTGCATTATGCGCTGTACTGGCTCTGCTCGGCGCCTTGTGGGGGGCCATCGACTCTTACCTGCCTTGGTAAGTATTATAATTAATATAACGTTATCAAGGTTTTTTAGATTTTCATGTGCGGCATAAGACGGTAGAACTCAAGTCTTTTTGGCCTCGACCTTTTCACGGCCTACTATTGAGCACAGATCTCCTAACGCTCTGCTCTAGTGCGGAGGAGAGGTTAGTGGGCTACTTGAGTGACCAAAAATTTTTGTGCCATCCAAAGACCTCCGAAACTGAAAAACTGTGACTAAATAACATGCAAAACGAATTCACTAGGAACCGGACGAATTTTAAAAAACTGGTTGGATTTCTAGCTTCGATAATTTGTAGATGTAAAATGTTAACATATACCTACATCTGAGCGCCCGCATCGTCTTGGCCATTGCCCTGTGCATTCATTCATACGTGAAGATAATAGGTACAACGTTCTTTACAATAAGAGACTATATTGAACGACCGTGTACAAAGACATACTATCCTAACAACAAAATTGAGGTTACTCATTTCACAACACAAGTCGACATGAAAAACTTCGTCCTATAAAAATGAATTTTGTCAATCTTCGCATTCTTTTAATAACATAAACTAGCAAAGCGATAAGATGTTGTTCTGCAACATATTTTGATCTTTAAGTCCCCAAACATTATCATACCCACATACAATTTTAGTCACGTCGTCACTGCAAATTCGCATTTTTTTTAATTAGAGGTGCGCGCAAAATACACTCAGGCCTCCGTTTAGCGACCATCTTTCGAATCACTAATATCAAAGCTAAATTAGGTACCTACAAGTTTTACGGTTGTTCCAGGCGTGTGCAGGAACTAAACGGCACGTGGGTGGAGGTAGCTCTGACGAGCACAGCGGGCGCGCTGCCCGCCGTGCCCGCGCTCTGGTGGGCTGAAGCTCTGGTGGACTACGTGGGGCACTCCAACCTCTTCATCACCGCTTTTACATTCTACTGCTTACGGTTTACTGGTAAGACATCACTTGGAGTACCTACTGAAGAATTCATTAAATAATGTACCTATGTTGATGAGTACGTGGGTGATGATTCTTAAAACGAAAATTAGCAAGTTTCTGAGTAATAAGTAGAAAAATTAATAGTGCTGGGTAACATACCTGTCTAATCGTTGGGAAGTTTAGAGGAGGTTATCTAACTTAAGTTACGAAGTCTTTTTGTCTTTAACGACACTCTAGTAAGCAAGGGATCAATTTCAGTACCTACCTACTCTCAACGCGAAAACGGTAATTTTAGTACATTGCTTACCTAATAGGACTGGCTAAGAAGACAGTTTTTACTTTAGTTGTTTTTTCGAACTCTGATTATGTTCAAAGTGTTCAAGAAACACGTAATAATGAGTTACCTACATCATGTAGTTGTAGCTCCATGGAATACTAGTACCTTGTACGCTTCCCGGTTCTCGCAGGTCTGGCATACGGCGTGTCGTACGCGTGGATCGTGGTGTGCGAGGTGCTGGAGGTGTTCACGCTGAGCCTGGTGTGGGTGACGGCCATCCTGTACTTCCGCCACCTCGTGCCGCGCAAGTACACCACCTCGGGACAGGCGCTGCCCGTCATCGCGCACTTCTGTATCGGTCAGTTCCACTTCTTATTTCTTATTATTCAGTAAGTTATCATCATCGGAATTCGGAACTTATAAATTACCCACTGGAATCGCATCTCGGCACAACGTGAGGGGACTCGAGTGGGTAATATCCAGTGTTTAAATTACGATAATTTTATCATTACATTTATAAACGCATTTTAGTTTTTCGATTTAAAAGTGTGTTTTAATCGTTAACAACAGCACGTTTTTAATCTGATTTACATATTAAATGCATTTTCGCCGGCTTACGTGCGGTATCCGTTCGGAAATCTATTTTGGTCCTTCGATCCGGATGGATTGAATGAAGTGCTATAAAATATCCCTCGGTCCTAATATTATATAGGTCGGTGCATCGGCGCGATAGTAGGCGGGATGGTGACGTTTGAGCGGCCAGATGGGGCAGCGTGGCGCGCGCTGGGCATCGCGGCTTTACTCGCTGCGGCGTTGTATCTGGCGCTCTACCATCTGTTGCTGGCACCGCGTTGTGCCTCACCTGCCGCGCCGCCGCCGCATCACTTACTACAAGGTACTAACTTTCACTACTACATATTAATACAAAAGTCATCATAACATGTTTGGTGGTCCAAAACTACCTAGTGATCATTTTTTGGGAAACTGTTACTTACCGCTTCTGTGTTACTATTCAAATAGAATTTAAACTCCTCCTCCAATACTGTGGTAGTAATAGTTAACTTTCAGGGTTAGCTTCTCAATTAGGAACCTTTATAGTTCAAATCATGCAGACAGTAAACAAAATACTACAGAACCCTAGAACTGAGATCAATTAAAACTAATTAATAATACAGAAGTAACCCACTTGGGTAGACAACTTACTCGATTTTGCAACATTAATTAAACGGCATCCCATTGCCGTAACCCAACGGCCCAACAGTCGATAAAAATAAATAAATTAACAAAAATAAACCGTAATATAACCTACATTATGACTAACAAAAGTATTTATAATCCAAAGCCGCTACAGTCGATGGACAACTTAGTGGCAAAGGTATGACCGTAAACGTAAAACAATTCTACTTATAGCACCTTGCACATAATTTTGTTAAATGTCATCAATAAACATGAGAATTGATCATGTAACATTTTGGTAGTTTTCTTTGTTTTTAATTTTTAAGTCGTGAGCACAAGTGCCTTATTTTTAACGCCAAAAAAATGTTTGTTTTCGTCGGGAGGAAATTAATTAATTATTATATTGGTAAAAAGTCATTGTTATTAACAACAACATCAGTTGATCAAACATTCCAGAAACTTGAATCTTCGAAAGTCTTACGTGCACTTTCACTTTTATCTTTACGTTTCCGCTTTGCACTGAACTTTCACTTTATTACACACATTACTTTCGTCCTACTCTTATCCCAATTTCATTTCGGTTCGACTTTACTTAATACTGTTATTTTTCCATTAAAATCTATCAGCCGTCACCCCTATACAAATCCTTTAGCTTTCATGTCTTCTTTTATAGCAACCATCTTTTTCTTCCGTTATATCTCCATCTAAACATTTATTCATATCCATAACTCTTCTCGTCAACAAGACTTATCCCTCATCATTGCTCCTACCAAGACGCGAACTCACACCATTAGATTCACTTTAATATTTTCTGTTATATTTTTTTCTATCAATGAAACTACTATAATGTATAACATTTCAGGTTTGAACGCGAACGGCGCGTCGAACGGCAGCTACTCTCCGATGCGCGTGTACCACGAGGAGCGCTCTCGCAAGGGACACTTCCGATACTGATGTTGCTCTGTTGTTGCTTGTTTTTGACCTATCTAGTTGTAATTTCTAATAAGTACTTTAATGTGATATTGACTACTCATCAAATTTTCGATTTAATCGTTTTATTTAAAATCTATTTTTAATATTACTGCCGCATTTGCATTTGTGCCCATTTTTCATTAAATGGTTTTTTTTCTTGAAGGCGTAGTTTAATTTATCATCATAACGTTACTTAATATTGTTGTAACATTTTTTTTGTTCTAAACGTGAACTTCAAAGATTTGAGACTGAAAACTAAAATTGACCTATGGGTCACATCACATGTGTTACAGGTATTAAAAAAAATATGGATGTTAGGTAGGACTGGCTGGTAACAGTGGTTATTTCTTTTTAACATTCTATTGTTTTGGAGCTGTCAGATTTAAGGTTGATGAACGAAATAGAGTAAAGTAATGTATAATTAAAAGTGGATAATTCAAGTATTTATTGAAGGGGACATATTTTATTACAATCCTGGCGCAGTGTAATATTTCAGAAGTGGGATGAAACAGCAAAACATATATTTTTTTCGGCTACGCCCACAAATATATGAAATACAAGGTAATGTCATTTGTCATGTATATTGATTGATTTGATAATATTAAATTTTAATACGGCTTTTAAATTATACAACCTTAAAGTTAATTTACAATAAAATAGAGATAAATAGAAATGAGAGTGGATGTTATATTCATCATTATTTTGTTACGACAACCAGTATAGTGTAATGTGTGGTCAGGTAATAAATACAACCGTCGAATGTTTGAACTGTTATTCTGGCTTTAATTACTATAAACATAAATAATTCAGCTTTTACAAATCATGTTCATCTCATTTTCAGTTATATAAAAATCTCCCTCCTTTTTTCTACCACAGACTATCCATTATGTTTTCCCGCCAAAAATCAAAACTTAAAACAGACTGTCAGCATCACGATATCTATAAATGATATATGTTAAAATAAAACACGAGAGTATCTGTAATAATCATAACTAAAAAATATTTATAAATAACTTAAATGAAATAAGAAGTTTCAAATGTGTTGTAGTAATTGTGTAAATGGCTGTGTAGTTGAATAGTGTGTGGTTGGCACGAGGACTGTATTTGATGTCGGCCACGATGAACCTCCAGGTAATTGTAATCTATGATGTCGACTGTGCGTTTTCGTGACATTCGGCTATTTGGTGTCTACAATTGATTTACTTAAGATAGGGGTCAATATATTTCTTACAGGTTGCGTCACGGTGACTGGTTCAACGGTCTCTACGACCGACGTAGTAGCTGTGTGGCTAGCGCAGTGGTCTATGTGACCGACGTGACAGTCTGTGTGACCAACATGTGTCTGTGTGACCAACATGTGTCTGTGTGACCAACATGTGTCTGTGTGACCAACAAGAGTCTGTGTGACCAATATGAGTTTGTGTGACCAGTATGAGTCTGTGTGACCAACGTGAGACTGTGTGACCAATATGAGTCTGTGTGACCAGTATGAGTCTGTGTGACCAACGTGAGTCTGTGTGACCAACGTGAGTCTGTGTGACCAGTATGAGTCTATGTGACCAATATGAGTCTGTGTGATCAGTATGAGTCTGTGTGACCAACGTGAGACTGTGTGACCAACATGTGTCTGTGTGACCAGTATGAGTCTGTGTGACCAATGTGTAGTTGTGTGACTAACGTGACAGTATTTGTATGTGACCAAGGCAACAGTCTGGGTGACCAACATAACACTTTTCAATAACTATTGTATTGGTATCCAACGATTAACGATTGTATTAATTTCAATAAACGAAGGGACTCGTTATTTGTAGGATGGCCGAATGTTACAGGTATTAAAAAAAATATGGATGTTAGGTAGGACTGGCTGGTAACAGTGGTTATTTCTTTTTAACATTCTATTGTTTTGGAGCTGTCAGATTTAAGGTTGATGAACGAAATAGAGTAAAGTAATGTATAATTAAAAGTGGATAATTCAAGTATTTATTGAAGGGGACATATTTTATTACAATCCTGGCGCAGTGTAATACATGTCTAATAAAAGTCGAACCAAATACCATTCATTCTCAGAGGAGAGTTATGGCGTTTACATTGCATTTAAGCTATGACAACGTGCAATTAATTATAAACTGATTTTTGAAACCGTTAGGTCAGTAATTAGTAACTTTAAATAAGTAGTGTAAATTAATCAACAAAACAAGGCTAATTTAGAAATACACATTTATTGCATTTCCTAAAAAACAAAATCAATTTATCACAAAATTACAAGATCTTGCATTTGGAAACTTTTGTTTCAGAGCATAGAATTAAAATTGTTAGTCTGCCCCGAGCAGACATCACCTATGTTTACCGACACGCTTTATGTACAATAACTTTGTGTGTGTCTATTACAAAACACTATTCATCTAACGGAATATGATAAAGAAGAAACTCCTTTATAAACCTTACAACTAACACTTACAAACTATTTTATATATAGATTCTCTTAAATACACAATAATATAACTAAGGATGTTATTTCAAGTAACAATGTTGTAATGCAATGTAAAATATGTTATAGTCTTAATCTCTACAATTACAATGCGTCCAAAGTAGCTACAATGAACATATTAATAATTAGTTGCGAAGCTGTTTTATAACCTTCAACATCGTCACATTTATATTAACATACTTATATACAGGGCCCACATTGTTATACAAAAAAAAAATACATTATATACATTATATTATAATAAAATAAGAAATAGATGAACACTGCGTTAACAGGTATTATGTTTTTGTAAATGTAATTATAATATCTAACAACACCAGTCACAATTTCGAGCACTCTATGAATTTAAAATAAAATTATAGTGTGAATGAGTACCACATTATTGAACATCCAAAATTATTATTATTATGATATATGTATACATTCTAATACACTTCTAATATAAACCCGAATTTTGCATAGCTATATAAAATATGAAATACAAATAAATTTCCAAGGTTAAACATAGAACAAACAGAATATATCACCACTTATCATCAGGTGGTGAACTTGAACTTGCAACAAGAAAAAAAAAGAAAAAAATACATCTACAAACAAACAAATTGACAACGACGAAATAATTACACCTAAATGCTGTCATAAAGAAAATAATCTTTAGTCTAAAATTAAAACAAAAATTAATGATTAATAAATAATCGAAGTATGTACCCTTTATTATTTATCTAAATACCCAATTGTTTGCAGAATTATGAATACAGTTTATTCCTTTAATCGTTAACAAGACACACCATGCATTTAAATATCAATTCCTTATTCACACAATTTCTATATTATTACAACCTGATAGAAACACAATTTTTTTTTGTTGTTTACAGAAATCAATAATTCGACTGGCCTATGCAAGTTAAATTTGACATCACAGCCAACTTTACTTTCATAAAAGGGCAACTACCTAATCGGGGAATACATACAAAAAAAAACATAATCGACTTGCGAGCTATCCCGCGGTGAAGCCTATTGATTACTTTTGGAAGCTATTAAAAGTAATTTCTTAGTAAAACTAACTGCATCCGATTAGGCTAAATAATACCCTGGTAGATGCTACTATGAGCTAGCAAGAAAACGATTTAAGGGATATTTTCCTAGCGCAAGACGTTTTGAACAAAGACAAAGTATTGAATTTATCCCGAGGGAACCTATTTCTAGGACGATGTGACAAGATGATTTAGCCGTTAATGCCTTGTTTAGTCACGCATATGTAAACGTCCAAATCATTGTAGAGGACCGTAAAAACGGGATAAAATGTATCCTACGTTCTAATTTTAATTTGGTAGCGCGACAACGAAATGCATACATACGAATATTCATACATCTTCAAACTTTTACATTTAATAGAACAGGATAAATCCTGATTTGAAAGTCTCTAACGAACGAAATGTATCGCTTGCAATAGAAAACATTGATTAAGAGAAGAGTTTAGTGAGCTAACATCATATCGTTGTCATAGGAACAATCGCCGATAAGAAACTATCTAAACTGGTCAAGTCAATAAAATGGGAAAATTCGTTTGCACAATTTTTAATTCTAAACGCATTTACTTTACCAGTTCCATCGTTGATAAAAAAAATTAAAGTGCATCTGAACCGAGCACGGACTATCTATCTAATAACGGCTTTGTGTTCAAGGAAATAAAGCTCTTTTTTATATGAGAATTGTCTACTGATCTACTCATATCCAATACACGGGCAATTGTCGGACTTAAATACCACATAAAGTCAAATTTCTTTTTTATTCCACATCTATAATAATAATTTTATTGTGCGTTACGTCCATCAACAAAATAATATACAAGAAAAACTTTATCAATTGGTGTGGTAAGCACACTTATTAAAAATAATAAAATATAAACACTTTTTTAATTATATTCGTCTAATCTAAACTTATAGGCATATTACAAAACTGTAACAATTATTTATACTTGTATTTTCACAAACAGTTGGTACTTAAAATGTTCCATGCATAAATCAATTAATTTTATGTTGTATTATATGGTGAAAAATCATTATCTAGAAGAAAAACCTCGTACAAAATGTAAGACTATGGTACTTTAGTAAACAAATATGGCAAAGAAATAAATATATAGTTACTTTTATACTCAAATGAAACTAGTTTATAGCTGTAAAGCACATTTTAAAATTTACTGCAGAAATATAAATATTTTTTCAAGTATCCTTACATAGTTTAAATGTTTAGTCAATAATCATAATTACCTCAGGCAGGTACATCCATCGCAGTCAAGTTTTCTTTACCAATATCATCTGCAGGTTCATCTTTTAATAAATTTTCAATCATTTCTTCACTCATTTCCGAGTCATCCGTCTTTCTATCATTATGATATTGACCTGTACTATCATCTTTTAAAATCATTTCATCCTTCTTACTGTCTATTGAACTTTCATGTTTCACATCTGACGGATTTGTGTCATCTTCTTCACCATTTACATTACTTGAATCTACTTCATTACTTTTCGAGGCAATACTTTTAGCACTGTCTTCGGTCATTTCTTTTTCTCCATTAATACTATTTTTACAATTAGTAGAATTATCGTTGCTTTTTTTAGAACTCCAATTTTCAGTGACTTCATTCTCATTATCTTCTAAAACATTTGGGTTGTCAGGCAGTATAGATTCTTCTTTGTCAGAACTATCTGGTTTTGCAATAGAGTTCTCTTCTACTGTTTTATCAGGGAGAATAGATCGGTCATTGTTGCAAGACACTGGATCTCCGACAACACATAAAGGGTCCAAAATATGTACACCATCCGTTTTTTCTAAGGATTTTTCGCTACTATCATTATGATCACTGCTCCCTAAAACGGTCAGGTCGACCTCTTGGCTTTCATTCACAGTTGACTCTACAGAATTTTCATCTATAAAAATTGGATCATCATGATCATCATGCAATATTTCCACATCATCGTCATCTTCACTCGTGTTCCCATTCATTTTTTTCAAAAGATATTGTTTAAATTCCTTGTTAACATTTTCACGAATTTCAACTAATCTAGTCTCTGACGTATGTAAGAGACGGTCTAAGCGTTTATGAAGATGCCGCATTTCAGGTACAGATCGAGTGCGCAAAAACTTCGTAGTAGCTTCCTGTTTCAACTTACTCAATCTTGACAAAGAATATTCTAAAGCGTCCACGGCATCGATTACGTTGTAACGATACCATTCTACCGGTACACTCATATCGCAATCTCTTGTAGGCGTCGTAGTTCTTTTATTTGTTTTACTACTAGATTTAGGGGTGCTGCGTTTAGATTTATTCCTATTATTAGTTTGGTTGCGAAACTCCCTCAAAGGTGGAGGTGTGATCGCTTGATTTCCAACTGAACTAAGTTTAGCTGCGTACGTTGCGCCTTTGGGTGGCATTTTAGAAGAAGCTTCATCTGTAACTGCTACAATTGTCGCTGAGTATCCGCCTGGCATGTTAGGATTCGCATTAATTGCAAAAATACGTCCATCCGGTAACCGATACATTTTGTTAGCGGATAAAGTTTGTGGATCCACTCTAAACTTTAGACCTCCAGTGACTGCATTGACAGTGACATCATTTTCTGTCATTTGTATAATATTATCAGGTGATATGTTAGGTAATGAACTAATTACCCGAGGTACTAGGGGTGGCGGCGGCGGAGGTCCCTTAGGAGTTACCACGGGCCCAATACATTGTACATCATCATCATTAGTATCTTCTGTTACCTGAAAAAAAATTATACAATAACCAATCATCAAATTTATACATTTCATCTACTAGTAAAGTAATGTTATACTTTTCGTACAAAGTTATGTTACTCATTGTTACCTATAGATGCTTATTATTATGCTTTACCATGTACAACACTGAAAACCGTCAAATAGACCTGAGAATCAAGATAGTGTATTTCGAAAACGGGTTTGCTTAAATGGTATCAAAATTTTATTTAGACCTTACCATCTCATAAACAATTTATAGCTACCCACAACAGATTTATATAGCTTATGTTTAAACTCTTACCTCACATAATGGCTCCAATGGAAAATCAGGAGTACAGACTACATCATTATCTGGAACATTATTCGTCATTCCTGCAACCGTCGCCATGTCTAAGCCCTACAAAAAAAAAATAGTAAGTATTTTTAAGCAACATGACATATAATACAATTATCTAAGAATACAACAACTTACTTGAGTCAAACTTTCTAATGACAAGTTGATATTGTCACTAACAAGCATATGGTTGAATGATGCATTGTTGCTAAAACCATTGAATATCATTGGCTGAATCGGATTCTGAGCTCGAAATCTGGTGTATGTATTAGTTTGTTTTCTGTCGTTATGAAACCGCATAGGATTTATCATGGTTGCATTTGTCATCTACAAAAAAAGTACAACATCTTTTTATATCAATTATTTATCAGAATAAAGTTTAGGTTCTACTTATTAGGTTACTTAGTGTCTACCCAATTTTTTTTTTAAATCTTGCCCCTAGTTCATAGCAATGGGTTGATTCTAAATTATCAAATCTGATCGATCTTTATGGGAGACTGATATATTTTTGCAATTCTTGTTTCTCTACTTAGGAGAGTTTATTAAGTTCTGGTCCCGGTTAATATCTTAAAATAGTCAATGCTAAGGTCATTAAAATCTGATGCCTGTGTTGGCCGCTAGCCGCATGGTTGGTACCGTACATTGATACGGGTGAAATGAAAATAAGTACTAAAAAACCACATTTACTTAGTAGTCAACTCATTAGTTTAAATGATGATTGTAAACTTACCCTCATCTTTTTAGCTATTGGTGGCATCATTACAGGTGTTAGCACTTTAGTACCTGGGGCCAAGGGATTCTTGATGATGATAGGTTTATTTTTAGGACTGGCAGGTCTTTTTTGGGGCTTCTTCTCCATTTTGATAATAGAATCATCTACATTGATAGAAGCAAATTTTTTCACCTGAAATTAAAATGGTAATATCTATACTAATATTATAAAGCTGAAGAGTTTGTTTGTTTGTTTGAACGCGCTAATCTCAGGAACTACTGGACCGATTTGAAAAATTCTTTTAGTGTTAGATAGTCCAATTATCGAGGAAACTTATAGGCTATATAACATCACGGTATGATGAATAGGAGCGAAGAAATAATGGAAAATGTGAAGAAAACGGGGAGAATGCGAGGGCTTCCGTTGCGTGCGCTGCGAAAACGGTTCAAGATATCAAAAAAATATGTATGGAAGAATTATTCCGCTTTGAATGATCTAACAAAATGTCCGCGACAGCATATGTCTATCT
>LGAG01000797.1:1670007-1694734 GCA_001278395.1 Lerema accius
TCATTGAACGCTTGAACACATTTTACTTAAAAGCTTTTCTTATTTGAAACGTTTCTAGATGAACGTTTAATATTTGAAGAAGGCATTGTGCTATTTAAGACTTGCATCTACGCTTACAGTGAAAGCACATCTGTTAGCATTGATTCATATTTAGCTGAACCACAAATGGGCGTTAATGTTCTTATTTTGTCACTTGTGCTGTTGTAATGCCAGCTGTGAAATCAGCTTAGGATAGAGATACGAGTACTTATTTAATATAAACCCTCTGTTTTTACTTATATTAGGTACTGCTTTATCTATTAAACAAAGTTACGTAATACGCTTTTAGGCTGAATAAGTTTAGACTGTTTAGAACATTTCATAATCTTATTTCGTTGGTCATAATCATTATTAAATTTTAGCGTGTTTTGGTTACATTTATATGTTAAAATGTTGCCACAATTGACCTCCAAAAAAAAGTAAAGTCACAGGGAAAAAACTTTCGTTTTGGTTTAATAGAAATAGCAGTACACAGAGAAACTTTGCACTTAAAATATCCACTTTTTTTTTCAAATAATCTTTCATGTCGATACTAATGTATAGGGATCCCTCTTAATTAAGCGGTAACGGAAATACATAATTTGTGAAATTTTGTAACTTTTTAGATATCACGGTTTAGGAGACATTGATGGTGAACCTGATGACAGACATACACGACAGCGGGCGGAGGCTTAGTACTTAATAGAGTCCCGTTTTTACTTTTTTACATACGGAACCCTAAAATCTAGATTTAATTATAAAAAAAAGAAAACAATTAATATTAGTTTTAACACTCACTACTTGTAATCCTACTAATATTATAAATGTAAAAGTTTGTAAAGGTGTTTGGATATTTGGATACATGTTTGTAAGTACTTCACCCTCTAACCGTTGAACGGATTCATCTGAAATTAGGTACACAAATAGTTTACATCCAGGAATAAGACATAGGATAGATTTTATCTTGATTATAGGTTCCCTTGGGATACATAATATATTTTTTGTACATTCATTCAAGTTACGATTTTTTCGAATTCTCCTTTCGATGGTGTGTTGCAACAATTTTTTAACATCGATAAGTCTTATGTTTCTAAGTAACTAAATCTAAGCTTTACTAGGATTCATAATTGTGAATAAAGATTCGAATTACTTCATGCTAATGCTACGCCCACACTTGATTATTGTGATAACGACCTTGTTGCTTTATGACGAGTCGCAGTAGCCTCACAGACAACCAGACACATCCGTTTGTGACGAAGAGAATGGACTGTATCTCAGTCCAAAGCTGTCTAGAGTGGCGTATAGCCACTGTTGAATGATTACCGAGGTGCATAGTGTGATCTGATACAACCGATTTAGTAATTTAACAGAACTGTCATACTTGGTGCAATAGATATACAATGTGTTCAGTGCACATGTGACTGACTACAAACATTGCTGTTAGCCCGTGTTAAATGATTTTCAAATATCTTTTTATTGAGTGAGTACGAAATTTAATAATGTTATTAAAGGATTTGAATAATAAAATTGGTTATACTTTAATTCACTCAATAGTAGGAACGTAGGCGGTCGATATCGATATGGTCGATCTTGTAATAGTAACCCTATCGACCTATATCTGCAACTGCAGGCGTAGGGATATGAACAACTTTGATCCCATGTCAGAGTCCGTCCATTCTTAAGGTCTTTATGTTATTATCGAGATTCAGTAAACGTGAGTATGGTCCACAACAAAACTCCTTAACGATACGAGTTAAATCTATTTGGACACGCTCTTGCTCTGAACGGCACTTTAGTAACAGTCGAGAAATGCTGTTGGCTTAAGATTAAAAAAAAATATTATGCCTGCTACACATTATCGGCCATGATGGGCGATTATACGCGAGCACGATAATGTGGAAGGGCTAATCGCCTGTAGTCGCCCATCATCGTCCGTAATCGTCCTCGTGATCGCCGCGATCGGTGATTTAGCGGTTTTTTGGGCACGCATCAAAGGGAATCGGTTGTAGTTGTGTTGCGCGCACACATTATCGCCGATTAGTATCACCAATTAATGTGTATAGGTAGGTATTTTTGCTTTGTTTTATTATGATGAATGCTCAAACTACGCCATCTTGTCTTCGAATAATTTTTTATGACCTTTAATTCAAAAACATTGATAAAATTGAAATTAAATGAACAGTAGCTGCAACAAATTCCACGTCCATTAGGGAAGGCTGCCGCTCAATAAATGATCACGGACGATAATGTGGATGCTTGTACAATGATCGTCGCCGATCACAGACCATCAACGATTGTCCATCATGGCCGATAATGTATAGCAGGCATTAGGTTTCGAAGTCTGAAATAGCGTTTGGCCACGAGAAATTAGAACTTCCATTTTTTTTCAAACATAGTGCTAAATGCATTTTGGTGGTCTGTAACACTGACATACTCGTCATACGCGCGACATTGACGTTGACATTTGCTTGTCAGAGATATCGAACTAGTCTATATGTACATATGTATATCTTACATATATACTGTTTGAGTTTGTTATAATACTCGAAATTCAACCGCAGAGCGAGTCTTCTAGTACTGATGTTTTAATTATGTTATAGGTCGCACTAGTAGTTTATATTCCTTGCGCCGCCCGTCAATATGCCTTCCTCACCCTCCTGACAGGTTGTAGGCAGTCTGGCATAAATCTTATCATAATTCGACGGACAAAGCCCAAATGAAATTAAAGATATTTTAATATCGTTTTACTTTTGGTTTATTTTCATTATAACATGATTATTTTAAAATTTTAAGACTTCAAAAGAGGGAGGAGGCTCTCAACAATTCTATAGTTTTTTTTTACTATAAACAAGAGGTAGATATTAAATTTGGTGTGTGGTAAAAACAGAAACGACATTTTCTCATTAATCAACTTTAATCCTAAGAACTTAGAATAATTACACTATATTCTAAGCCTAATAACAATTATTCATTATACAAAAAATATAAAAATATTATGTAACTTTTTGAAATATCCATGTGGCCAACAATATCTACTGGTTTTATTTGTGTTGATCGAGTTGTTTAGCCAATTCGCCGAATTGTGGTCTAGTCACAGACTCTAGTACTTATCCTACAAAAACTGTGTATAATTAAAGATGTATATGTGTTGTAAAAAAGGCAAACTCCTTTGCTCAACCGATGGCCATGAAAATGACGTCATGTCGTCATTCATGACTGCGGCGCGGGCTAATCATAATCAGACCGATATTATGTTGGATATTTGTAACTACAATATACATACGTGTATTATAGACATACAATTTACATGTAGACGTTCTAATGAATATCTTACATACAGCTATAACAATGTTACGCCTATAACGATAGCTAGCCTAACAACCGAACTAGTTATTGCAAAGCCAATCACCATGATTGAGGAAATAGAAAAGTGTATTTTTATTTAATTACAGCATAATTATGTCTTGGTTACCAAGTACACTAGGAATGTAATCGCAACTGATTACGTATTTTACTAATGGTAACTAGTGTAGCTGTCTATAGACCATTTTTTTAACTTGTCCTACTTAGCGCTTAGTTTCTATTAATCACATTTTCAATTAATCACATTTTCTTGCTATGCACACTTTTCCAGAAATGTTTAAGTAATTTTATCACTTCTATATCACATTGAAAATAAATGTGTTTGTTTTAAAAATAACACAAGTTAAAAAATCGGACTAGGTATGTACTTGTTGATTTGTATATATATATGTATATACAATGGACATTTCGGCATACAGGTCACATATTGAGTTGCAGTTACGATAATTACATCGTGACATCTTTTATTAGTGTTTCTTGTACACGAAGTTGTTGGGTCACCTTAATAAAAACAGAAATTAGTAGTTTTCTTCACAGCATTCAAGGAAAATCCTTTACAGTCATTGATATATTTTGTCTATATTATTATCCTTAGAACTGGTAGTGACTAGTTTCCTTGAAACCTTGTATCGAATGGCACTATATTCTGCAATGGGCACGTAACCTACTAAAGTTACGAATGAAAATACGCACTATCTTTGGGTTTGAAACCTTCGATCAATAACACCAACTTTGAAACCTTGAATAAATCGTAACTTCAAACAACGCGCTGTTTTGTGTCCGCTACAGGTTACAGACAAGGCTGTAAACTGACAATCCCTTAAGTGAAATCCACAGTTTTTTTGCAAACTTTTTTATGAGGAATACAAAAAAATATAGTGACTCATAGTAGTTCCAGGTCTTGTCGAGACACGCGAGACGTCCAATATTGTGTTTGATGATGTCATTGAATCATCCTAACTTCCAGTAGTAAGTGCCGCAAATTATTATTTTTGTTTCACAAAACATGATTTTGAAAGATCTTGTTCACAGGCAATAATGACGGCCGTGACTTAGTTGGAAACAAACAACTGTAACAAGTGAAGCAATTTTCCTCGTTTAATGTGTTGATGAGCAACAATTGCGCTGTTCGTGGATATCCACCTACGGCTAATATCTGTGATTTGCATTCATTACAATATGTCTCTGGTCTGCAAATTCTGCAATGCTAGGCACGAAGAATTGCTAATGTTTCGGATCTATCTAGGTTTTCATTTGTGTTCATTAGTGATTCAGCTTGCTAAATTCTTCCAAGATTGCAATACATCAGACATACTCGCATGACTCAAACAAGATACAGGATCAGTGATTAACTACATTTGTTTGTTGATCGGAGGCACATGAGCGGTTGTTAAATCATCGTTATAGATATTACTGCTCCATGCAAATGTTTATGAACTCTTGCTGAGGACTGTCTGTACTTAATGTTTAATGGGTTTATCTACTTATGTTATGAAATAACAATGAATTTCGATCTGCTAAATTAAGTCAGTGTGTTTTTGTTAAAAAAAAATGGCCTTTTCAATTAACACAATGCTTTGTTTTTTCGTGATGGAAATAATCTCAAAGATACCTAAGATTGTGGATTATGTGGGATTCTCGCTCACTAAAACCTCCGGGAAGCCACTCGCCGCATAGACTCATTATCTCGTGAGCACGCTTTAGCGCGATAAAATATCTAGGAATCAGAAAAATGCGGAAATAAGTGGATAGAAAGAAGCTTCTTTGATTGGACTGTGTTATCAAAAGAGTTATCAAATGATGAGGGTGTACTTTAGGAAAGTAGTTCCCAAATGACTGGTTTTGTATGGTGTTGAAATTAGAGCCATTGCACTTTATCCAACCCTTCGTAATTAGGTTTATTTCATACGAGGTCGAGAGCCCGGGCGGCGACATGCGAGGCGACGTCGCGCGTCGCGCCGTTTCATGTCGAAAAAAGTATTTCCCCCTACTAATACATTGTAGGGACAACACTACTGTTTCTAATTTAGGGTTGATTTTCGTTTGTTACCGAAGCTATAAACTTGGTGCGGTTTTCATTAATTAGATTTTTTATTTTGTTCCTTATGCATGTTGTATGTATATGCATGTTTAATAGATATTAAGGTTACTACCTTGTTACCCCTTAAATTGGATTGACGGTAGATGATGGTGGCATTGCAAGCTCAATTACATAAAAACATGTTTCTAGTTACTGTCCATGAAACAGTTCCACAATTCCCAGGACGAAGTTCTATCGTTTATCAAAGATAAGTTAGAAAGAAACTCGAAACCCATAATGTTCAGAATAAGTTCTCTAACGCTCATAAGGCAGTGTTATTTCCCTCTTGAGAAAGGTCTAGAGTTGAAACATTAGTCTATTTCGCCATCAAGTGTGATAACGACACAAACCCATGAGTAATTTTGGTCAACATTTCGTATGCGAAGGATGACGTAATATCCGTGCGTGATATCCCCATTGACGCCTACTTGCCTGTTTTCTTTTGTCTTTACTACAAAACGTGATAAAAATTTTAATCTCTTTTTATTTTATTTATGATATCATTTCCCGACATAATTATGATATCGTTGATCTGTAGCGTACCTACGTTATAAAGTCTATGATACGAGGATTCATGATGTTTATTGAATAGCTAAACGAAACAAAAATACTGTGTATGTAGGGAATCATGAATGAAAAAAATACACACAAATACTTAGAATGTTCAAAATAACTTTCATGTCATACTTAGCTATGACTGGAATGCTCCGTTTTAATGCGTATTTAAATATTATGTACATAAAGATTTGGAAGTTATTAGCGAGATTTACAGCCAAAAAAGTACTAAGAAGCGTCGCAACCTACTGCAAATATGAACATCTATTTTATACAGTTTCGTTACCCGTTATAGTAATACAAATATTATAAACTGAATGGAAGCCAATAAAGTTCAGTGGCACGTTTTTTGCGGACGTTTATTTCTTGATCGCGTGCAATACTTTCTTCAACGCGTAGTTGCGGAAGTAGCACATAAAGTAATTGTTTATCCGACTAAACATTCATGGAAATTAGGTACTAGAGGTACCAAGTATTACAATAACTATTGTGGAGCACGATACACAAGTACAGTTGTATCACAGATCCCTGATGTAAACACTTTCCTGGTAGTTCCTACTTCAACCTTCTCACATGCTAATACAGGATTATCCTGGATACCTTTTTACCTGCAGTAGATCAATTGCATCCCAACCTTTAAATCAACAAATACTTGCGAATTCTTCCAGCAGTTCAGATGATCGCTGTAGTAGTTACATAGTTATGTCGTTAATGAAACTACACAGCAGTAGAAAAAAGTTGCTAATCCACTTGGTATAACTCCGTTTATTTAGGATTTCCATGGAGAAGTGATTTGTTAGCGTGATATAAATTACTTTTGTTGTGCTTTATATTTTTAAACAACCTATTAGCTAATGGATACTAGGTAATACAAAGACTGGCTGAACATAACATAGTGTGCGTGATCGCGTCAGACATTGCTGCCGGTTAATAATTATCTCTTCAACTAGTTACTACAAAAACAAGGTCGCATTTAGTACCTGCTATCACGATATACACAATATAGGTACGTAATTTACGACGTAAATTAAAAATTTATGTTTAACTTCCCTTTCAATAAAAGTAATATTCATAAATGTAATATTCTCAGATATAGCAGCAGTAAAACAAAATTAGTCATTTCTTTTTCTGTAATTCATTGATATCAGCAATATTGCAGTCATGGATCTTAATCTGTAGATTATTTAATCTATTCAGGTAGATTGTTTGTATGCTAATTTATTTTATCTTTATAACATTAGTAACGTTATTAAGAAAGGTATACATGAACACGGTAGACAATACTTAGCCTTTAAATCTTTAAACATCTCATTTTTATTGCAGATAAGAATATTGAATTTGATAGATAGATTCGGAACAGAACGTTGTACATATTCCTTGCCTTTTCTAACGTTTTGTTTCTCGCCGATAGTCGAGACCGTTTCTCTAATCATTGTAAACATTATGCAGATGTTTTGCATTCTTAGATTTAAATGTATCTTCATTACATAAGTCTTCTGTAAAAATAGTCTGCATACTTGCAGAACATTTAGTGCAGAAAAATAGAGCGAAATGGAATTTTTCTATTAACTTAACATTATACAACTATAATAATTTTGGCGGAATTTAATTTATGATATAGGCAAACAAACGGGACATCATGAAAACTTACTGCTACAGAATATAGCCTCTGTCACACAATAATCTGCTCCGGCCATGTTTGAACGCATGACAATTGGCAATCAACATCTCTTTGTCTTTGAATATTAAGTTTATCTATTTTGTTCCAGATGGCGAGGCAGTATATACAAGTTAATATGGCTAGATCTTCTGGTCTTCTTACTTTTGTATTATACCTTAAACCTGATATACCGTTTGGCGCTAGATGAACATTCCAAAAGGTGAGTATCTTTAAATACCTTTTTTTTTAGTTTTATTTTTCTATAAACATCTATTCTGTGGGAAACTTCTGCAGGGATTTGTTTGTTGTGCAAGACTATACAAGCTAAATTCAGGCGGCTTACATGTGTAGTGTAGTTACATGTGTAACCATGTGGTTGTGTATCCATTTGACCAGCTTTCGCCCTCAAGTGAGAAATATTTAAACGTGTTTCGGTTGCAGTTTTATTGTGTCAAACAAGCAATTTTATGCGGTTACCATTACAAGGTATGCGGCTCGACTACTGGCAATTAATAATATATAAAAAATATATTTTCTTTTTTTTTTCTAAAGACAGTTCGAAGGAGTGGTGAATTACTGCAGCTTCCACGGCAATGTAATACCTCTGTCGTTTGTGCTCGGTTTCTACGTCACGGTGGTGATGAACAGATGGTGGAACCAGTACACGACCATACCCTGGCCAGATTCAATAGCTGTCTTCGTATCTGCTACAATTCATGGACAGGTGAGAATTTACAAGCCGATCGTGTATTATGATACACTCTTTATCGGCCGTCAGACACTTTCGTTATACAGAAAGTAAGAGTGTTGAAATCGTGCTAAGCGGCTATTAAATAAAGATTGACGTTAAACCTGAAGAAAGATTGATAAGATGTGTTTGTATTATTAATGCTATCAAGTACAATCTTATCATGTCATACGGCAAGACCTCGCAATAATTATACGTAACTTCTTAGTATTGTAGTGAACAACATCAATATTGCCTACGTAGTCTTTTACAAAGTTACTAACAACATTAATGACTTAGTCATGTTTGCAAATATAATGATTACTGTTTATAATATGTTAGACAATACAGATAATACAAATTATCTGAAAAATGCCTAGACTATATGAGTTAATGATATTGCTAGTACCGATTCATAGGATAATCCCACTTAAGGAAATTAGTCAATTTATTGTCACGTATCGAAATTCTATTGAACAAATCGAGTTAAACAATGAAACATTATTTTAAGAGAGAAGGCCGAAGGTACCAACCTTGATGACATTGACTGATTGATTGTAGTGATAATAATTTGTGATAACGACGTGTTCCTTTTTTTAGTTTTTCGAACAACTTCCGTAATCCGTATCGTTAAAGATAACGGCCTTAACAATTTCATATATAAAAATCATCGTGATAATATATTAAAACTCAATTATGCTTAGAAAACTATTAATATCAATGATATAATGTGGCTGATAATATATTATGTAATTATGTTAATTTTAACTTAATATGAGATACCTAATTCCTTCTCTCTTTTTTATTCAAAGTTTATTATTTTGCAACAAATTCAAAATTTTCGTTGTAAAAATGTACAAATTGTACTTTAAGGTTTTGGCAACTCTGATAGTTTTTAAAAATACGAATCTTTCTCATCATAAAAGACTTACGCAATTTCAACGTTGGTTTTACTTTTTATATGCGTATATTGGCATTCAAGTATTACAATTAATACAAGATTAGCATTGTATTGTGTCATAGGATAAGTCAGTTACGGAACACATTCAATTAAATTATGTATTGTTGTCAGGATGAACGAGGGCGGTTGATGCGGCGAACAATAGTGCGATATGTGTGTTTGTGTTTGACCATGGTGCTTACGATGATATCCCCTCGAGTCAAGAAACGATTCCCCACGCTTGATAACCTTGTGGAGGCTGGTCTACTGCTCGACAACGAGAAAATCATTCTAGATAACCTCAATGAAAAGTTTCCCAAACCATCTAAACATTGGTAAGGGTGGTTTAGTTGTAAGATTGAAACTTAAGCTACCAGTGGCTTCAATAGGGCCCACGGTTGAATTTTGGAAAATTTAATTTTTCGTTGAACAGATATTTTAAATCCTCTTTTCGTGGTCAGTATATCTGTTAAATTGCGGAGTCTTTTACCCTGAAAATGACATTGAAAATGAAAATTACTGTAGAGAAATTAAAAAGTTAAAGCAGAATTTTAGTGTTAAGTTTTTGAGATGTCACACTATCGTCCGAAATGAGAGTTATTTGCATATTATATTGACGAGTTAAATTAAGAAAATACCTGGCGAGATATTAAATTTTTAAATGAAGTAGTTGTTTTTAGGCTACCAATAGTGTGGGCGACTAGTATAGTGACCAGAGCCCGTAAGGAGGGCAGGATAAGAGATGACTTTGCAGTTAAGACCATTATTGATGAGCTTAACAAATTTCGAGGTCAGGCGGGGCTGCTGCTCAGCTATGACACTATAAGCGTGCCGCTTGTGTACACACAGGTAATACAGGAAAATCTGGACGTAAAAACAACTTTGTTTTCAATTAAATAAAATGCTTTAACGCAGCTTATGTAATACTAGTCGTATGTAGGTAAATAGCGGTTGTTAGATTACTCACCAATTAACATTAGCACAATAATATTTGTCAATATGTATCAAATGAATCTTATAATCACATGTAATATGTATAATCAGTCAATATTATAATAATATGAGGTTTTTGTTCAAAAATAGACTAGCAAATTTAGCTTTTTTTGATTGACTAATAACGGGAATTGTTAGTAATATACTGGATTTTTTTCAGGTAGTTACTATAGCTGTTTACTCGTATTTCATAACATCTGCGTTGGGTAGCCAGTGGGTTGACAATAAGCTCCAAAGTAGCAAGTTGTCCGATATACCTATTAGTAATATTGACCTATATTTTCCTATATTCACCACGTTAGAGTTCTTCTTCTACATGGGCTGGCTGAAAGTGGCCGAGTCTTTGATCAATCCGTTTGGAGAGGACGATGATGATTTTGAAGTTAATTGGTTAATAGACAGAGATTTACAGGTAAGCTGCTATTTATTTCGTTCAAAATTTTTTAATCAAAACCCTTTTTTTTCAATTTCTTATTGGTTTTTTTTGTAGACAATTGTTATTCGTCTTAAAATTTCTTAATTAGCTCAAGATAAGAACAATGACAATTAAAGACAACTTAAAAGTATAATCTAAAAAGTTTTAATTATGACGAAAAAATTGTCGTTGAAAAGTGATACTATAAATAAAATAAAAAATTAATACCTTGGTTTTTTGTTCACTTGGTCTCTCCACAAGCTGAGTTAAATTCTGGGTCTTTGCCTATGTCATTTAAGAAGTTAAATATGGAGTTCCTACATAACTTTGCATAATAATATTCGCTATCTTATCTCGTAGCCCAGTTGATAATCGTGCCTGCCTAATATACGGTAACTGGGTTCGATCCCCAGTTATGACACATTATGATCGACCAATGTTGTTTTCAGGTCTGTGGCTTTTGTGATGTATTCATTGTGTGTGCCCATTTCATCCACTATTAAGAGAATCCTGGTGGAAGGGTGTGAGAATTAATTGATTTTTTAATTGATTAGTAGTTCAGTTGTTAATTTTTGTGTACTCGTAGTTACGATAAATTTTAATAACTAACATTTTACCATACTAATTTTCATAGGATCTGTCGTATAGTTGGATGCATTTAGATGTTTAAATAGTTCCCGTTTTTATACATTGTGTAGCGTGTTAAGGATTAGAATTAACAATGTTAGTAATAAAATGTAGTTTCGTATGGTAGCATGAATTTTGCCGCGTTATCGTGCAGTCTTCGATCAGTCAGGAAAAAATTAAATGTCGACATGAAGAATTTGATGTGTTGATCGATAAATTGTGTTTACATGTTCCACTTTAACATCATGCTAATTCGATTGATCACTGACTGAGATATTGTACCAAGATGCGCTGATCGTGATCGTGACGTACGTGACTGATGTTTATGTGAGCTGAATGAGTACCTGAACTTACAAACTATGTGTCTTAGATACTAACTTGATGTGTCTATTACTCTATTGATTAAAGATTGGGACTACAGACGTTACTCTCTTTCAATGTCTCTTTTAAACACTTAAACAAAATCAGGGTTCAAAACTTACGCGTAATTATAATATTTAGTAAAAACTGCAATTTCAGTCACAATGTTTATTATGATGGAGTAATAAATAGATTTTCACCCGACGACATCTTATCACGCATAATCACATGGCTAACAATCAACAGGTATCCTACATGATAGTGGACGAGATGCACCACGAGCATCCGGAACTCATTCGCGATCAGTATTGGGACGAGGTGTTCCCGTCAGAGTTGCCTTACACCATCGCCACTGAGAACCAGAGGGAGGAGCATCCGGAACCATCTACCGCTCGCGTGGCCGTGCCTCCTCGACAACGCAGCATGGTGACGGTGGCGCCCTCAGCACTGAAGATCGATGAAATGGCCCCCTCCAACACCGTGAGTTACAAGTTCGCCCCCCCAGAGGTTAGACTCGACCGTTTTATAGCATGCTGCACGACTCTATGGAGCTTAGCAGTGTGACGGTTAAGGCTGATATGTTCATGTTAATTTGTTAATCTTCAATGGTAAAAGGAATCGTCTAACTGTTCCTATTAATTGTTTGATCTGCGGTTGAGGACGTCATTACTATGTCGGTCGCTAACAATGACTAGTGGATTATGTTATGGCTAATAATAATAATGTGTAAATATTTTTTAATTGCGGTTTTACCGCTTTGGAATTGGCAGTAGTTTTAACCGAATAATATTCATGATTTTTAGGTAGAATTGCCTATTCTTCAATATGAAACTAATCAATAAATAGTCACATTTATATTTATTTATTTTTATGATTAACAAAAATACTAACAGACGTATAATAATGGTTGCATGAATTATGCATTTGATGTAAGCTACGTAAAATAGCTTGTTATTTATAATAATATCCCATAATTAACAATCTTTTATATTTCCACTTTCGTCGGCAACGCGTCGTTGACAACGTGTTGTTATCTGCAGGAGTAATCGCTCACAACGACTTTTAAAAATATGTTGCTTTAATTAATTACGTATTATACCTAACTATTTTAAATTCACAAGATTTTGAATTATTGCACGAGTTGTCACCTCCTGCTTATTTATAGTCTTAATTATTAAAATTAAAGAATATTATTATTATAATTTATTCTTTTTCCAAATTATAAATTCCATTACTTATGTATGATTAAAAATTATTTATTAATATTTTTAATTTTTTGTGACATTTTAAATTTTTCATTTTTTATTTTTTTTTCATGATCAAATGTTTAATAAAAAAGCATTCCCTATTGGTGTTGCTAATGACTGTTTGATAACAGGTATGTAACTGTGTTACGTTCAATGTACTTTGTAATCTTATTTATTTTTCGTGACTATTTTGTTGTTTTTTCGTGTTCTTTAGTTTCTCTAACATTTGGACGATGGCTTCTTGAACTAAGTTTTGTTTTTACTTTACTTTTTTATTTGTGTTCGAAGGATAACGTTACTAATTTTACCTGTAAGGTTATATTATGATAAAGGATGTTCGTAACCGGTTGTGGGATCTTTTTGTGTGCGATTTTAAAATGGAATGAAGTTAAAGCAATAAAATAATGTTATTGTGTCAAACTTGTTCCACACCTACATTTAAAACTACGACTGGAAATTATTGATGTGTTAAAACGAAAAACGCTGGTTTTTTCATACTAGCCAAATACATCCTGGCAATATTTGCTAATATTAGAGTTGGTGCATGATCAGAAATTTAATAGTACCTACCCATTTAAGTCGCTCCTATGAAAACAATTGGGAGTATACGTGACTTCAGTACTCACAGACTCGTGGATTAGTCCCCTTTGGCAAAAGACATCCAAACATCCAAACATCATTACAAACTTTCACATTTATAATATTAGTAGGATAATACTGTATTGTATGACTTGAAAAACATTTTTTTTTTTTTTGTTAAGGACAGTACATAAATTATTATTAGATTACACATTTTTTTCAATGAATGAATTAAGTTAAATTTATGTACTTTTTATGAAGAGTCCATTTCTGTTAAATGTTGATATAATATTAGTCATTATATGTATATTTGATAACCTACATCCTGAAGTATTATATCAGATTGTTACATTTTACAACATCCTCAAAGATACAAGAACACAATTATGTATGATTTTTGAATATTTGTATAATTTAAACTTTTACAGCAACTCCAAATGAACGATGACGCGCAATCGGGAATACATTTCATGGTGTCACGTGGCAGCCGGCGTGGGAAACGAGATGATAGGAACTCTATGGGGTCCAGCAACTCTATGGCGTCCCTACAACCACCGTCCATGTCTCGCGTCGCTTCTGTCACCTCCATGCTCAAAAGACTGTTCTCGAAAGAGGACACGCGACAGGGATCTGCTCAAACTCCTAACCAAACGGACGGAGGTACGGAGGAATTTTTACAACCAAGTGATAACAGAAAATAACAATGTTTTATTTTATGTCAATCCTTTTGATAACTACGATTGCGTTGTTTTTGTGCCAAACCAAAAACGTTACATAAATAACGAGATAACCTTGTGATTAGAATTCAGATTGTGATATGAGATCATTCGCAAATATGTTTCTGTCGATCTCTAGACATGTTTTAAATGATATCAGATTAGAATGCACTATTCGAACTAGAAATTATGTTTGTAAAACGAAAAATTAAGTAACATTTTGAGTATTTATTTCAATAGGTGGGTGACAAACTGGGACATAGAATAATGAATGTTCATTATTGCTGAGCATTGCCTTTTGACTAGTGTAACGTAAAAGGTTTCAACCACATACCTATGCTATAGCCCGAGACACATACCGCTTACCATTTTAGTTCTAAAGAACAGAGTCCTTCAAACTTTCAAATTATTATTCAGTTAAACTTAGGAATGCATCGTTGTATCTCATAATTTGTAAGTTATTGTATTTATGTGAAAGTTATGTAATATGAAGTGTAAAAGAGTCGTGTATTACAGGCGGAAGGTTTATAATCTCAGCGAGTAATCCAACGCTGAACAAACCGGCGGCCACGGCGGCCGGCAGCATGAAGATAGCTAACGAAGTCATCGAGGAGGTTGATGAACAAGCCACTATCACCAGCATGGGCAAACGACCGGAAGTCAGGTAAATAGTTATACCAGTGTAAAAATAAAATTCATGTAATTTTTTCCCAAGTTAGTTTAGACATTCGATAGGCAACAAAGTTGTGGCAGCTGTGTTCTTTCAACAATCCTGTAGCTACTGTGAGAGATACAAGTTATGTTTCCTACTCACATATAACTGACCGCTTTCTACAAGTATAGCGGTATAGAAAGTATTAAAAGTAAAAGGTGTAATGTAACCAAGCCATCTAAGTCAATATAAAGTAAATTTTCACAGCATGTAGCTCTAACACATGAAACATTTTGGTGAAGTTTCACTTACGTTGGGTCATAACAATGTTATGGTGACGTCAGGTTACCGTATGTTTCTCCCACTTAAGTACATTAAACGTCGAGACTAGGGGAAGTATTTAATGTCCGATGGGCGTCGATAAACATTTATGTTCGTGCTTTAAACTTCACAGAGGTCTCCGAGAAGTAATAAAGAAATTCGATTTAAATACAAACCTACGTGTAACAAGTATATTAGTGGAACCAACCGTGTATTTGATTTAAAAAAAAAATCTCCTAACATAGTATCCATAGCTAATGTTTAATGATTAAAGTACTTACGTTCTAATTATATAACCGTTCCACAAATTTGAGCATCGGACAAAAGATCGGTCTGTTTTGTGTGATTCACTGTTATTCGTACAGAAAATATCTCTTGTGGGATTCCGCACTGTTTACACAAGCCGATTTGTTCCAGTCATTCAAATACAAAAGAGCCACCAGATATTGTAGTTAAATGTTATGTATATATTTTGTAATACGTTTAAATTGTTTGGCTACACATGAACATATAATAGTATAGTATAATTATACGCTGGGCCCTAGGATCGATTCCCAGCCGAACAAAGTGATTAAATGTGTCTTTTAAATAAGATAATATAGAAGCTTAGTATTCTTATTATGTGTGTGTATGTGCTTTGTATGTTTATTTTTACCTTGTTGACGTGTTTATTTTTCCCTATTTAAAGACCCACTGCGATGAGCTTGTTCGCGCAAGGGCCTCCCACGCCGAGCGAGCCAGTGGATGTCCCCGGTAGGAACTTGAATCATAACAACAGTAAGTTTACTTTTATACTGAACACAACTTACAGGAAATGGAATATATTCACTGTATTTTTGTGAAAGCTGTACTGTTTAAATAAGCCTCTAATTAAGCAGAAATTAAGACACAAACAGACAAAAAATTACGTTATATGGCACCTAAACTGCATTATAAATAAATACCTAAATTCAACTAACAATTCACTTAAGCTAAACCAAAGTGTTATGTTTATATCCGTCAGAAGACAGAGAGTTGTCGACGTCAGCGCCGGCGCAGTGGTCGCGGCCGCGGTCGGGCGAGGTGCGCGGCGACGTGAGTCCGGCCGCCAAGTCTCTGAGCACGCAGGCGTCGTTCCCCGCGCTGCGGCCGCGCCTCGACAGCGACGTGGGGCCCTCGCTCAGCGCCGCCGGCAGTCAGACACTGCGTTAGTACCCTACACTAATATATGAGTACAGTACAACGTCGATTATCCGTACTAATTGGGAGATATGGCTGTTCAAAAAAATTTTTAATTGAACTGTATCGATATAGCCGTATTAGCACCTTAATTGGCTAGTAGGCTAAATTTCAAACCTAAGCAAATAGATCGCGTTATTGATAAATATATTTTCCTTAAGCAAAGCTGTGGGAAAAAGCTGATTTATTTATCATAATTATGTTCAATTTATAACATTATGATACATCTATTTATTGATCTGAATACTAAATAATGTGTATTTGTGTTCGTATTGATTTCGAATACGTAGTCCATGACACAGTTGATGAATAATATACAATGCGATGTGCGTTTTCCTCCTGTCATAAATTAGCATTAATATTATCACATTCTCAAGTTTACTTTGGAGCGTAACCGCTAAAACGACAGTATACCAACGGCCTTACAAAAAATTTTGTACTCATATCAAATTCTCGTTCATGGTAATGCCACTATCATTCATATCACTATCCTGCCCGATGTGAAATCATTAGTTTCAGTTATAATAAAAAAAAAACTAAAATACATATATGATAAACTTTATACACTCCCTCGTAATTATAGTCTATACCTAGAGTTCATTAGAACCTATAAAATAAAAGACGATAAAAAAACTAAATGAGAAAAAACTATTATTCACTTTTAATTATACTCCGCCCAATAAAGCGATGTCTTCTTGGGTTCGAGTTCCGGTTGAAGCAGATTTATAAACCAAATTTGTACTTACATATTTTAGTATAAATATGGGTAATGCCCACAGAATCTTCCATGGCAATAATGACCACAAAGATTCTCACATATAAATCTGTATAAACATTTCGTGAATGTATGTATGTTCAATTTATCTAAGAATGAAAGGCAGTATAATAATTTTATTATATTTCCAGTGGATGAAGTTGATGGTGCTGATGATGTGGATGACTTCGACCGTCTCAGAAGCATACGAGAGCAACATCGGAGAGAAAAATATCTTCAGAAACTAATGGCTCGCTCTGTTAGCGCCCAACAGGTAATTAACAGATCCTACCAATGAAAAATAAATATGCACTATTAAGTATAAATTCATTTTAAAGTTAGTCTTTTTTAACTTCAGTTACTAAGTTTCAAACTTTAACTTTATGTAAATGCTTTATTTTCAGCAAACTGGAAGTGTTGAGCTCATCGATAATGAACTACTTCTGGAAGATCTCTTACTGCAATCTGAAGTGACGAAGAAAATGGAAGAAAGCGCATCAAAAGACGATACTACTTGACACAGCTTTATGTTTTCATGGGATTAACTGGAACGGTTTCCCATATTTCAGTATTATCAGTTGTGATACTTTTACACATTGCATTTGCTTGTTTACTGGCAAAGTAACGCTTGGAAGAATCATAGATTTAACAAGTATGTAAAATTATGTAAATATTGACTATTTTGCAAATAAATTATTGAAATAATATAAATTTAGTTTGATTTTTTAACACTGTTCTGTACATCATCATCATCGCAACCCATAATTGCCCCACTGCTGGACTCGGGTCTCCTCTTACAATGTGAGGGGTACAAGCCATAGTCCACCGCGCTGGCCTAGTGTGGATTGACAGACTACACACACCAAAGAACTCTCAGGTGTGTAGTAGTGTAGGTTTCCTTATGATGTTCCTCAGGAAATCCGATTCGGGAGACCATCATTCAAACCCCTAAGCTATCACTGCTTACTGCTGTTCTGTACACAATAGGTTAATTTATAATGACATTATAGTGTGATTGAAAAATCATAATTTTATTATAATAGTCATGACTACTTTGTGGAGTTTTGTACAAACTAAGAATTCTAGTTGAAATGGACTTTCTACTAGATTAAGAATTCAAGTTTCAAATAAATATAGACAAAATTAAAAAAAGATTATTAATTATCTAGTATTATAGGACTCTTAAAATCAACTATGGTACCCATGTATTACACAGGAAGAAAATTGTAATATACATAATCAGAAGAGAATATTTCATGTAATTATTTTTAATCACTAAGAGGCTTCAACCATTATGGCCCAATACTGAGTACGGGTCTCCCATCAAAACATCTACTAATTCCAATATTTCTATAAAAAGCTAGTGTGATGATAACAGTAGTTAATGTACACTATCATGAGAATTAGTTCTGCAAAATTAATAAGACAGATTTAAGGTTTTTCACAGTTTATTGAACTTAAGGAATACAGACTATTGGTTTACAGCTTGAGCTTAGTCCTCCTCCAGTGGCGCCTCTTAGCATTGTACCTTTAAAACAAAAAAAATATTTTTAAATTACAATAAAATATATTTTATCTTTAGCACCTGATATACATATACTAAATGGAATATACATTAGTAAGAGACTTGTTTATTGTTACTTGCTAAAACATGTATTCATGTACCTTATGTATTTTTATACATAACCTTAGCTTAATTATCATTGATGAGAATTTTCCTTAATGTTAATATGGAAACTTAGTGTTATTTAATATATTATATTAATGGATATTCTAAACATAGGGATCCTGTATCACTTATTTACCATTTGACTGGTGTGGGGGTTCTGGGAGTCCTACATCTACAGTGATATACAGTATTTCTTAATAAATCTATATTTTGTTATAATTAACACTTTTAAGGTGACAGTCCATCTCAAATTCAGCACAGAGAACTAGTCTATATTTTGTTATAATTAACACTTTTAAGGTGACAGTCCATCTCAAATTCAGCACAGAGAACTAGTACTAGAAGTATGTAATTTGACATGATCCTTTCAGCCAAAAATATTGTGATCTGTTTGTCAATTTGTCGATTGATAGTGTAAAACAGTTTGAAGCAGGATTAAATATTTGAATGCTTTACGACAACAATTACTCCGAAAATATTAGTCTCTACTGAAAGGTTTATTTAAGAGGTTATAGGTTATATGAATCCCAAACAAACAATGCTGATATTATGAAGCAACGACACATAGACAAAAACTTGAAAATTTCTAGCGGTAAAAAATGAGACTAAATGAAGTTATAAAGTATAAAACTAGTTATCGTTGACCAAATAGCGTAATTATAAAATTTTTCTGCTTACCTTATAGTGTTTCCTGTGCGCATCCTTACCCATTGTGGTATAGGTCTGTTTTGCTTTAGTTTCTTAGCGAGCTTGCGCTTAATAATAAATGTCTTGTGAGCCGACTAAAAATAAAATAAACCAAATTTAGTATTTAAATTTACAATAAATGCTACGATTACAAAAATAACTTTAGATAAAAATATTTACCATGGCTGCCTTTCTCAGTGTCAGACAGCAAAGAAAAAGAATGTGAAATGACAGTTGTGATGGCTTGACGCTCGCTTCACTTTGACAGTTGACGTACCGACAGCGAAAGCAGAGCATAGACAACACAAAAGAAAATATACATCAGTCAGTAAACAGAGTATAAATAACATAAACGGTACCGAAAAATTTGACCATTGAGTTTGGGACATACAGTATTAAATTACTGGAAAAGAGTGCCATTATCATCTACTCAAACCAGCATTGTTGTTGCTGAATGAGTTGGTGCCAATGAAATAAAATTGTAATATTTACAGCGTAATGAAAATCTGGAGACACTTTTAAAACGTTTGAGGTTAGTAGGCGCTCTATACCCGTTAACCCGTTAACATAGCCCCGTAAGGCCCTATCAATACCTAAAAAAAAGTATCGTGCCTTATCTGTCAGAATGGAATACAAATATATTTTAAAGCACAACGCGTAATCTTTTTATAACCTTTTCAACTCGGACGAGAAAAAAATGGGTGATATATTTGCATCTTATATTTATATTACAAAAATATATACTCTAACGTAACTTTCCTTTAGATGGCACCGTGCTTAGTCTGTGTTACAGATTAACTTTTTTATTTATCACTGTCAGTGTCAAACTGTCAATTTACAGCTTTGTCTATGTGAAATGTCAATCTAACAGATAGTTATTAGATAGAGTTAGGTTGGGTTTATGGAAATCAGATTATTATTTTTGTATAGTTTATTTTCTAATTGATTAGTGTGTTATGTAAAAATGAATAAACTAATTGCTCTAAGTAGCTTAAGACGATTTTTAGGTACACGCTGCTTATCAATTAAAATCAGTGCAGATGGAAAGGAAATACCTAAAAAGAATAATTTTGAAACCAGGATAACTCTAATTGGAACTGATAATTCTCTGAGTATCACAGATCTTAAAAATGCTCAAAGTCTATCATTACGACGTGAATTAAAATTAGTAAAAGTTCAAGATGAGGATTCAAAAACTAGACGACCTGTTTATAAGTGAGTTTTGTTTTTTATTTTGAATTGTCCAATTTGCAATAATAATTATCAAGTTATTGAATTGCTTTCAATAGTAATGTACAGCTAGAATGTAGAACATTGTAAAAAGAATATTGTTAAAAAGTAGATAAATGAAATATGAAGAAAAGACCAACATACAAAAACATAATATTATAGGTAGTTATGGCTAAACTAAAATGTAATTGAATTAGATTAGAATACAATATCACAACTTAAATATAATGGATGTATAATGTTCAAAATGTTTGCATCAAATAAACCATGTTATTTTATTTAGGTTGATGACTAACGCACAATACCATGAGGAAGAAATATTGAATCGAAAAGAGAAGCAAGCAAAAAGTAACAGTTTAAAGGGGCAGAAACTACTTACTCTTACTGCAAAAATTGCTGACCATGATGTTATGACTAGTATTAAGAAAATTAAGAAACTATTAGAAAAGAAATATGAAGTTAGAGTAATAATTAGCGGAACAGAAGAGGATGGTCAAAAGATGGTAAGTGTTTTGTTTTGTGCCATCTCAACTGGTGATTCCATTTACTCTGACATTTTTACATATTATTACATTTATTTTCTAAGTCCAAAACAATTTTCATTTTTACAGGAAAGGATATATTCAATGATGGAAAAAAACTTGAATACCATTGGAAGAGTACAGCAGAAGAGAATCAAGGGTTCCAACTTAAAATTCCAATTTCTACCAATAAAGGATGTTAGTACAAATGCTGAGGATCAAAGTTCCAAGGATAAGAATGATGACAAAGGGCCTCTATGACTAGGAGTTGCTTTAATAGCAATTGTGATAGCAAAATATTGGATTTGGAAAAAATACCATGATTCAAAAAATAATAAACACAGCATTGTAAAAAAACAAACAATTGAATATTATAATGATTAAATTTAAAGGGTAAAGTAAGAAGACAAGTGTTGCCTAGTTTTAATTTAATTATTTTAAAACATAATTACTTCATTAATAGATACCTCTAAAAATATTTTGTATTATAAGAAATAATATTTATTGAATATATTTTTTTTATTATCATTTTACATTAACCACTGTTGTAAGGATAAATTATACCTATTAGTTATAGGCATTATCTTAATTTATGACCTGAATAATGTTTTTGGATCAATGCTATGCTACACACAGGGAAGAGAATTTATTGTATATTTATTTCTTCGAGTCTGTGTATAAACCGAGTCCAAATAAAGCAAAACTACTATATACTTAGCTACCTATGCACATGATAGGTTATGATGTTATGTATAACCAGATTAGTGATATAATAATTGCATTTTCTGAGGTTTTCACAGGTATATTATTAGTGCTTATTCGGAGCTTGTAATGTTCGAAAAGATATTGACAGAAAAAAAAAAACAAAAATGGTGCAGCATTCATTTAATCAGTCGCTTGCTCATATTATTATCTACTATTTAAAACACATATACAAATTACAAACACGGCAAGGAAACATACATCTAGGAGTGTTAATTAGTAAAAGTTTATAAGTTAAAAGATTTATTTATATCAATTGAAATTATCACAGATGCTTTAGAGATCTTTAAATCTTATATGGTAGATGATTTAGCAATAACTTAGACATTACTTTGTTGACTATTTTATCAGCTATTATGGAACGTTCGGCTATTATTGAGCACTTACATGCGCATATAATGAAGTAAAGCGGTAGGTATAGTAGGTTTTTAAACCTATTATCGTAAAGCTGCATCTTGATGAAATATTCACATGAAAATACATCATTAGGTACCTACCGAATAACTACAGTTACATGAAACGAGTATTTTATCATTGATATTACAGTAATAATAAGAATAATATATAAGTAAAGAAATTTGATTTTCAAAAAAAATTAGCTGAAAACATTCAAAATTTTCTTTCCTAAAATGTAACTGATACTTGACAATAAAATATGATTTTTCTACAAGTACAGAAAAAGCAAGAACCGAGACGAACAAAACCAATGATTTTAAGATTTAATAATTTCAAGAGCTTTCGATATAAAACCAAAAAATAGATACACTACAAAACTACCCGCCACTTAATTTGACTACTTATTTATCTAAATACATTTACAAAATTCAAAACTGCGTTCAGTTGTTTGCACTAGAGACTCGATTCTAATTACATAATTATGTACAGTAAAATAACCAGTAGGTACAAAATTATAGCAAGTATTTACAAAAGTTATTTTAATCCTGACGTGACGTTTATATGTATAACAAATATGTAAGTAGAAAAGTTCAGACCGTAGCACTTCTGTAATAAACCCCAATTAGGCGCCCTGAGCATAATTAAGTTATTTGAACAATGTTGAGAAATGTATTTAGAGAATACTTCACCGGTTTCATTGAAGAGATCACAGGCTTTCGAATTTTACTTCACTAAACATTAAATCGACAAAAAGAAAAGTAAATTTTTGCCTACTTACCACCCTCTTATGTATTGTCCCCTTCTTTGGACTACGTACCTAAATGTAAATATTATGTATTATTATTCATTATCTGTCGTTTATTCTGTTAAAATAAGTAAACATGGGTACGAGAGGGCCTTATACGAGTTATATACTATTTATAATAATTTTGGATAGTTAATATAAAACGTTAAAACTATTTAACTATTCGTTGTAAAGCAATTACGTACCTATATGATGTTCTCGGGTAATAGTTACAGATTTTCTTCCGAACGTTTTCCGAACGCTGTTTTGTCATAAATGCACACTTAAATAAAAATACAATTTTAAGCTAACTAACGGAACGTTGCCTTTATTTTTGGTCGCAGCTGACATACTAGTAAAGTGCTTCACAGCTCGATTCGTGATTCGGAGATCTTATTGGATTTTGACGTGTTCCTGAAACGTTTAGTACTCGCACGTTCTAATGTGGTACAGCGAAATGTTTACGCGTAAACGGCGACGTATGCGTATCTGTCTCGATCGACGGACGGAAGATCAGTGTTGAGAGTCCGGCCCCACGTCAGCAGGGGTGACACGGTGCCCACCACGGGCGCAGCGCGTTTGGCATTTTTTAAGATGCCCTGAAACAAAAGAATTGATGTTCGAAATTGATGGTATAGCAGGGTGTAAGTATTTTTTGCAGCTAGCAGTTAGTCCGAAGTTGAATTAATAGGAGGTAACCATTACAGTTCTGATCGGAGGTTTTTTTGGGTAGACCACGGTCTATTACTGGATAGGTACTTCTTCCTTAAGGGTATAGTCTTCATAAAATTAAAAGTACAAGGGGAAAAAAATTAGATAGGTCTAAGTTAGGTATATAAAGTACTAAGTCCCATAACACAATACCATACCATCCCAGTATCATGCTCATGCAAAACCCATTTACAAAGTTCAAATCCCGCGGCCTATTTACTATTTTTAGTGCGTATTTCCCATAAATATACAAACTATTTACCGATTTATGTGCTCTAGTTCTGCATACCGACAAGAATCCCAAGATGTTGGTAATGTTAATTCAAGATTATGACAATGTGTTATTTTATTTTCAATGGATGAATTGTTACATGAGACGGTTAGTGAACATGCAGAAGCATTATTATGAGTGTTAGTTACCGCTTCTTGTTCTCTTTTAAATTGTGTTACATCTAAAGTTACAAGTATATATTGGTAGGACGAAGATAGGTACCAATATGTTGGAATATTTTGTTAAAATGTAAAAACTATGTTGTGATTTTGTCTATATCCTATTTTAGTAAACTCAGTCTTATCTAATCAAAAATAATTGTAACAAAGGTTACTAGACAGGCAATCTGCGTATTTTGCGTACAGGTCGAATAATTTAGTTTGTCCAATTAAAATGTAGTCAGGAGAGAACAAGTGAGCGGCGTATATGAGACACACCCTGTTACCCATGAGAGAGGATCGCCGCCGGCCC
>LGAG01000797.1:1694780-1706454 GCA_001278395.1 Lerema accius
GCTGCCGGCTGCTCTACCACTGAAATAACCAGTAGTGCCTTGTAAGCTTAAGATAAAGAAATATTTTGTTGATTCCTCTTTTACTCACATACCTACAGACAGTAGGTATATGTAAAAATGCAATAAAAATAATAGGTACCTAGATAAGTATCTTAAAAATATATAATTACGCACTTATCGTATAACTGTTAATAGATAATGATAAAATTATATGCATAGGTAACTAAAGCGTAATGTAGTTATTTTAAATCCACAGCTAATTAGGGACACCGGTTAATTGCATTCCTAGTATGTACCTAGTTCAGAATGCGGAATGTTAACAAGCATAATTCTTAATGATTAAATTAACAAAGATTTTATAAACTTTCAAAGAATTATTACTTGGATCAAGAAGCGAGATCAGCCTTATTATACCAACAACGAAATTATACCAACAGTAGGTAAATATAGTAAAACAACACAATTTTTGACAAACATCGTAGGCTTGCGTAGCAGATCTCGTAGTCGCAGCGTAGAGCTAGAGAAAAGGTGCGGTGATGCTACGCCAAACAATGTACGTAACGCAGGTAAAGACATAGATTAAGTTGTGATGCAAATATTTATGTTATTTTTGTTTCCATGTTCCGTGAGTGATTATAGTTACATTTAATACATGATTGGCAGGAGTAAATTTAAATGTAAAAAACTATTATAATTACCTACTACGAAAGTAATAGCAACAAGAGAATATGTTTTGTTTCTATTACGTGGATATGACTCGAGGATTTATCAGTCTGCATCAAAAGCGTATGATTTATCTAAAATGATAGGTTTTAAGGACTTAGTCATAGAAAGTGGTAACCGATGTTTATATGGAACGTGGTTTTCGTCCACGAGACCATGACCATTGCCACACGAAGCGCAATGCGCCACAATGCAATGTATTACCGGCTTAAAAATGTTGATTGGGAGTCAAGGTCTTTTATTTTACTCTTATTGTAGTGCGCTCAAGCAATGACCTTGGCTTATTTAATGTTAGCCATCACGAAATCGCCCCGTGATGAGACGATAATCATGGGTCATTATGAAATAAAGAGGTAAATAAGAAGTCGCATGTTCCTCTGGTCTCTTAAGTTATAAACATTCAAGAGGTCGTTGGGAGCGATGATTAAAGTCGAGTATATCTCATTGAATAAAGTTTGTTTTACTTTGTGTTTAACAATTATTATATTTAATTAAATGATAGGAATGGAATTACTCTATATCTACTAATAAAACTGGCAGTCACATCGAACTTCGATTTACTCTTAGAAAGTCGCTCATACCCATTTATTTCTACTTGTACGTAAAAAAACACTGTGTTGTCAGCTAATGTTCCCCAGTAAAATATATGCTAACTCAAAATAAATATATGTATTTAGAGCTTTAAAATTTGATTGACTGACGGTACGGAGGGTGCGGTATCGGCAGAGACAGATGTTTTATGAGTTATTCATTTTTACTTAACGAAGGATGACCAATATACGAGTACTATATAGTATTTTGCTCATTTTGTTATGTCAACAAAACTTTGTAATCACACGATAACGACCTTTATTCGCAGTTATTGCTGATAATATTGTCACTAACCGGATGTTATTGAATGGCGTTTCACATTGTATTTTTTTATTAAATTAAAATATTAACGACTTTTTGAATTGTGAACTATTTTTACTTAATTCTCTATTATTGTTACTTAATTTTCTACCATATATATTCAGGATGAAAAACATAAAATAATCAATTTATTATCCAAGGTACAATCTAATTATTTAATTGGGGAAAATAGTAGAGTAGCTATAGAGTTATATATAGCCCGGTAATATATTGCTCTTTATAGCAAACAAGTACCTTATGTGTTGTTTTTTTAGCTTTATAAATAAATCCAATTAAGTTGTCAATGTAACAGTCGATAATTAAATAATACTGCTTTTAATGAACATGCCTTGATATCACTATAAGTAGGTACCTATTTAATGCTTTATATGTGTAATATCGATTAATTGCTTTACGTATCGAGTTGCACATAGCCAATAGTATTAATAACCGATATCATTTTGCCTGAGGATTATAAAATACAGGTTACCTTACAGCAATATGTCATTTTATTCTAGTTGAGATAATATTCGTTTTGCAACGAAATAGCATGTTTATTTGAGAAAAGTATATAGGAAAATTATAAAAAGTTACCTGTTGGTATGTTCCAAGATGGACCATTATACATGTGGCACACTCTGCTCATCCACTCGCCGAGATTTCGACCGCACAGCTTGAAGACGGCGGGGGCGGCGTCCGTCCTCTGCTCCAAGACCAGCGACACTGTCAGAATAGTTAGCTGAAGCGCCTTGTTCACGAGCATATTCGATGCTGGAATATACAAAAATAAAGACAAATTAATATTTATCGTATTAATCACTACAATTGATTAATGCTAAGGTCTTTTTTGGATAAGAGCGACCACTTAATTTTATCGGGTGCCGTCAGCTCATCTGTTTGTTACCCGTATTTAAGTACTTAGGAAAATGTTAAACAAATATAAACTTATGAGAGATAACATGATTAACAACATTAAAATATATATTATTTCTTTTTTAATTTAAAATAAGTTGACAGAAGTTGCTTACATAAATATAAAATTTTAAACGTCCGTTGATGTAACCGGAGTCTCGAATGTTCGTAACTCGAGCTGTTTTACGCTTTTATATCGAAGGGTAGATGTAATATGACACCGACACCACCCAGTAACTATAGCTTTTATTGTATACAATTCATTTCCTAAGTGTATCACTTACAGGGTGAAATGCATGTTTTTCAAATTTAACCAAAAGTCTTTGTGTAATATGGTAAGTGTTCATAAAGTGCGGAAATGTGATAAATGATAAAATATACTCGTAGGTATTTAAGTGTGTTTATTTCCATTTTACTTGTATCTTTAATGTTATTCGAATATGAAAATAATTCAAATATTAGGTACCTACTTAGCTAATCTAAAGTTTAATCAAGAACAATTAATACATTGGGCGGCCAAACCAGTTTTAAAATCTTTCCGGCGCAATTAGGACCACGGAGCCGAATTCAGAATTAACATCAATTTGTCTTCGTCAGAATGCGCTTATCCTCATCGTAATATAAAATTAAAACATCTTTAAAATGAAGCAGTTTTAAGAAGTGGCCGCGAACAAGTTCTTTGCTAAAGAATTGTTTATTTATAGTTGAATACCTCTATAGGTACATATTGGTAACGTTGGTGTGGAATTTTTACAGGCACACATAACTGCTGAGATAACATGAATAATTAAATTTTTTGCACCACCCAATTATCTTGGTATTTTATTAACAATTATTGTTTAACTTTAAAATATTTCAATATCACGGTAAGTACCTAATGATATTTACAAAAAATATTACAAACGTCTCTGTTTAATTGTTGGAGAGCAAAATAAAAGAAAATATTGCATTGGAAAAATATTGCAACTCGCATATTTTTTTCCGACACCGCTTAAGGTACTTTAATTTTAAAGAAATAACTTTGAGTAATTTAGTGTTCTTTAGGGCTCCATTCATTCGGGTTTCATTGGTTAGGTTTTAATTCAAACGTCTGGGGAATGTCAAGTTTTTCTTTATAAGCCCACTGGGAAAACATTTTGCCAAAGTATCCGAGGTTTGCAATTTTTTCCCTTAGGTCGTGAATTTAGGTGATGACACTGATGTCCATTGGCCTTTGGTGACCGATTACTTTGATCTTATTCGTTTATTGGCCACCTGAGTAATTAAAAAAAAGCATTAACGTATTTCCATATTTTCTTCAATAAAATATTAGTTTTAATAAGTTTCTTGGCAAATTTAACCGTAACGTCTAAGTTTACATAATAGTTACATACATAGCGCAATAAAACTGTAATGAATACCTACCTACTTGATAAGATCGTTGTCGATTAGTTGTGTCGTGACCTTGTGTCTATTATATAATACAATAGAAGTAGGTAGTAGTAATTTATTTAATGATTAATTTATTTCTTTTAACTTTATATAGGTAAGTACCTAATTTTTTTTTTATTTATTTTTTTATTTGTGTTATCATTACACATAATAATTCTAATAGAAAGAGACATAATAAGGTGTTTATTAGCATTTTTTGAGGCTCTAATCGTAAACTTTATATTGCCTGTGTACAATTCAACGAAAATGATAAGAACATAGATTTCATATACTTATAATTAAATTAATTCAATAAAATGTGTTTATGAAGAACTGAGTAGGTAATATCGTTTAGTTTTAACTTAGTAATCTATATAATTTTGATGAGAACTGTCATTACCACAGTACTAATTTAAAAAGTATGATTTTTCCAAAAAAATACGCAGTGGGACGCGTGTGTTTGTAAATAACAACAAACGGTTTAGTTACACAATGATTCAATGAGTTAGATGCAGATGACTTCACCTTCCTCATTCATAAAAATGCAAATCAGCTTCTTCCTCTTCTTAAGTGGCATTCTAAGAATAGTGTAGGGTGGGTGCAGTTACATATTGTTGTTATGGTGCAGATATTACTACTATTGCGCAGATGGCCGTTAACCAATTAATGAGTAGTGGATTGCTCGCTTGCTGTGGACTCAGCTTGGACATCGTGAGTCAGTAAACAGGAAGGTCGATTTTATTTTTAACACTGCCGAGATGTCTAGGATACCTAATCAAGAGTGCATATTAAAAATTACGACCGTTTTATTCTTTTTAGCCATTATGTTTTGAGTGTAAAAGTTAACTTTTAACTGTTAGTCAGTAAGAGTAATCACCCCAATAAATCGATAATTTAATTCGAAAGAAGTCAATCATCTATATGGCTACTGAAATAAGGAAAATAAAGAAGGCAAAGAACGGCAAAAAAAGTTGTTTATGAGTATAAGCAATTTAATCCGGTTCGAAAGGAAAAAGTGTAAATCAGATTATGGCTTAAAAGAAAATAAACGAAGTATAGGGAACTTAGTTAATGTAAACATCTAGGTATATTCGATGGTATGTATGTACTAGGTTTGTATTTGTTAGGTTCGCTTCGCAGGCATCTAGCCTAGACGATGCACTGTAGGTACTACGCAAGGGAATAATGACTGGTGTGTAAAAATAGTAATCGTAAACGCAGCCTAGGTCCTTATACACGTGGATCGCGTGACCTTAGATCAGTGACAACGCACTTAAAGTTTTATCTCGTTAATTTACGAGTACATTATTCGTACAATAACAACGTACTAGAATAGAAGACCTAAATTAAATAGTTAGCGACGCAATTCACAAAAAGATTATTTTTTTGGACCACTAATACGAGTAGGTACCTACATAATTATTAACTAGGGGCCCGCCTTCGTTTAACTCACAGTTTACATCTTACAATACTGGAACAGAACCAATTCCCAAGATAAAAATTATTCTAGACCAGACGAAACTTAAAATATACTTACTTTAAAATCTTTATTCTAAGTTCAAAATATTGTTTTGGAAGTTTTTATATAAATTGGTAGATTATTTAAGTCTAAAGTACTTTAATAAATTGAAAGTGGTTTTCATATTTAACTGTACTTTACGCTCTCTATTAACTGCATTATTACGACTTAAATGTCTTATTTACAGAACTAATGAATTGTAAAATAGATTCTGAAATATCCGATTTCGCGAATACACATCACGCCCTACTTATTTGCGAACCGTTAACAAAATGTTGAAACGATGTTTTCTAAACATTTTTTTATTGCGTGAAATACTTATTGTTGTTATATAACCCTTAAGTAGATAAGAACGGAAGTTTTAATATGAGGCCACTTACACGTGTACTATTGAGGGTTGTATTAAATTAAATAAAAGATTATAATATGAAGAAATGACTTACTACTGTTATGACAAATGAAAACAAAGAAATACTTTTCCAAATAAGTAATTTCATATTTAATTGGCTACTTTATCATGAAAACAATTTGTAGATATTATTAAGTATGGAATAGACCAGGTACCTACCTTATGTTGAATGTTTAAATAAACCATCGATTATGGTGTAGGTACGAGTAGGTACTAACCATTAGAGAACCGGCCGAACGGTTTGGTTGTGAAAAAGTCACAGACAGGGTTACTTCCGCATTCATAATATTAAGGATTTTTCGACAACCTATACAATTCAGAAAGTTGGAAATCAACAAACTAATATAATTATCGACGTCATTCATTCGAAAACCAAAAAAATGTTTTTAAAACTGTTGGTTGCTGCATAACATTGAACACAATAATTTCGGACAAGGAGACTCAGTACAAACTTATTAACATTAATCTATCCTAGGTCAGGTAGATGAAATCTTGCAGTTTTTGATAGACGTTGACCTCAATATCAACTGCTGTAACTGTTGTAGTATCTCGTTCATCTGAATCCTTATAATGGCAAGTACCATTGTCGGTGAGTGGCCGAGTGGAGAGTGAGTAGCTGAGTAGTGTAGTAGTACGTCCCTGCACCGAGCTATTGTCATCACATGTGCGGCGCGTGCGCCTGTCGGCTTGTCGCCTCTCGCTCTCGCCCGCGCAATACACGACCCGGTGCTTGTGCACTCGATTGGATAATTACATGAATCTCTGGACTTGATCTGCAGCCTTGCTGCTTATTGCTTTAGTCAACACAATACCCTGGCTCGACTTCTCCGACGTATTTATATTTCCGAGAACTTTTACGTAAACCGCAATGTTTGTTTTTGCAGATTTGTTTTAAATTTTGCCTTCTCATGGAACTGTCTTAAAGAAATTTGATTCTGGATCAAAATACATTTGGACAAATATTTTCTGACATATTCGTAATCGTAGGAGCAGTATATAATTTTGGTAAAACCATGCACGCGGACCAAAGTATTGTATTATTTAAGTAGGTACATGCTAATCATAGATATGTCTACTCTGTACGATCGCTGAATCTGCCGAGTCTAGCGTTAGTTGTCTATTTATCAATTCATCATGTTTCTATAACTGATTCCCTTACGTGTTGTTAAGGAAAAACGTGATTTCATATGGTACTTAATTATAAACTATGCATTTATAATTACTTGATCTAATCTCGTCTAAATAGAATGAGCACTTATCTAAGTACGATAAATAGAAGATTATTGTTTCCAGACCAAAAGAATAGCACTATTGTTTTGATCTAAGTATTGTTCTTTTATTTTTAATATAACAACCACAATCTATTGATGAACCTGTACTTCATTTTGTGATTGTTGTGAAGTGACTCTACCGTCTCTGAGTGAATAGCAAGAGAGCCAGATTCAGCGTCTGGCTAGGGCAAGCATTTGTTTGATACATGTAGAGATGCAACTTTAGGGTCTCTACATTGGAAGAGTGCCTATATTTATACCTCTATTTACTTAGTTATTTATTTTTATATTAATCTATATCCTACACTTATTAGCTATAAGGTGTTCTATAGTAATTAAATGATTGTGCAAAAGATCAGTGTATTATGCATTTGTAAGGTTCATAATGTTCCTATCGAGGATTAAAAAAGTCCCTAAACGACCTTTAACAAAAACATTCCTTTTTATAGACAGTCAAACCGCTGAGAAGGCGCCCTGTGGTAAGCAAATCAATGTTTGAAATCTAACTCTCTTCGTTGGAGATTGAATTTCAACTACATATCTCAGTCACCACATATTTATCTCTTTAATCGTTTCTTGTGTAGTATATCAATCATTGGTATATAATTTTTAACAATTCTAAGCGACTATTAAAGTGAGTGGAGGCAAAAAGAAACCTGTTTGATAAAAATTAGATGTTGCGTCAAGAGGCGTAGAGTCGCAAGCCGCGATGTAGAGCCGATATATGATAGGTAGGTATAAACATGATGCTCTTAGCAACGAGACACGGTAGTATAACCAAAGGCAGACGATAGGTAACGACACAGATAATCAACAGTTTGTGGGGTCAAGTGTATCGTCGGCTCTCCCAATTGACGTTTTGCGACGGCGCGGTCAGTGGCTTTGGCAAGTCAGTCGTGACCCAACACCTTGTTTGTATAAGATCATCGCGAATTACAATTGATTTTGTAAAGACAGGTGGATTGTTAGCAACTTCAATACAATATTTTGCTAATCACACTTTCTACATAGACAGCTATGAAATGAGTTATGAGATTATTGTAGGACGTAACATTGCTTTAAAAATACAGATGAAAATGTTTATTATATTTTCACATATATTTTCAATATCCACAAGGTCGATTAGGACTTTTGCAATACATGCATCTATATAATCTTGATTTTTTAAATACAGATTGAGTCTGTGCTGTAATAATATAACGATCATTGTAGTGTTTTTAAAAGACGACGAACCCTACTCCTACGCTTAGTTTCGTTGTGTAAAAATTGCAATGAAACAATTTCAACAATTTTGATATTAAACTGAGGCTCTATTGAAAAATATTATTTAAAACTGAAAAAACCTTTGTGTCTTAAATATTAAATTTTGTTGAAAACATTGTTCTGTGGGTAGATTAGAGACGTGACATTGAAACGTTTTAGCTTGTGTTGCAGTCAGACAATATTCTAAATATTGATAATGTTATCAAAGTGCTCGCAAATTGCGTTATGACGAATACCTATCTACATAAGATAAATGCACGCGACAGATCGTAAATAAAAATTGGTCTGCAAGTAAGTAGTAAGGTCACTGGTAGGAATGTCAGTTCAGTGCACGACTTCGACCCCAATTTTATGGCTGACCTTATACCGGACACAATGTTTTCTTGTTTTCATTAAATAATTTGTTGCATCGACAAAGTGTTCACATATAATTGTGGTCCAGCTACAATATTAAGTGATCAAGATGCATCAATGTATCAGTATCAACTTTAAAGAGATCTATGGATATTGAATTTGTTACTTGGGATGTAACAACTTTTGTACTGAACTAAGCCGTACCCATGTTATTTTTTGTTTAGGGGGCGTCTATACCTAAATTAGGGCAAACGTATATAAACATGTAACCTATTTAATTCTGTGTTATAATTAAAGCCTAAAATCCGGTTTTTAAGTTAGATTGTATTTTACGTAAGTTTTTAAGCTATAGCAAAATTTATTGTATTCGTATAAATTTAAGTAAACTTTTACTGACAAGTATAAAACTAATGGTTGAATCGTATTGGAATATTACTGTAATGGTAATGGCCGCGTTTTTTTCATTGATTAGCTAAGAGCGTCGCTTGTTGAAATGAGTTCTAATCAACTAAAAATACATTTCCTTGATATGATACGAATATCAAACCTTGCGCAATGCTATTTATAGAAACGCAAGTCTCCGTGACATATGTGTATTAGTGGCAATACCACAGGCGCCGGTTACCACAAGCTTGCAATACGAGCCGGTCTGTATTGTCGTTAACTTGGTAAACTTAATGAAATCATGGCCTTTCTTAAAACGGCAACAGATACATACATATATTTACCTGTTTGTATGTTTAGTTATAGCTATTAAACGGACAGGTTTAACTGAACATGTATTTTTTTTTAACCAACCAAAGATGGTAAAATAAAACTAAGTTGCTAACTGAATTAGATACGAGTACATTAATGTAGTGTAGTCTTCATAATGCCGCCTCAATGAGGTAGTCAAAAAATAACATAGTTAAACTTTTTATAAGTACCTATCTATTATCTATGCAATAGTTAGATTTCAATAAATTGAACATTAACTATTGAGAGTAGGGCATTTACATGCGTGTGACTTGGAAATAAGAGCTGTTACCAACCCAGCTTGAGTTGAAATTGAACCCGGATATCATCTGACAGCATGCAGTTTCACTATTAATTGAGCTGCTGGACCACCTATACCGTTTCATCCTGATATGGTAATAGGTACATTAACTGTTTAAGCTATTTCAGTTTATTACGAGTAACTAGAAGAGAGTAATTTGCTTTTCAGACTCATTTTCGCCTCCCATTTAATAAATAATAAATCCCGGCCGCTGATTAACGAATGTAATTTGGAATGAGATTTAGTCGGTGTCTACTTATCAATAATTGAAAAAACTATGATATAAGTGAGTTGAGATTGTGGAATAATCCATTCATGTCTCTATAAATACGTAATCATAAGTTATTTTCTAAACAGACCTCACTTTATGTACGAGGAGCTTAGAGAGCCGGCTCAATTTAAATTGGTCGTTGTTATCGGTTCTCTCAATGCTTAGCAACGTATTTCCTGGTGCAGATTTGAGGATACGTATCACTAGGCAGGTTATCTAGGGTTGAACACTGAACAAAAATGTCAGATGCGCAATATTGTGGCATTGATAATGATTATACTATGCCAACTTTTCATTGAAATTTATAGTCTTTTCTTAAGTTTGGAAAACCAAACAATTTTTGGGCTCCAAGAATGACAAAATAATAAATGAATAATCATACTTAATAAAAATGTTGATTGACTGACAGACACGCTACAGCCTAAACGGATAGACCTGGAAGCATGAAACTTGGCACAGAGGTTTCTTTTAGAGTGTAGGGAAGCACTAAGAACGGATTTTTGGAAATTCACACTTTTAGGGGGGGAAATAGGGGATGAAAGTTTATATGAAAATTAACCAAATTTTAAAGCAAACAGTTTGCAAATTCATGTACGGGTTTATGGTTGAAAAGGGATAAAAAACCTAATTCAACGATTTTTGTAAAACAACTGTTAAGGGGGTAAATAAAATATCACCACAAAACTATAATTTCCGCAAGCAAAGCTGCGGGCAACAGCTCGTAGTACCTACTAAAAATGTGTCCTAAAAATACGTAGGTTACGTCTTTGCGAAAAGTTTCTTTATTTATTTATCCTTAAGGTGCCTGGGTTATAATTTAGTGTTTGGGAATCCCAATTGTGACCTGACGCTAAAGTGTTTCCTGTTTTCGTCGACATGTGTATAAGTAATGCACTCGTTAGAAATTACCTCCGCTCAAAAACATTAGAAGCATTAAAAGCATCACTAACACGTTGTCGGCTAGGAAACAGCTATTTGTGGGTCTTTATGCTATACCTACCTATACAATGTAACAGCTGATTTGCATAGCATGTTTCAATAAATTGGCCTAATTAGAATGGTTCCTAGTAACTATGTTGGATGGTAATACATTCCGCCATTTAGCTCTCTCCATAGTTGGTATAAGTAAGGATGTGAGGAATAGACTCACGGCACGCAATTTGTAGATGTTTATTTTAATTTCACTCCTCAGCCTGACTTGAAATTAAGTACACTACTACATAAATCACCTGTAAATCACCTGACGACACCGTAATAATATGCTACACCCATGTTAGACGGTGATTAAGCCAGACTAGTTCAAGACAGACTTGGTATACTTAATTCATAATTTTAATATCCTATTTATTCCCTTTCATAACTTTGAATCTTTTAATTATTGAGAGTTGGATTTTAAGACACGCGTATCTAAATAATTCTAATAGGTAGGTATATTTAAAATCCACAGATTACCAAAAATTTAACAAAAAACATGGTGCTACGCCAAACGCCGAAAAAAGTCGTTGCGTAGCATAATCGTGTATCTGTTACGGTAAACTTGATGAATTGAAAATTATTAATAATTTTTCAAAATTATTAATAATAACCACGTCATTTGGTAAATGTGAATAATCAA
>LGAG01000797.1:1707292-1720842 GCA_001278395.1 Lerema accius
TTTGACACTTAAATGCTTGTGTCACGAAATTAGATGCGTTCACTTTTCATGTTTTAAATGTCTTGGCCCTTACTATTATTTTTAACTATGAAATGTACCTATACTAATGTATTAAACTCCTAACTTAAGTTTTTGTGCTGGTTTTGTAAGAGTTGTTATTTATATTTAATAGCAGTAGTGAAAGGATTTAACAAAATGTTGACCTGACAAAGTACCTACTTAAACACTGGAAATTTAAAATAACATGCTAGTTATAATAATATTTAAAATAATAAGGACAGTCAAGACTTTTAATGTCAAGAATTTTAATGATTTTTCATTTTCCGCACTTTTTTCAATTTAAGTTAAACTAAAAACGAAACACATTTTTGAATATTGGATAAGTTAAAAATAGGAATATTTGTACGTACCTTATTTTTTTTTAACAGATAAATAATTCGGAACGGAATTACAATTTAACACTTTTCAACATGAGTCGCATGCACTGGACTTTTCTAGACACTTTTTGAAATCACAAATATTAAGTATATTCAAATGTTTACACTGCCCTATTGAACACGCATTAATAATTTATTTACTTATGAATATTTGCGAATCTTTATTATCAGCTTCGCTAAAAATAGTTTCTGGTAATTACCTTTATGAAATAATTCGAGCGCGGTGGTCAATTTTGTCCGAGGTCCGGATCAGCAACGTATGGCGGATGGCGAAAGCGCTGGTCAGTGAGCGCAAATCGCGTCGCGGCGTCGCGTGGCGTCTGTCGCAGTCGTGTCGCACCGTGCACGCTAGGGCGTCGTTCTGTGGCGCTGCGCACGCTGTCGTCGGAGCGTACGGCGCGCTCGCTTATAACAGCTGATGGGCGGCGCGCGCGCACCCGCCACGCCTCACTCCGCGCCCCGCCCCCCTTTCGTCCGCAAATGTCAAAAGTGGCTTTACATTTTATTTCAAAGAGTACACTGGACTCCCCAGGTGGTCCCATGTATAAGTGATGGTGCATAAAGTCGGAAGTTTTACGGGTGTTAAATCAATAGTGCTTAAAGTTTACCTATTTTAAAAACTTTTTAGCTTTGCAAAAGTGTGCTTATTAATATCGTGGTACTTCATGGCTACAGAATATTTTACTGATAAGGAATTTGAATGTGCAAGGAAGGTTGCTTCCACTCACGGTCTGAAACAACATGCAAAAGAAATTTAATTTCTCTAGCTTTTCATGCTGGTAATTAGTAGCAAAAACAGCTTTTTAAATAAAGTCAGCTACGCTTTTAGTAATACTAAAGGCTTTTTCTCAACCTTTTAATGTAGAGGGGCTAAGTCCTGACCTAAGGTTATTTAAAATTAAAAAAATATAAATAAAAACTATTAGGTTACCATTTTTTAACCAACCATAGTACAAATATCAAACATCTTGATCACACTACATAATCTTTTACAATGGATTAACTCCTGGCTTCTAGATCCAGGGTTGCTAAACTACAGGTAACGGAACTTCTACCAAATACTTTTTACTTTATGGAACCCCATATCAAATGATTACAATTCAACAGGACTGTCAATGCGAAATAAGGTACAGATTCCCCGCAAATGAGAACAAATTTATTTTTGTCTACTTTTCCATTTTACAGTTTTCCCAAAGTTGACTTTTTTTATGCTTCAAACTTGTCTCTAACAAAAGTAACCCCGAAGTTCCCCGATTTCATAGGTTATATAAATAAACTAAACCTTAAAATTACTACTTACAACTATATAACATCATATTTTAAATTAATTTTATTATTATTTATTGACATATCATTAGGGTAATATCATTTATTATTAATACTGTCCGTCATGTATCGCTAAGTATAATATGTAAAGCATTTTTGAAGTATATTAACAGTAAAACTTCTGAGTGTTGAAGTTATGAAGCTTTGACCTGAGGCTGTATTGATCTAGGCACTATCTGACAGAGATTTTAATTTTTACGTGGGAGAATTGTACACAGTGCATCTATAATATACCTAGATACCTTGTAATAGAACAGTCGGCGGGCAACGCTGCGCCGTTCGATCGATGGAAATGCGCGGAAAATTCGGGGAAATGCAATGCAGTGAAACCCAACAGGCTAGGCATTTGTTGTACCTACAAGTTAAATCTTAGTATTGAACACAAATTTATAACGATTTAAACAATTTAAACAATATTCCTTATTTTTGGTAGGTACATCCCTTAATAATTAGCCCTAAAACCGCAGTCTGAGTTTTTATGACGATGCTAATTTCGGCGTACAAGTAGGTACTCGGGCTATGGATCTTTTAAGACTTTAGAGATGGAAATACAATAAATAAATTTATGTTACCTACTAAATTATGTAAGTTTAATTTGGCTTACCTGCAGGAATCAAAGATTTTAGGGTTTTTGAATTGTAGAAATAATTTGGCATAGTAAGATGCTGATTCATTCAGTTGCAATAGATAATAACAGTTGTCATAACAATAGACTGAATTACACGTCTTTTAATTAACAGGTACATGCAAATACCAGATGAAAATTTTGTCAGAAGAAATTCGCATGAAACCTCAGTGATTGATTCGGTAGGATGCATTATTATTCATAGGAAATTCAGTTCTAGGGGAGACGTATTTAGTGTAGTAGATGTAGCTGATGTGAAGCCGAAGTCGAGCATGCATAAAGGTGCGGAATATCCCGCGAATAGGAAAAGAAAGAGGTTCAGTGACTGGCAGACGGCGACTATGCAGAGTCACTGACATCCTGCTATAAATACCAGATATTCTTTACAGTAATTTGTAGGGCTCAATACTCAGGATATTTATAAACACGGTGACAATTTATTGACGGATGAAGTCCTGAGCTTGTTGATGAGAATTAATTATAATTTAAGTGTGTCGTTCAGTGTCGTTGAAATATGCACGCCGATTTGTTGTAGCACATTAGATACAACTCTACATTGTAAGATATGCACGTGGGAATGGATGTTAGTTTAATAAATTAATAAATATTGACCTAAGTCCTTACCCTAAGCAAAATTAACTTAGTAGGTATAATAGGTACCTACTTATTGTACAATTTAATAAATTAATAAGTAGTTATCTCATTGTCCGTACGGCGAATTTGAAAACGGGTTATGAAATGGTAATATTTATTGGATATTTGTCCATAAAAGTCCCCAAATCGTAACTGTAATACTTTCGAACTATAAATCTTAAATTCTATGTTTATTAGGTACCTGTTTTGATAGGTACTAAGTACTTTTTCTAATTATATGGTAGTTCTATACTTACTTCATAAATTACCTTTTCAAAAATCGGGGAAATTTATAGTAGGTACGTAAATAATCTATATCTTAACTTTTAAAATGTATAATTTTAGTTATCTAAATACTTGAGAGAGCGAAATTGTATTGGCATATATTTTAACGGTTTATAGGTAGGCACTTGTGTGCAAAATTATTAGAACTGTGAAAAATGATTGAAAAATACTTATGTTGAGTGTCTACTTTGAAGAAAAATCAGAACCTAAGTGTGTGAGTGAAAAATCTAGAAATACTACTTTACAGCTAGTCGTGCAATTTGCAAGTTATTAAATTATTATCAGACCTGTCTGTTCCGCAATTTAATTGGAAGAGATAAGATTGAAACCTGTCAGCCCGAGTCTGGCGCCTCTGTGTTGCCTGGGAACCTTTAATGGGAAGTGACCTACTAATAGGTATTAACTTTTATATATTTTTTATGGCAATAGCCAAAAACAGTGAATGCTTGCTGGTAAAGCCATTGTAACTAGAGATAGCCCATAAATGAAATTAACGGAAGTTTCAATGGAAAGGTGGCAAAGGCTAGGTGCACTCTGGCTTTTTAACATCCAACCAATGCGCTAAAACTATTTTTGTATTTCTTTTAAAAGTACCTAAGTATAAAATCTCAACACCATACCGAACATCGAAAAAAATATACCATATGCCAGTTTTGTCTTTTGTAGGTACGACGGTAAATTAATTTCGTGATGCTTAGCTTAACTTGGTCAGTCATTATAACGTCAATACTTCTAACGTTATAAGCTTTCTTGCAAAACACTTATAGTCATGGGTAATGAAACAATAATGTCATACATAAGAATTACAAAATTTCACATGACATGTATTCTCAAGGAATACCGAATATGATGGTAACCGCACGTCAACTGATAAGACCCTCGATTGTCGTTACGCCTCTTGGGATTAAAATATTTGCACACGAATTGGAACAATATTTAGGAAGTCTGATTGTCATTTAAGTACTTTTTCCGCTCCACTCAGGAAGTTGTATTTTGGGTGTCAAGTCAGGCGTTACCGAATTATGTGACTTTTATCAGAAATTGTTACTCTACTATCCCTCAAAGGACATAGAGGGTTAAAAATACAAGCTGCGAAAAGTACTAAAGGTGATTATAATAAAAAAAGTGTTGGTAGGAGCTGGAAAAAGAGTATCTTTACTAAGTTAACAAAAGCACAAATAAAATTGTTATTCACCTTGAGTGAAGCTTTGGTAATTAAATTTAAATTGTTATCATTTCAGCGACTGTCCTAATTATGTTGCCGTAATTTAGGCTAATAGTAATCTATTTATTTACAGAAAACAGACGAAAATGAATTTGATTGATATTCATAATCAGGGATGTGACAAGGCCAGTTATCGCCATTTGTTTTGTTCAGCTATTAAAATGAAATAAACAAGAGCTCATTAAATGTAACTAAGTGATAGAAATAGCTCTGGGAGCCGCCCTCTGACTTGACACTGTACCTACTAGATTGCAGCTTTGTCTCTCCCGTTTTAGCTTATCTAAAGCGCTCGTCTAGTTCCAATTCTATTCTTATTATTATATCTAGATGTTTCTTCGGGTTTCCACAAAGATTTACATCTCGTTAGGTTACATGTTAATTCTCATATTCACTCCATTTGTCTTCTGAGAACCTGTAAGCATTTCAAGTGACATCGCCGTAAATCTTCCAATTTAAGATGTTTATCCTAAGCGACTTCATAAGTAGTTTCGCTTTAAGCGGAATATTAAAACATTGTTTATTATCCATGAACATGAATGGAGTTGCAGGCAAAATAGTATTTGTGGTCTTTATTACATACTCGGCTACTTCAAAAGTAATTCTGGTCGATGCTGAGTCCGTTGTATTGTACTTATGCTCTTCAGGTTTATTTATGGACTCAGTAGAAGATCTTAAATTATGGAGTTTACGAGTTTCCTGAGTCGAGTGTGCGTTTAGTTAGTGCTACTGCTTCCATGTAATATTAAATTTTAAGATGTTTGTCCGATTGTGTTATGACTGGAAGCAGTCTGTTCCCCACTGCACAGTGTGGTTCAATTATGATCCATACAATCGAGAACGTAAAAACGTATACATTGTCGTGTCAATGCTCTAAGTTTCGAGGAGAAGAAATCCTTTCGTATCTGTATGATAGTGGAAATAAAATTTAGTGATTTTCTCAAAACTTACCCTATGATTATCATTATCACCTTCTAATTATTGTAAATTGTATTTGTATAACTACAAATTACCTGCTTTATTTCCAGAATGATTCAAATTAGCCGCGATCTCTCTACTATAGTCCTAAATAACTAAAAAGATCGTAACATTGGACCTACTTATTTATTTTGATAGTACAATCAGAATCTATGCTCATGGACATGGTGCACCAAACTCGTGGGTAGTACGGCAAGATGCAATAAAATAATCATTAATCATTTGTCAGCCGCGCATCCTCCACGCTAAGAACCACAGAGCAATGAATGTATCTGGAGAACTAAATAGGTATGTGAAGCAAATCGTACCTACTGGATAATATTATTATGTTGTTTTATTCCGTAACAACTGTTATGTCACGTCTTATTATTAACCGAAGCATTGACGGTGACACGAAAACCGCCTAACACGATATTGGCATAGTTACTTTACTAGTTGTTATTTTTATTTGATTTAACTGTTTTATTTATGTTTGTAATTGTCATAGGTCATTGTGGAAATTAATATCATTAAGTATCTATTGATATTACTGTACCTACGTACCTATGTCTTAATTTCGATATCTCTAGTAAGTATAGATTTTACTTTACACGTCTTTTACCGTAAGATTTATAAATTATGCTTGATAAAATTGATCCCTTTTTAAAAATAAAAATTGTTCTAATTTATTATATTCACTACTAAGTGATTGCAGAATTTACATAATTATTAATAATTAAAAACCTGCAATTACTTAGTTACCAAGTCAGTAATTAGCATATTTAGCTCTAAACCAAAGTAAAGATGCGTAGAAACAAATTTGAAAAAGAGTGTTTTTGGACCTTCAGGGTCCGTATCTAATGAAAGATCATTACACTAACCGTTCGGCAATAGAGGAATACCTATAAATGCTTTCGTTCATAGAAATACCATAATAAATTACACCTAGAATATAAATGAGTCAGTGGGCGCCCTGCCGTATTCTCCGATTGTGCAAACAAAACACTTCAGTGAGTCTGTTGAACGAAACGGTCGCGGTAGCTGGAGTGCGTAGTAGGATTTGCACTGGTACTTCAAACACACGTAGTTATGTTATTGTCAACATTTGAATGCAATTGGAGCAATGTAGGGACGCCGAAGGAGCGCAGCCCAAAGTTATAAATAGATCAGTTAGACTGACGTTAGTCGGACCCACGGCGGGTTAGACGTGGCGACCCGGTTAAGCTAATCCCTTGTCAGTGATGGCCTGGCTATAAATCTTGCGGTCACGCAGGGCTCGCATGTCTAAAGTCTCGGTAAACAAACATCTTCTCCTAATGGCCGTTTCTTCATTTGAACGACACGACTACGACAGCAGCCGGGGCATTGTATGAAAATGTTCGAGATGTCGCACCTGAACGAAATTTTCGTCCACTGCAAGGCTCTCACTGTTGTTTTTCATAAAATGGAATCGTGTTGTTGCCAGTGTCGTGTCGTTGCCGTGTGTCATCGAAAAGTGTCGTATTGCTGTCGTGTTGTTTAAATGAAGCGCGCGATGTCGTGGACGACACCATGGTCCCGTACATTTTCATACAAATATGCCCCCGATGCGGTCGTTTTCGTACTGTGTTGTTTTTATGTCGTTGAATGAAGAACCGCCCATTGCCTCTAGTAATGTAGAGAATTACGTGTAGTTAAGTAAATGAAAGATATATCTCCTTGTACATTGTCAATAGTTATTGAAAAAAATAATAAACAGCAATTATTTTATTATTTTTCACGGACAGGGACTAGGTAGTAAAGATCAAACTTAAATTGGTTTTGTTTAGTCACTTAATAAAACTAGAATTTGTTAGGTATTTAATAAAATGCAGAGATTTTAATTGAAATGAACGTCAGATACATTATAATTATCATTATTATAAATTAGCAGTAATCTGTGAATGTGACTTTAGCAATATTGCATTTTTAAATGTCATCCATAGCAAAATATGATATTTGCAACAGAAATCTGAACATTGCTTTACCTTTTTAACAGGCGATTGGTATTGTGTTTTTTTTATTTAACTCGCTCTCGAAAAATTTTAAAAATAAAAATTTGCTGCAGCAATTGTCATTTAAATGCGCCTCTATAATTTTACATATTGCTAAAACATGGAAATTAAAAAGTTATTTATAAAGTAGAAAAATCACATCCTAAATAAAGCGGCTGATGTTAAAGGTAAAATTATAAGCCAAAGTTTATAGTCGGCGATAAGTATGTTAAACTTTAGATTTTGCTTAGCACTCACTAAGAACCATTTTAAGAAGAAGTCTTAAGTCAAAGTTTGTTGCCTGAGAAAATCCTTGACACGTTTTATATTTAGATCTAATTCTCATCCGCCTTATTCGCACTTTTTTTTTTAATTGTCAGTTTCAGTCGAATTCAAGGAATTTTGTGGCAGTGACGACCGATAAGCACTTAATAAGGCAGTACCTACTCGGGTAATGACTAAACTTACAAGCCAACTACATTGCTTGAGAATATGAATACAACTGAAACTTTCTCTACCATGATCTCTAATGAGGATACAGACAATAGCATATCAAATAGGAATCCAATTACTATTGTAATCGTAAAGTACGAAGGTCAGATACATTTATGGTTTTATGTTCAAATATAAACAAATAAATACTACTAATAATAATTATAAATCTAATCTCTACACGCGACGTACTTTTGACCTGGGGAAATCAGTAATTTTCCATTAAAATAATTATATCTCTTACCTATATTATAAATGTGCTGATAGGTGGTCTTTAACGATTACAATAAATCTTTATAATACTTACCTATAATCTTCCGTATATTATCATCTTCTGCGTAGATTTCTCTACAGAAAATTATATGCGGCATGGATGAATTCGGTAGCGTAGAAAGTCGCCGTAGACTTCAGGTATTTATTTCATTTCATGGCGGCTCGCGAAAGGATTATTCACATAGTCGGGTAAAAAGTAAGATTATTTTAATATCTATCCAGTTTGATAAGCAAAAACGTTCATGATCCACTCCTTTAATTTTCGTTGAACAAAAGTTGATCAGGAATCTTTTTGCATAGAAGACTCTTGAACTTCATTAGAGCTTTTAACATACAGTACCGCTCAAGTTTTTATATTCGTAGCACTGCGGGTGCTTGGGTATGTTATCAAAAACACTGCTGATTTTTGTTGCATTGCTGGTGTTTGATTACTGATATCCACAGGCGACAGTTATGTCAATGTCTAACTGGAAACGTTGGTCGAATAAAATACGAATTCGGGTGGAATTTAATCGTAAAATCAAGTACAACGAAAATAACATCGATTTTGATATTGTTCTTAAACGCCTTAGTTTTAACTGAACCAAATATAGCAAACTAAATACACCTGAGATTTTTGGTTACATAGATGGATATTCTTTATTTTATAACAACAATCAAATCAAAAATAACAATAATAAGTACCTACATACAATTAGGCTTCTTCACGATATACAAAGTGCATCTTAGCATAACATAACTATTTACAATCACTAAATAAGTAGTATAATCTCTGAAACTTACTTTAACACACTTGCTCTCTCATTCATTATTTATCAGTCTTATAAGAAGTTCGTCGATGTTTTTATCGTGTTATCCTTTTAACCCTTTGAATATCGCGGGCTGATGCAATACTTTTCGGTGTATAAATCGGTTTTCGCAAAAGGGAAGGAAGGGTTAGTAGGTGCTTTCGTTATTTCCTTTCATGGCGACACTCATTCTTCTGGGTTGTGTTGGTGGTCTGGTTGGATGAGGGTGTCGCGGGCGGGCGGGGCGCGGGGGCAGCCGGGAGTCAGTGCTGGCGCGAGCTCTAAACCCAGTACTGGCCTGCTGACCTGGAGACAGGACGTCTTCACGGTACACGTCAGTTGCTTCTTCGTCCAATCTGCCCTCAGCCGAACGGTGGTCTGTAGACAATTTATTGCATTAATAAATTTATTTATTTAAAATGGTTAAATAAAACACTGTTCTAATGTGACCTATTTGTACTCGTATCAATAACAAAGTTGCATGAAGTTCTCTACATATTAGGTACCTAAATGCAAATTCAAAAAATATGCTTTTATTTCTCTTGTGTTACGAACCAACAGCTTAACGAACATTAACATTTAACAATATGATTGCACTATAAAATAAAATAAATTACATAATTATACATATTTACAACAAAACTAAATCGTTAAGTCTCGATAAATGTCATCGGCTTCATAAAAAAAATACGTAGGTATTTAGGCCGAAGTAAGCTAGGGTCGACCGGCAAGAAAAGAAAAACATAAAAAAATCTAGCATCGAAAAAATAATTTTACAGTGCGTGTTAATGACAAATACAAAACAGCAATCGCATTCGCAAAAATCGCCCTTGAACTGGCTGTTTCCTATTGATTACCACTTACGAAATGATTGTTTAGGGGTAGCCTACCAAGGGATATAAAATTCAATAGCAAGCCTCTTTATCATCAAAACATTCGTTAATAAGATAATGAGCTTTCCTACACAATGCTTGTTTAATGTGTTTTTAATATTTAAAGGAAGGGATTGAACCTCATAACCATATAGATACCTAGTTGTGAAAATTGTATCGGTAAGAGTTAAAATGCAATGTTTTATTTTAATGAACGAACACAAGTAATACGTTATAATATTGACTAAATTAAAGAGATAAATAAATTATTGTTCATTATTACTTAATCTAAGTATTAGCCCATTAGAAGCACTCATAAAAATTATTCAAACCCAATACCCGTATCATCAATCAATACGAAGCACGTAATTGACCCAGAATGAAGGTCTATTCATAAACTGAATGTTTCAGAGTCAAGGTATCGTTATACTGAAAGTGTGCGCAGTGAGGTGATCTCATCCGCATTTAATTGGGGATAGTGTTTTATAGTGCTTGTTAGTGTAGGGGAACAACGGTATTACGAGACGATAACACATGTTTATGACTCAATTATTATACAGAACGATAGATATTACCTACTACATGTGTTACTAGCTGATACAGTAGGTATTAGTACTTCAAATATACAACAATGATTACATAAGTTTATGGTAGTCACCTATAAAATTTAATTTGTTATAAGTAACTTTAGTTAAAGATACCTGTTGCAATGACAACATAATTTTAAGATAAAAAAGGTAAGAAAAAAACTTTTTATTACCTTTAGAAGTTGTCGTCATTGAAAATTATTAAAATGTTACATATTTTTAAAGTGTTAATGTTTTTAATGTGAATCCTTTTTCTATTCGTTTTCAGTCATACGGTCTACGCTTTCAACAATACCTACTACGACCAGTAGGACATTAAAAATGCTATTAAACATAAACGCTACGCGGGGATTGACGTAAATTATTGTGAGAGCTGGAAAATTTACGCGATGCTCTACTATTAATTGTGATTCTATAATTAATTGACCTCATTAAATATATTTTTAATTCGTATAATTATACTGTGCTAAATATAGAAGAAGTAAATATCATCTTGATTCTGATTCATAACATCGGAACGTACCTATATTATGCGAACATTCGCTAAGCTAGCTAAGCAAAGATTAATAATAACATATTATACCTATCTACTATTTGTCGTACTACTAGATATATAGAAATCAATAACACTGCGAAAATACTGTAGTTAAGAACAGCTCATAAACAATTTAATCGTTGTTTTCGGTGGCGCCAAAATTATAGTCCATAACCCAGAAACAGTAGCGTTATTTTTTATATAGCCGACCTATATACAGACAGACGTCAGCAAAACCAAAGTTACGCCAATTCATAGGAAGAGTAGTATGAAAAAGAGAGTGGATTTATAATAGAAATTTTATTGGTAGTAAATACATGACATCTTTAAACCACTAAGAAATTGTACGCAACGTAGCACTATCAATCTCTACATAGAGTCATATGCCATGCGTTGTCTAAAATGTATTGATTATTATTTTGTCTGTCTTGCATAATATTTATTTATTTATGTACGAGCTGTTGCCCGCAGCTTTGCTTGCGGAAATTATAGTTTTGCGGTGATATTTACCCCCTTAAGGGTTGATTTAAGAAAATCGTTAATAAGGTTCTTCATCCTTTTCAACCATACACCCAAACACGAATTTGAAAACTGCTAGCTTTAAAATTTGGTTAATTTTCATACAAACTTTTATCCCTTATTTCACCCCCTTATGGGTTAATTTCCTAATTTTTTTTAAATCCGCACTTCTTAGCTTAGTATCGAAAACCTAAATACTAATTTGCAAACTGCTTGCTTTAATTTTTTTTTCATTTTCATACAAACTTTCATCCCCTATTTCCCCCCCTTAAAGTGGGAATTTCCAAAAATCCGTTCTTAGTGCTCCCCTACACTCTAGAAGGAACCGATGTGCCAAGTTTCATGCTCCTAGGTCTATCCGTTTAGGCTGTAGCGTGTCTGTCAGTCAATCAACATTTTTATTAAGTATGATGATGATGATGATGATGATTTGATCACTGGTATAGTGATGTAAAAGGAAATAATAAGTTGTAATTAAAACACCGTAGCAAAGTAACATGAAACCGTAGCGGGTACTACGTCAATTCAATTGCTTTCGTTTATTTTCATTTATTTTATAGATCACTTCTAATCAAAAACACAGAGCATATTACACCGTGTTACTCAATATGGATTGATGAAGGATTCGTGTCAACTTAAGTATAACAAGTTTGTGTGTTTTCAGTAGGCTTGGCGTAATGACCGCTTTGTTACTATATCAACGGGAACCGACGGCTTAACCTACCCTCCAAAGTATGAAAGTTCTCAAAAATTGCCCTTTGCTGGGTACCAACTTTTTGCTTCATTAGGTAGGTACTTAAATTTCATTTCGTATTACATAAATGTCATCGATTTTAGTCATCAAACAACTTTCTAAAAACATGTTGTTAGTTGATCTTGTTTTATACCTAATATTGAAAGACATCTTTAAAAGTTAGTAAGTTAATTTTAGTACATCTAATCTTACATAGATTCGAAGCTGTGAGCGTCCAGTCCGGGGTCGTGTCGGACACAGCTCGCGCCAGCGGCCGGCTGGCGGCGGTGGTGCGGCCGTCCGCGTCGCCGCTCCCGCGAGACCACTTGCTGCCCACACGCCAAAAACGACGCACGTCGCGAAATATACCCCACACCTGAATCAACAGATGGTAGCTAATTATGTAATTTCCATATCGCATTCATTGAAAGTTCTCTGTAGCGCTCACAATTGCAAGTTCTATAGTATCAGTAGGCTAGTACTCATTTACAACTTTCATCAAACAATTAACAAGAAACTAAGAAATCTTTGATTATTAGACTTATGCCAGTACCTAGAAAATATGATATAGGTTCTATAGGAAATAGAAGACATCCATAAATTAAAAATATTAACCTGTTCAATGCTTTCCCTTACAGAAATCTCGTGAAAGCACACGCAACCAATCTCTTTACTGCGTCGTTGTCCTTCCTCAGTGCTCACCATACGATCTTCAGTTTGGTCTATCTTATTACCCACCAACACAACTGGAGTCTCAAGACTATTGTGCTAGAAATAATATAGTACAAAATATTAAATTATGCTGTTATAACTAAGAAATGATGCAAAAATTTTGTTCAAATGGAATTCCTCTACAAAATCATATTTTTCTTTGGCTTTAACCTACGTATAAAGTATTTAAGAAAGAAAATTAGTTTACCTTTGCAGTGTTAGCAAGGCGACGTCTATTCTTGTTGTAATTGATGAGGAACTTCAATCGAGTACATTCATCAAAGGAACACTTGTCTGTTACTGAATACATCAAGACGAATGCTTCCGCCCACCGGATATTGCTCTCCAAATTTGCATATTCGCTTTCCTGGCGAAAAATCGTATTACTTTAACAAAATAGCTAAGAAGATTTAAAATATATGTATTTTAGCTTCTGAAAGAGTGAATTATAGCTCCTTTGAGTATCATTTACTACCTCACCCTCGGCAAATCGAAATAACACACCCTTACTCTACATTGTCACTTTAACGACAACGAAATGCC
>LGAG01000797.1:1735144-1754633 GCA_001278395.1 Lerema accius
GTGTAAAGATAAATCAATCACTCACGGCCCTCGGCAATGGAGCGCGATAATCAGGTTTGTGGGAAAACGGAGGTACAGATAGATAGCTCTGCCGTAGACTGGAAATTAATCAGACGGTTGATTGGCCCGTGTAAATTAATTCGTAAAATAAATAAATGTGTACGATAAATAAACGAGTGTACCTATCTATTTGTGTTAATTTAATTACGTTATTACTTTAAACTATTTATCGTAAGCAAAAAGTATAAAGTGCAAAGAAAGTATTAAATGTACTCATTTCTAAGGTAATGTGACGCTTAAGAATAAACATTTTTCGTGTGCCGAATGCGAGTGAAAGGAAATTGATTACTACAATAAATAGGTACTCGTCTGTAAGATTCTTTGTCTACGGCCGCTACGTACGCCGCCGCCGGTGCCGCTAGCGGACGAAGGTCCTTCGTAGCCGAGGGCGGGGGGTGCGGAGGGGTGCGGGGGGCGCGGGCTACGTTATCGAACGTGGGCGGCCCGCGCATGTCACTTCGTACTTCGGCGTTCGGTCCGCCAGCCTCGCGGTATGCACTACTACGCCGCCTCTCGTTACAAAATTTGATTCGCACGTATATCATTTTTAGTGCGACGTGCAAATAATGTAGAACTCTTGTACGATGCGAGTCTCCTCGACCTGAGCTCGGTAAGTGTTGTGTTTGTTGACCGTAGATGTGATTTGGTACTCTTGTAAGTAACGTTTACTATCTATGTGATTTTTTAAGTACCGTGCTCACAAAATTTAACATACTTATGACGTAACAGGTTTAGAAGTATTTACATAGCTTTAAATACATTTTGTTATTTTAATTTTATTAATAAGTTTATTGTGTAGTTATTTTAAGTGTATTACGTAAGTTGATTTTATTTTAATGATTAACATAGATAATTACGTATTTTAGAAAATAATAAATCTGTTTTTCTGTTTATTTATCATATTATGCATGATCCTATAATTTTAGTACATTATGACATGTTACCATTTCGAAGATCATTTCTAATCGATTGAAAATTGTAATATATCCACGTCATTTATGAGTGATGTATATTTAAGTATAACGCGAAATTGATTCCGTATACACTATACGTACCTACCTACTAGAACTATTAAGGTACACCAATAACCTACATTTCGGGTCTAGGTCAGGTCTCGCGGAAATCAGACCTTGAATGCTTTAAAATGCTGAAAAGTACAATGCAGCTAGCAATTCTAAACAAATGAATGGTGGCAACCGTAAATTAAAAATAGATAGGTACTTTCTAAATAGAGTATGGATTTGTATAAAGTTTGAAGTGATTGCAAGCTATTACTAGCCATGCAGCTTGATATTAGATATACCTATCTATGTCATTGGCTATATATCTTACTCACTTTTATATGTATTTTGTGTACTCATACGCTTGAGTAGAGAAAATTGGTTTTTATATACAAACGACATTAGGTACTAGTATTAGGTACTATATTATTATGATAAATATCGCGACCTCTAAATAAATAAATAGGCTCTTCGATATTTCAATTACTAGTTTGGTAGTGCATAAAGAGAGAGAATTCTTTATGCATTCCAGATTCGATTCGCGGTCGTGCCAAATATTTATGTAACAGATCATTTGTTCTCCGCTGTTAATTGCTTGTTAGTTTATTGGCATATATATATCCACACTTAATTTCAAGCATATTAATCCAGGTCAATAAACCTAGACTACCCAATTATAGGACAAAGTTCAAGGCTCCACATTAATTCTGGTCATCGTCATAAGTAACAATTCGGTCTTTTCAACATATGCCACTTCTATTTCATGCCAGTCCATCTAACCACCGATGTTTTTCTTTTAGTGACTACAGTAATGTTAATAATACAACGCTAGACACTCATAGCCCCACAGTAGGATTCTCTATGTCGTAGAGGCTATGGACAACACACATACACTAACTCACAAGCAGACCGAGAACCGAAATTTCGAAAAAAAATTAAAAAATTCATAATTCAAACTTCTTTGTCGTTGGGAATCGAACTCAAAACCCATTAAACTACGGTCCGTATGGGTCGTATAGAATGTATGTCATACGTAATTCCTGAAAATGTATGTATTTAGTACGTCTAATAGCTGCGTCGTCTGTATTATCTTCACGTACTCGTAGCTACCAGCATCGCCACCGCCATCGTTGCAGTAACTTATATGGGACACAATTAGCATATTTACGATAAGCATGTGGTGTTTTCTATGTCGAATGAACCGTATCGTCCTACATATTTTGCTTCAATAAATATAAACATGTTGTTTTTATCTAGTTTTTAATTGTGCAACCATTTTCGTTTTGAACATTTTTCTAAACTACTCTTTAGCCTATATCCTTTTGGCTTTTAATAAATTTTCAATATGATAGGAAATTACTGTCATTAACAGTGCTCTAATATACCTAATCACGTAACAAAAAAAAAACGATTAATTTTAATCAGGCTAAGAAACGAGTTTTCCTTGTCGCCACGTAAAATTAATCCCAAACAAATATTGCTTAAGATGTCGTTAAACCTGGATCTGAAGGAGAACAAAGCGAAGTGAAAGCCTATACCTGCTATGTGCGTCATTATATTGACATCAGCCCATTTACGACAGCTGAATCAGCGGGTGCTTCGTTGAAATATCGTCTTAATAGCCGAGTTGATCAGTGTAAGGCCGATACACCCACGCGTTCCAGGCAATTAATTTCGTTATAACGAATGACGATTAGAAGGCTTTAAAAGGCTCGGAAATAATACACAATTTTAAGATTTGTTTTATCGCTAACCAAAATATGTCTTTGTCAAGACAAATTGGATCCCTACGTCTGATGCTTATTTTTTATTTATAGGCTCTATCGCAAGCGAGCTCTATCTAGAGAAACTTCTCAAGTAATCATAATATTATGTCTCTGGATCGACTATGTATTATTAATAAGATATCAAAAGTATAAAGGTACGTTCAAGTATGAGAGTCGTAGCACTTATTATGGCTACGATCCATTTATGCAATAAAAATAAACATTCCATTATTACAATTGACGTTGTGCGGAGATGTGCGAGAAAAAATATAACAAATGTCAATTGTAATTTCGTATCAGTTCTGATGAGTTTTTTCCACAGTCCGCACTGATTTGTCGCCTACGCACTACGCATTGACGCCTACGCCAACTCGTAGCCGCTCTGGCTGTGACACATGATAACCAAACAGATAGTCATCGAGCGAGTGCTTGTGTTAATTGTTTGTCGATATTATGAAGTACCTACATTCTGTCTGATTTCTACTAGGATTTTATTTTCAACTAGTGGACCCGCCCCCGCTTCGCTTCGGTGTATGTTTTTTCAATATGGCTGACCACGTCAACTGTCAATCACGACAGTTAGAGAAATCCCATACAAACTTTAAATTTTGATGGTGTGGACTGATTTAAATAAAATAAAGCCTAAGTAACGCCCCGAGTTTAGGATTATTTACCTATGTATTTCATCCATTGTTCTGGCATATCCGCCGTTTTTACGTGATGCTCTTTCAAACACATAGACAGAGCCCCCCGCAACTTTCAATTTTATTATTGTATAAGATGGTCGACAGAGATCTCCTTAGGTGAAGAACTCCCTGAAACAGACATTAGAGTTATGTAACACTAATATTGAATTAGCTGAAATAGAAAATCGACGTATGTTACATTAATGTTCCTATTAATTGACTAAGGCTTTTGAACTGTTAAAATAAAAAAAAATTAAATGCTTAGACTTGTCTAGTCTCAATTTTATTACAACAGTCTTAAGTACTAAAAAAAAGGTACCTACTATCGTATAAAACTTTAGTAGTCTTATATTTACTGCCTTTTCTTGTGTGTAATGAAAAGAAGTAATCCATTTTACGGTCAATAGAGACAGATGAAACATTCCCGTTATCCCATGTAATATCCTACCACAATTTTCTTTTATAGCTATGGTTAAATGCGGTTTGTTATGACGTCCATAACTAGTGAACACCAGAATCTAGGTCACATTTATATTGGAATTTCAACCAATTTTTAGATACGAACTTTAGATGCGCATCTACCATTCTACTTACTATGCTTAATGTAGGTAATCTTTGCTTATGTATTGTGTCGACTGTTATAACTTTACATTTTTTTGTTAAAAAGTAAAAGAACCACCATCTACCAATATTTATTTCAAATATTAAAAAAATTTAATTACATTAGGTAGGTGGTTATCTAAAGAAGATGCATACAGAAAGGTTTTTAAGGTCATAATGACATAGTATGCTATGAGATAGCGGAGTAATCCAATTATAATTAATACTTACATTGGAGATTAACCTTTGTTTGGAGATAACCAAATAACAATTAAGAATCTCCTCGTTTAATCCCAGGACACGTTTGATACTAATTGTTTTAATACACGTTTACGTACGCTTGTTCACGTACTTTCTCGAACTTCCATTAATTATATCAGCGCTAGACAGATTAGCAAACAAATCAAAACAAACAAACTCGATGTCTGTGGTTTTCTGTCCCTAATATTTTAGTGCGTTTGATTTATTTTGTATTAGGATAAGCTGTTTTAGACTTTGTTCATTTAACCTAGGCAAATTTATAAATCGTCGGCAATTTTAGTGTTGAAATATATTATAGGTATAGTTTTATTTAGCTACAAAGATGCTATAAACAAAATATTGTTTACCAAAAATTTGACTGTGAGCACAGTGCTTAATTAATACGGCATTCATTGCATACGTTGCATTGCATACTTTCCGTTCATTCATAGATACTGTATTTTTGTTTCAGAGTGTAGTTATTGTAGAAAAAGTGATAATTATGATAAGCAATAATATATTAAATTATAATGGCTTTAAGGAAGCTCACATTTAAATATTTATATAGTTTGGTAACGATCATATCATCAAAATTATGGACATTCAGAAACAACAGTTGTGTCCACGGCTGGTGGATTATTTAACTATAGTGGGTGCGCGGCCTAACACATCTGGGAAAGGACTTGCCCCTATTCAGGTAATATTACGTTTACAATAAATAGTACAATTATGTTCTTAAAAAGGCCCGGAAAACATTTTATTAAAGATAAGTTCTATTAAGTACCTATTTTAAAAATAAGTGAATTGGTGAGTCAGACCAGCGAAGTACGAGGTCTTTTATAAACAATTTTAAGGGGCTTAGAGAGAAAATAGGTCTTTAGCTAGTAGATTTTCGTACTCTCACTGTTTGTATTTATGTGCTAAAATCCTGGTACTAAAGAAACCAAAGCATATTTTTAAACTATAAAAATTGTCGCACACCAAATATTAAATCAGGTTAAATATATTGAAATGTTTTCAAACCTCTTTAACTCATATACTTTCCCAATATCTTAGTTAAACATAAGTAACATAAAACTACCTCTAATATAATATATTTATGTAGGCTCCTGAGTTATTGCGTCGGTACCCGTTGACGAACCACGATGACTTCCCCTTGCCGCTGGACATGGTGTACTTCTGCCAGCCCGAGGGCTGCGTGTCGGTGGGGCCGCGCCGGCCCGCCTCACACGTCGCCACGCGGGATACCACGTCCTTTGTCTTCACCCTCACCGACAAGGATTCTGGTAATTACCTTCCTACTATTTTACGTTGCTATTGTCCGTTAAAGTTGTGTTGATGACTAGTTTATTAACCCTTCGAATACCAAGGGCTATATGGGGTGGTTACTTTTCACAAATATCTTAAAAAAAGCTCCGTTCAAGTCTGTTATTTGCCGACACAATGTGTATAGATACAGCTCGTATCTCAATTTATCTTTCTCGATCTTCATTTTATGAAATCTTTACGTATTTTTCGATAAAATTGTTATGATCAAACTTGAACGAAGTTGTTGATTTAGGAATACGCGCAGCGAAGTTCGGTTGGGATTACAGTTTCATATGCCTACAGTAGATACCTACATTATGTAACATCAATATCGATCAGATACGAGCACTTCCACTTAGGTTAGATAGAACCGGAATTTATTTGATTAATGTCACTATTGTAAGCCTTCTTATACAATGGCGAGCTTCTATTTTAATAGGCGAACCGATTATAAAAGAGTATGACGTCAAAGCTCTAGGGTCAACTAACTTAAATACTGAAGGTCACAATCGCAAGCTTTTTTAAGGTTTCCAAAGCGATGAAAAAAGAAGCTTTTCCCTTAATAGCCCCTTAATCTTAATATAAACCGATATAGATACTTTATGAAGATAACACGGTAGCAAAGGTCTCTACGTATTTATAAATATGTTTTATATATATACTCAACATAGAAAGTTTAATAATTAGGTCAGTGATTCTCTGGGGATATTACTGCCCGCTTCCGTAATCAACTGAGCAGGGAGAGGGTTATTTCAATTTTGCAGAGAACTGACTCTACGTAGTACTATATTTACTACAGTACCTACGCATATGAATAAACAAAGTAGACAACGCATTTGTCCATTTAGATAAGGAAATTCAAAACCCCTAGGCAATTAAACTCGCTTTAAACAGGTACTTCAACAAACTTTCAACTTCATTAAAATTATAATAATGTGGCAAATGGGCAAACTATCCTCACGTTACTCATATCAACTTTTCTATTAAAATCCTCTTTCACAAGCGTACTTGAAACTCCGTAGTTTGGGAAGCTTGCGTTGATCCTCTGTAATCGATAAAGTTAGGCAACTGCGGGAGTGATCGGTAGGTAACTAAATATATTTTAAAATGGATGTGGTGAGAATTTACAAACGCAAATGAAATAGGTACTTCCCGTATTTGAAGAGTTACGAAGCTGTTTTCGCTTAAACCTAAAATATATCTGCAAGAAATAATTTAAGCACTTAATAACCAAGTACTAAACACTCTTGAATGTAAGGATAGGTAGACAGAGTTTTATAAGCGCTTATAGTGCTTAACTTAAGTACCTCTCCTGATGGTAAGCGGTTTACGCAATATGAATGGGCTTGTTGACAATATTTTTTTTTTGTTATTTAATGAAACATCGCACAATGATAGCTACTTCGGTGAAGGAATCACTCTGCTCATATCAAAACTTTACAAGATATCGCGTTCTGAAATTCACATTCTTAGACTTTCCCAAAAACGCTCCATACAATGATGTTACACGTTGTGACGTCACTTCGCGCTACTTTGTATGGAGTGCCTATGAAATTTGTTCGATAGCTATATTCAATGTTGCGTTTATGAATATGGTTTATTTACCAAAGTCGCTATAAATCATACGTTTTGTATAATGGTATTTTTACTTTTAATAAATTTTGTATTTTTAAAATGGACTTGCCCATTGAGCTTTAAAATGTCTTAAATCTTGTTAAACGTAACTTATCTAAATAAAAGTTTGCAGATTGTAATTTTTACGTGTATTTTAACATATGTATTCGGTAAACACAATAATCCCAAGTACCAGGAAACAACCCTATTTCCTAATCCCTATATTGTAACTATAGTGATATAGACATTGTGTTGTATAAAGCTGTACCGTACTATACTACAGTGACGTTCATTGTCATTCAGGTAAGACGCGGTTCGGGATATGTGTTAACTTCTACCGCGCGGTGGAGCGAGCGCCGGCGCCGGGCCCGCGCGACCGCAGCGTGCTCCGGCGGGAGTCCTGGCGGAAGTCCATGGAAAAGAGCTCTGATTCGGCCTTCTCCAGGTGAACACTAATTCTAGATAACATAGGTAACAACAGTCGTGAACATACGAGTAAAACACGTATGTAAAGTTGTATACGATCCGGCTGATGATAGTCCTATCTTAAATACACCAATTTCGACTTTGAAGAGCTTTTGAGATACCGTAACCATAGAAGGGTATACTAGTACTTATAAGAGTCATGACACATACTAAGGGCGTACTATTAAGGATATTATTATATTTAGAGTGACTGATATCCTGTGAGCTATAGCACAAACTGCGCTATAAACTAAGGCGGAGGGGGTGTTCCAGTGACTATAGGAGCAGCAACGTGGCGCCGAGCGACTCGGAGCGCGACTGCAGCGCCGCGCCGCGGCTGGCGCCCGCACCCGCCAACAACGACTCCGAGAGCGGCGGCTCGCACTCGCCCAGCCCGCGCGCCGCTAGAAAGAGACAGGTGAACCTAGTCAATATTTCTCTTTCATTTACTGAAATATTTTCAGGTTTTAGGCGGACATACACGCAGTCATGCGTGCAAGATTACCTATAACCAAGCTGCATAAGCTGACGTTTTTATCAATCACTATGTTCCCATTGTTTATGTCAATTATCTCTGATGATCTCGAATCTTATATACATAATATTATATTGTTGCAATTGTGGTATTGCTGTATCTTCAAAATCGATTTTTATTTACCAAGTTATAGATATTTCATGGTATTAATATTCTAAGATCATGTATACCTGCTGTAGTATACTACCTACGATTTTACTTAGTTAATTTATTTATTTTCAGCGAGTGCGCAATCATTCCCTAACATCCCTGTGTTTACTATCCCATCACCCCTTCTTCTCCACATTCCGAGAGTGCCTATTTATCCTTAAAAAGTTAATTGATGCCTGCAACGAGTCTTCCAGTCCGCGGCGCGTCGGTGCGTCCAGACAAATATTTAGGTAAGATACAACGTATTTCTTTCGATAAAACAATGATAAAAGATTGTCTTACTTTAGAAAGTATGTGCTAATTAGATAAAAGTTTATAAAAATAACCGAAAATCGATATATTAAACCAGCAAAATAATCTAATATCTTCTAAACATAGTCTTTCATACTTGAAGTATATGAAACCTTAAAAGTTTCATTGGAGTTCTTCTCATTACTTCATTTAACTTTGAGGTTTCATTTCAGTCATTCACTACGAAGTGTAAGAAGGAATATTTGTCTTTTCATAGCAAATAAATGGGTTAATAATTATTAAAATATTTCAGTGATGTAGGTCACTCAGCTCATAAAATGATACATACCCAGCTTAGTCTACGGACCGAAGTAATAAAAAATCTCTTATCATTTTATACGCTAGACTACGGTTTAAATTACTTCAGCTATAAAAGGTATTTTACTTTCAAGGGTAGTTAAAATAAAATAACTCGTAAAAATAGAAATGAGTCGCTTTGTCTCAGAAATGGAATCGTCTTTTTAATCCTGTCTAACCACATAAAACTGACGTACTTAGGTATCTGCTATTCCTTTTATTAGCTCATAAAAACAAAATGAAAGATTTAAAAATAAGATGACGTACCTACAAGTAATGAAACTTAGAACTTCTTCGGTGGCTATAAAATGTACAAAAGGTTTAATCTTTACTCTTTAGATTACTTGTATTACAATCGTTCATTTTATAAACATGTATGCAATTTTAAGGTATTCATTTAACAATATAATATACAAATGAAATAACGTTTTGAGATAAATAATTTTATCGTCAGAAAATAGTAAAAAAAATTACACTACTCTATAGTACTCTAAAATAATATTGAAATTGGCCTCAAGCTGACCTCAAGCCAAAATGTTAAGTTATTTATCGTTGAATATCGTTTGGTTAACGTCGAGGTGTGTGTGTAGGGACACAGTGTGGTCGGTGCTGGCCGGGCAGGCGTACGACAACACGCCGACCATCGTGCTGCACGACGTGAAGGAGATCGAGACGTGGATCCTGCGGCTGCTGTCCGCGCCCGTGCCCGTGCCCGGCAAGACCCGCGTCGAACTCGAGGTACATACACAGACAAACACATACACATACATACATATACACACATAATTACTGAGTGCATATGCACTCATACCTATATTTACGTGTGTACGTAAGTGCGTACGCGCTGCATATACGAGCGTATACGCAAATACATTTACACTTTACGTACGGGAATTACATGTTGCATTTATAAATGTTAACAATTTTAGTTTCTCTGTACTTTCTACATTAATTTCTGTGAATGTAATTTTAGGAAATGTATACCTATTTGTAAGAGATTTTAATAAATCGATCTTGTAGCTACTATATACTATTGTTATAATCTCCAGGTGTTGTCACCGACCGCGCATGCGCCGCTCTTGTTCGCGTTGCCGGACCACACGAGGTTCAGCCTCGTAGACTTTCCTCTACATCTACCTTTGGAACTGTTGGGTAATTATCATGTTTGTTTGTAGTTGAAACAAAAGGAGTAAGATTTTCTTAACTCCTTTGTGAGCATTGTCAATTTCAGCACATTTTGTACATGAAATAGCAATCATGGAATACTGTATCAATCTGAGTTTATTTTAACCTTATATTACACATTCATGATTAATGACTACTTTTTGATAATCAAGATCCTTGTGGTTTAAACATTTTTCACCCATAACATTTTAGTTAAAATAAACCTTTAAACAAAGACCTAGATTTTTTTTTAAATCAGATACTATCTATAATATTAAATATATCATATTTTTCATAATGATCATCGCTAAGTCCAGCTGACAAATGAATTCCTCAATACCAAAACCATACGTATATTAAAAAATTAAGAAGACAAACCTTCTGCCAAAAAGCATTTTCTTAGTTGCTAACCTAATAATTTGTTCATTTTTATGTTAGTAAGGCGTAAGTTGCTTCCTTCGCAGGCATAGACACGTGTCTAAAAGTCCTAACTCTAATCATGATGGAGAACAAGGTGGTAGTACAGTCGCGCGACTACAACGCGTTGTCGATGTCGGTGATGGCACTAGTTGCCATGCTGTACCCGCTGGAGTACATGTTCCCGGCCATCCCGTTGCTGCCCAGCTGTATGAGCTGCGCCGAACAACTTCTGCTCGCACCCACGCCCTTCCTTATCGGGATACCGGCTACCTTCCTCACTTATAAGAAAAACTTCAGGTAGTTACATACATTAATAATATGCTTAATTGTGCACCCTAATATAGTATACATAACCAGGATACAAATATATAAACATGATCACAAATGTCGGTTTTATCGGTGTAGTAGGTATTTAAAGTCGACTTTTGTTACTACGATTTCTTACCAAAATAATAATGTGCCATCTACTTGCCAGTGAATTCGTATACCTTTTAAAAAAACACGACTAAAACAGAGTTTTAAACAAACATTTTACTTCTTCAATATGTAACGTACGTAACACATGCGCTCTTCAACATAATTATAATGTATCGGTCTATTAAGCGCGGAATGATCGAAAGCGAACAACTTTGTAGGTTGCCAGACGATATCTGGCTCGTGGACCTGGACTCCACTAAGCTGATGAGTCCGTCTGGCAACGACCAGGACTTGCCCGCCCTGCCTGAACCAGAGAGCTCAGTCTTGAAAAACCATCTCAAACAGGTACTATCCAACATTCTGTCCCCTATTTATTTAGAGTGTGCGTGTGTCAATGTTCCAAATTTTTTATTCACCTTTTCTTTTCACCTTTCGCATTCTGTTCGGTGTTGCTGAACGGCTTGTGACTATTGAATGTGATTTGATTACGATTTTCACTTACTGACACACCTATTAATCATTTCTATCTATCTTGTTTTGATATTACTCTATGTTTTACGCACTGTTATTTGTCGTATTGATTTTGATGCCAATGTTATTTTTTTTACTAAATTATCTTTAAAATGATACGACACATAACACGAGTTTGATGAATACTTATTATATTTCATAATCTTTTCTTATGTTTACCCGTCTCTTTCAGTTCCAAACACGACTATCACTAATACTGAATCACTTTTCTATCACGCTAGGCAATGCAACTCATGGGAAATGCCGGGACTGGTGTAAATATTACTATTCTATTTTTCATTGCACACTGTTGTACCTACTTATATTCACTACGATACGAGTCTTGTGCATTTGTAAGTTAAAGATGTGCCAACCTTTTAGAAATACATCAGGAACTTAACTAACTCGTGACACTACAAAATTTACTACTACCGAAACCGTGATTAATTCGTAGACCCATCATTATTTCGTATCTTTTGACATTTTTTATTTTATCAATCTAAGAGGAGGCATATGAATTCTTGTATTGAAATTGTGTTAGTATATATATTAAAATTATAAACTAAATTAAAGGGTAAAGAAAATTTTTTTTTTTTATCCTAACACAATTTCAGTCAGATGAAAGAAGCGAGCATGTGGTTACTGTAATGTGCTGATATAATATGTATGATGATATATTTTTATTTATCTTAAACCGATAAGACAGCCTTCTTCCCATCTCCTGTGAAATTTTCTCATATAAAATTTTATTTATTATTGCATTTCAATTTCAGTTTGTATATATTTCTTAAATGTTCGAATAAACAGTTGATGTTATTAATTTATAAAGTTACATATGTCATATATTTGTAAAAAAAATTTACAATCAAGTTTGAACCAAGGCAAGTTTTATTTTTAAGTATATATGGATAGGTAGATGGCTGTCCTTATTTAAATAATATGTATATATATACAATTAACACTAACATAAACGCTTGGGTTGTGTATGAACGTAGAGCTCTAATCTAAAAATGACGAACATTATGAGATATTTGTGCATAAGAATATCTTATTAATACCAATATATTTAAAAATTGAAGTATCTGCTATAAGGGCTTGAAGTGTGATGCATTCTTTAGGTTTTTTTATTTATATATCTAAGTGGCTTTTGCTAATGAACTTCTGAGTTTTTGCATTATTATATCCAGTTGTAAGACTAGATAAGATGAATAATGCCTACAGAGTTTGGTTAGTTAGTTAGGGTGGATCTCGGAATGCTAGATTTGTATATAACATTTAAAATGTATAAATTTTACAGCTACGGTAGCTTCAAGAATTCAATTAAAAGTTTTCAGTGCACCCTTCTTTTAGCAAGTAGGTGAAATCGAATTTTTTGTTTGTACAGGCGATAAGCAGTTTGACGAGTACTTCTGTGGAACAAGCCACGGCCTTGTTGATGCCTTCGAGAAGAGATAGCGTCGGAGGTGCTACATTGAAGTAAGGAACAATGTATCGACGTTAAATTATTGCTTAAAGTAATCATTATTGGTGACATTTTGGTCCTTTTGATTTACGAGCAACTACGCAGATAGCGAATTTTTGCAATCGCAGTGCGTAACGGGATAAAAATGAACGACGCTTAGACGCGCAAGCCCGCATCCAGCTCTTGCATGTACGTATCATTAACGTTTTTACCAGAATGTACTTTTCACAAGCAGTAAAATCAAAAGCGAATAATAACTTCTATAGAGACATTACTAACAAAATGCCTTATTATGCCAATCATTGCACCAATCAAGTTCGTTTTAAACCCCATTTAAACCCATTTATGTATGTTATTGTGGTTTATATGCAGGGTGCAGCCGGCATCGTTTACGTCTCACAGCACGCCGGAGAGTCGTCGCGTGTCGGTGGGCAGCGCGCCCACGCAGCGCCACTCGCTGGCGTCCCCCGCCTCCCCCGCCTCGCTGCACTCCCCGCACTCGCCGCAGCCCTTCAACCCCCTCATATACGGCAACGACGTCGACTCCGTTGACGTTGCTACCAGAGTCGCTATGGTCAGTAGCATCTGTTTTACTTAACGTAAAGTGAAATAAAGAACTAGGAGTTACTGATTTTGCCCGACTTTGATCAATTAATATTACTGATTACAAAAAAAATGTTACATCATTTAAAATCGAGAAGATTCAAATTTCTTTATTGTTTATAATTATTGCCTTAAAAGATGGTAAATGCACCGTTTTTCTCTTTAATAAAAACTGCTGTAAAAATTATTCAATAATAAAAGTTTTTTTTAATCATCACATACATAAAAGACATCCCATCATTATAACTTCCAAAAAAACGGATTGAGTCACAAATACAAAATATCGAGCTCATCGCTTTTACCTTATCAGTAGAGTAACACTCGTAATACATGAGTAATGTGGCGTGTCGTAGGTTCGTTTCTTCAACTCTCAAAACATCCTGGCGAACTTCATGGAGCACACGCGCACGCTGCGGCTGTACCCGCGGCCCGTCGTCGCCTTCCAGATTAACAGCTTCCTGCGCTCGCGGCCCAGAACCACCGCCTTCCTCAACAAATTCGCCAGGACACAGGTAACACACACATACACACAAGTAAAAAAGTTACACTTGGTACGATAGTGTATGTTATTCAACGATATACAAAAAATTATGTTTATATTTAATGCAAAGTCTCCGTAGCTATTCAATTCATTAGATGTTATCACTATAAACTTTGAAATGTTCGGATACTATCTTTGATTACAATATTACGTACGTCAGATCGCTACGTAGAAAGACATATTGAGGGGAAACCTGACAAGAATGTTATGGTAAAACTACCCCTAACCAAACTTTATAAATCTGTTAAGTGTCAAACATTTAATTTCATACAATTTGAAATTGTATCCGGAGAAATTATATTTCTTAATTCTTTTTATTTAAAAATAAGTTAATGTTTGACAAAAATCCCACTTAAATAGCAGGTGACGATGTTGTCCTAGATGATGAGCTATTAATAATTAGATAAAGCCTATTCACTTTTGACTTGAAGACATCCATATTATAATAGAACGGGAATTCCGACAAATTAGAAACGCTAACACACTCATACCACTCATTTGTGTAGGCAGTAGAGTTCCTGGCAGAGTGGTCGTTGACCCCGTGCAACGTGGCGTTCCTGCGGGTACAGACCGGGGTGTTCGACCCGCGGCAGGTCGGCGACAAGCCCAAGTGGTTCGCGGACAGACTGCAGCCGGTCCGCTTCGCCGTGTGGGACGACGGCAGCTCGCTCAATGGAGCGCTGCGGCAGCTGCAGCGACAGGAGAATCAACCCACAGGTTAGTTAAACCCTTGCTCTTAACCCATTAATGGCTAACAGGGTTTGAGTACTTTCCTCAAACTAAGAAGGCGTAGAGTATATTTCATCACGTTGCTACAGTTCAGATAGGCAGAGAGTTAGGTCAACTCAAGGGTTGGAAGGTTTAATACAGTTCGAAGGCCTCTACGGCTTAACGATGGTCATCTAACGATAATAACCGACCAAAGGCTTACCATGCCAACCTCGCTTATTATCAGTCACGTAAAAATAACTCAACGGATTTCAATGAGTTAAGTATAGAATGAGATACGTTTTGATTTAAAACGAAATATACCAAAGTTGCGACTGATAGTTACATAAAAGTTTTTGACCTTGTCCGCAGATGAAAGTGGATCAGATTCAGAAGCGGCTGAAAGTACAAGTTCATCGTATTCATCTCTAAGTGACTTCGTTTCTGAAATGGCCTCATCCGATTTATCACCAGGTAATATACATTGATTGAAAGTGATTTCGCAAAACTAATGGAAATTATTTATCTGCCATCGAAATTCGCTGTCACTAATGTGATACTACTTAACATCTCATTGATTTTAGGTGGCAACCACCAGCATCACGTGTTAGGAGAGACGTATAGTGCAGTTGTACAGGTTCCGATGACCTTATCATCCTCTCTGGATCCGAAAACGGTAAATAAAAACATTGTGAATTTAATTTACAATTTACCGCTGCGTTTTAATATAAGTTTTTTAACTAATATTTAAATTATCTTATATTTTTTAGTCCTTCGAGCCGAATTTAAATCAACCACCTGCAGAATGAAAATGCAGTATTCATATTATACTACAATTATTTGACTGCATTTTACCTGTTCCATTGTACCAGTCGTTATAAACGTACAAAAAATCGCATTTTTTTTAAGTGATAATATATAACACCTGCATGAGACAGCTACTTAAAAGCTATTATGTCGACAGGTATACAGTCCCCCCTCATCGCTAATGTACGGGGAGGACGAGGCGCCGGAGGGGCAGGGGGGGCGCGCGTCCACCTCCCCCTCCCCTTCACCCTCCCCCTCCAGCTCCGAGCACAGCGACCTGTCCGACGACGAGCCGCCGCCGCACGCCGCGCGCGCAGACCACGCTGAAACACCACGACCACAACCTGTCAAGAAGAGCGTAAGTTTGATAGATTGATACCAAACTTGCTTGATAAACTTCTATAGCAAATCGATAAAAAATCTGAAGTATGTTTGAAATTGTTGGACAAACACGTAAAGTTTGACAACCTGCTTAACCGCTTGCGGGCGGGCTATTTAATACCATATGCACAGGTTATAGAATATTATAAAGGTTTCATAATGCTACCTACCCGCAGTGTATCGATCTAGTGTAGATATTACTTAGTACACAATTATAAGTAAAACAAACACATCACCAATCATTACACAACAAGCTAGATTAGAACATAATAGTAGCTTACATATATTTAGTACATAATATAGTTAATACAACCATGTAAGAAATTATCTAGTCAAATACTTTCTCGCATTAAAGTAGGTTATGTGCGTTAGAGTTTTCAATAAAGGTCCTTCCTGACAGAAGGAAAAAATTAAACAGATTTAACAGATTCAAAGTTCATTTTATTTTTAAAAACTTAGCAACGAAATTCTTAAAATTGGCATTTAAATATCCCAGCAATAAAATACCTTACTGTTTTTTATTGTTTGAAGCTTTATACACATACCAAAAAAGCAAAATGTCTGGCACATTTCTTACTGTGGTAACTTTACTCATACTTTCGTAGTTGTATTATACACGTAGGCTAATGCTAACGTAGCGTCATCTAGCGGCTATTGCGCGTAGGACACGGATAGCGGCAGCTTCGGCCGCGAGTCCGACTCGAACTCCACCACGACCCCCGCGACTATCGTGAGTCGCCGGCGAGCCGCCGACAGCAGCACCAGCGACTCGGAGCGCGGCACGCCGTCGCACCAGACGCTGCAGTCACAACAGTCGCACCACTCGCTGCAGTCGCAACAGTCGCACCACTCGCTGCAGTCGCAGCAATCGCACCACTCGCTACAGTCGCAACAGTCGCACCACTCGCTACAGTCGCACCAGTCGCCGCGCTCGCCTCACTCCCCTCACATGCACGCACAATCGCATATGAAGGTACGCAATTAGACTACAATGACTGCACATGTCAAGAAACAGTCATCGGCCGAGCTGTCGGTGCAATTTTGTGAATTACCTAATTTTGTAAGTGGTAAATCTATAGGTACATACATTAGGTATCTAATCAATACCATGCCATTTAATTTCCTGTGATCAGTAGTTTCCTGTACTTTTTTTTTAACATTTATAGGTTCATGCTGATCGTAAGCAGTAAAAGCATATACTCGTATTCAAACTAGCATATAGCACTAATTACCGCTAGAGCCATGATACACGTAATCAACAGTTATAATATAACTTACATAGCTAGTATGAAATTGATAAGATGGACAAGTGGTCGAGAGGTACTATTAAATGGTTAACAACAATGGTTAACATCACTGAAACAGAGGAAGGTTGTAGTATCCACCTCCCATTTACATTATTTTATAATACAACTAGACGATGCCCGCGGCTCCGCCCGCGGAAAAGTCGATAAACAAAATATTGATTTCGTCCCAAGGGAACCTATATTTGGGATAAAATGTATCCTATGTCCTATTCCTGGATGCAACCTATCTGTGTACCAAGTTTCAGCTTAATCCGTTCAACGGTTAGACCGTGAAGGAGGGACAAACATCCAAACATCCAAATATCCAAACATCTTTACAAACTTTCACATTTATAATATTAGTAGGATTCTAACTGTAATACGTGAGTTACGTATTAGAAGGGCATTCCTGTATTTGCAATTGTTTTCAGAGTATGAGTTCAGGAGTGTCGCGGCAAGCCTCTCAGACCTCTTTACTCGAGCAGTTCGCGGCACAAGCCAAGGAACTCGTTCGGGAAACAACTCGCCAGAGCAGCCAGGAAGGATTACTCGCTCATATGGACAAGGTATTTACATCAATATATTATAATAATGGAAAAAATAGTACAAGTCCGAATTGTATTTTCAGCTGATGTACCTGCATTGTTATGTAACTATAACATAGTAATTTTAATTAAATATATGATAATTTTATTTTAGATTCTATTACATTATTTTGTTTATTTATTTTAATTAAAATATGCAGAAAGGACAACAAGGAGACGATAAGAAAATGTTTGCGCCTTTCGAGCAGGTACCTTCTGACTACTGGAAATAATTTATCGATCGCTCATGTAGAATTGATACAAACTACATATGTCATGGCGATAGTCACCTACCAAATAGAGTACTACGAAGTAATCTCTCTATACATCATTTTTAGCATAGCGCCCATTTAAATAGTACACCTACCCATAGACGTTACTTATATTCACCGAGTTCCAACTCTTAGGTAAATATAGAGCCATTTTAAAGTAAATATAACCTATTTATATGCAACTTATCCCCTACTTAAGAATAGCGCATTCGCCTCTTTTGAACAGGTCTAATAGCACAGCCGGTCATGAAACACAGAGCATTAAAAAACTTAAAGCTTGAGCTCAGCCGACATTTGTACTAATCATAGTTGTAGCTGACGTAGTGAACTGCATCGACCGTAGTAAACTACATAATCATGATGTATACCTTCAAATAATATATTGTAACTTTCCTAGTTTCAGCTCTTACATGATAGTGTTTACTCTTTAGTATTATCTTATGTTGAAATACTTGAAAGCGATCGAATTGTTATGGCAGCTCACCCTTCAAGCGAAAAAAGCAGCTGAAGAAGCGTCTAAGAGTATGCAAGAGGCGTCCAAATCCGCTCTGGAAGCTAGTAAGACGGCTACGGCTGTTAGCAAGAATACATTTGAAGATCTCACTTATGTGGGCAAGTCCACTCTAGGTGACCTCACCAAAACTGCCAAGGAAGCTGCTGCTAAGAAAGGATTGCTGATCAAGGTAAGTGCTGTGGAATTTTGTTAATATTGCTATGATTCTATTATCCCCTATTTAATTTTTTCGGCACTGTACCACCCGAAATAATCCTTGCGGTATTCATGCTGACATGACAGATTAGATTTATAGATTTTAATTTGGATTTGTAATATACATGACATCGCATCAGTGGTGAAGCATAATGCGACTAAGTGTAACTATTACAGCGGGAAAGGGTCATAAAATGGATTTCGTTCGTTTAGTTCGTGTCTTAGCGAGGTATTACTCAATGTAGACGGAGAGCCAGGAGGGCCCGGGTGAGGGGCGGACGGCGGGCGGGGCGGCGGCGGCGCGGCGAGACTCCACGGCGCTGCAGACAGCCACGCTGCTCGCCACCACGCACCGGGACTTCTTCTCCAACATCAGCTCCGACCTCAACGGCCTGGCCGCCTCCACCTCCAGCATGTTCAGTGACTTCTTTGGCTCCAAGGGTACACTGCTATTACCCCTAGTTTTGAAATTAAAACGCTAAATTAAGAGGCGCTTGATTTGAACAAAAATTTAATTATTGATTCGAAATTATGTGTTTGTAAATACATACGCACATATTACGTAAACTTGAACGTATTTGTTCGTAGACTATTCGTCCATATCAAAATATT
>LGAG01000797.1:1765659-1807584 GCA_001278395.1 Lerema accius
GATAGGTTGCATCCAGGAATAGGACATAGGATACATTTTATCCCGACTATAGGTTCCCTTGGGATAAAATCAATATTTGGTTTATCGACTTTTGCGCGGGCGGAGCCGTGGGCATCGTCTAGTACAAAATAAAGTTATGAAACGAAACGTGTTTAAAGTCACTATGTTTAAATAACCAATCAAATTGTAAAGCGGTATTTTAATGATAACCTCATTTTGGTGACTGATGACACTTGAGACCACTTTTGCTTCGATTAATTTATGGTTTTTAAGTTCAAATTAATTAATGGATTAATTAATGGATTAATTTATGGATTTTAAGTTCAAAAATGTTACATAGACCACTTTTGTTCCAGGCTAGCTATTTGGTCTCGACTGAGCCCTCCAAGCTCTTAGAGCTGTTAATCTAGTGTGAACAACTATTACAGGATGTCTATTTACGTTAATTGTGAGTTACTTAAATTGCAATAATATAAGACAATCTAGTCTTGCATTAGGTACCTATAATATACTTACAATATTGTTTGATATTCCAGAAGTTCCCCGAGCCCGGTGCGCACGCGCCGAGTCTCCACCGATCGCGACTAGAAATTAGCAACTACAGAATACACGTGATATACAATAATAATTATATTAAACCATGTCATGATTTATTGTTTACGCCGACTCTTATGGCCGCTCCGATTGACGCGCCGGACGTTACATTACTTGAAGCAATATTACACTAAAACTTCCGCTAAATAATAACATTTGTATTTATTTGTCCTGAAATGTTTTTTAAATTATAATTTTTCGGTATACATTTATACAATTCATGTAATCTGGGGGTAATAAGCGGATTCCATAATGATTGATCTTTAAAATGACTTCTGATTTTCACAATAAATGGTGTTGTGCTTGTAAAGGAGTAATTCTTTAAAATAGTGAAACTGGAACTTAAATGACACAAAATTTCAGTTGAGATTGTATATTTTATATATATACTCGTAATTCTAGTACCTAACTGTATTTTTTATGGTCACCTGTAGAATATGTAGATAAATTTACTTTTGAAATTGACCTTTGAATGAGTTGGTGTTATTAATCCGTTTATTTAACTGTACATATTTCTTTGTTCCTTTTGTCTATGATTTCATTAACATTATAATATCTCACGTCCGCTTATTACGTCATTATTTATGAAGAAGCTTTGGTACGTTAAGATTAAAATGAACAAAAGTTTCACTAAAACTTAAATACAAAATTTCTTCATAAACATTTCTAGTTCCCTGAAACCTCATATCACCTACGTATTATAAAATAATTAATTTGTTGTTCCTAGTTGGCGTCGTCATCTTTATTGTCTGTTAACATTCATGTAATAAAAATATGAATCATACAATATGTACAAATTTATAGTGAACTCATGCTTCAGTCATGGGAATCAATTAATATCATGTCATTATATGCATTTAAATTTATAATTGTAGCCTCTGAATCGACTAGAATAGTCGTATTGTAAAACAATAGGTAAATATTTTTATGAGAGGCAGATTGATAAATTAATTTAAGCGGGTATTATCTGAAAATAAGGTAATAATTCTGTAATATTTTGTCAGGATTTTCCTTGCAGGTTGGAGGGTTAGCTCGGGTAAAAAACCAGAGATAGAGTAACAGAAAAAAAAGTTATACTTAAATAATTAAAATTATTATTTAATAATCACTTAGTCGGTTGCATATTTTCTAGGCGTATTTCGTCACTTAAACCTTTCTACCCGAGTCCGGCTCTGATAGTAATCTAGCACCAAATTTAAAATCACTATAAATGGATTGAGTGCAGTATGATGGTATGGTACAATGAAAAAGACAATGCCTATATTATTATCAAAACCCTTGTAACGGTTCAAACGTTATAACAGACAATATAGTGACGCCAATATTATGAATATTTGTCCGGTCCAATGTAAGTAGGTAACCTTTTCGTTTGAGAAAGCTATAATAATAATAATAATGATTATTAAATACGGGGTGTAGTCGTCGAGACAAGAATATATTTTTCGTAATATTATAGTAACGTTTGCAACATTTATAATAGCTGTTTATGAGGTAGGAATATTAAAATTGTAATTGTCATAAGATTGTAATTATATATTTAACGAGTACCTAATGAAACACTGAATTGATGTGTGGACTAGCTTCGTCATACCGGTTCAAATAGCTTTAAAGCCAGAATAATGTAATAGTAAATAAATTATCACATCAAATTAAAAAAATATATTTACTAAATGCTAAATCATTTAGTTACACCTGTTTATTTAAATTGTGGCGCAATATATATTTAGTTTATCAAAGGAAAATGTAATTAAATAAGGTACGATTAGATATATTGGGGTACTGTATATTTTCATGCATGAAATTTGACTACTATCACCAGAAATCAGGGTTATTCAAAAGTATAGCTATTTTGTTTCAATAAATGACATTAGATCCACTTGAAATTGTTTTATTTCTTTTTTATTTACCAAGGTTTACAGAGAGAAACATACCGCCAGGCTCCAGAAATAGGGTAGTGTCATTGTCAAATGTATGTATGTATGTATGTTAATTTTTATGTCACACACCTCAGTATGTTAAACACCTCGAAGGAACTACTTAGGAAACATTCAGGTAAAGCGTTGGTGTCAATTCATATTTCATACAAGCTGCAAATATCGTTTTTTAATACATACCCACTATTGCCAATAAGAAGTGATATATCTATCAGCAATAAAAACACACTGATGAAATAACTAGTTTATTTAATAATAAAAAAACAACAAATATTTACATTACCAACCTAGTGGTTCATTTTTAATATTTTACGCTTCTTGATGGCGGAACTCCCACGGGAATGTATGACAAACGCATCACAAAAAAAATAACGGTAATTCGTAGTAAATAGCTAAAATGTAGGTACATATACATACATAAATACATATTTAAAGTTTGCGGCTATTTTGCTTGGACGCAATTTGCCATTCGGGCCTCTATGATTCCTACTGACAAGGAATAGTACTGGTTTAAATCTGAGTCGCAGTACAAAAACTAAGGTAAACATGACTTAAATAAGGAAAATGAATGCATCAAAAGGCGGCAGAAATATTTCACGCACGGCCTTGCACATAGATAGTAGGGACCTACTACTTAGAACTTCACAGTAGTACACACACAGTCTACACGTTGTAATGTAGGTCACATCTACACGTTGATACACATTAACAAAAACTTTCAATTTCTTATTCATACAAGTAATAGTAAATTATGTATTAATTCCGTTATGACTGGGACGTCTAACAAATAAAAAAAATACTTAAATTGGAATAATCAGCTTATCCATTCAATGTCAGTTTTCTTAAATTTTTGGATTTTTTCCGGTCTGATCCCCGAAACTGATCCACTGATCAAGTGATCAATTTTTGTTGGGTGTAAGATGTGTTTACATTATGGATTTAAACCTTTGGGTTCCGCTTGCTCTAGTTTTTTGCTAAATCATTAAGTTTTATTTTAACGTTTAGATGAATAATTCGGAACTGGTTATAGACGATTATATAAAATAATTTGTTGTAGGTAGGTACCTATTCAATTCTTTGGTGTACATAGGTATTCAGCATTATTTTAATTTCTTTGACACCCATGAGTAAGAATTAAAATAACAATAAAATTAATATCACAGACTTAAGCAGATTTGTACAAAGATATAAATCCCGCAATTACAATTATCAATATATTGAGTCAGAAAAAATAAGACCTCAATTGAAAATACACTTGCAAGTAGTAAGTACCTACCTACATAATGAAAAATCTCTTAAAATATTAATTATACCAAGTACATCTACCAATAATAGCGTACCTACTACCTACAGTAGAACATTAAAATAATGGACAGTTTTGAAGTGTTTACATTCTGTTATTATCTACCATTGGGACTGAGATAGGAAAGGGCACTAATTAAAGTGGTCAGTAACTTAAAAATCCCAGCAGTTACATTGAGCAGTGGAAATAATGAGTTGGGCAGTAAAATATTTTTTGGGCAGTAAAATAAAAAGTTTGGCAGTAAAACATGAGCAGTACTAAAAATACAAAGTGCCGGTAATTTTATCATAAAAGGAGCAGTTCAATAAGTAACTGGGCAGTAATACATGAGCAGTAATTTCAAACAAATTGGCCAGTTATATTGGGCAGTTGTATAAGCAGTTAATGTGGGCAGTTAAATTAATATTTTTAAATAATGAAAAGAATTTGACAAAAATCTCGTTGTTAATGGTCTTTGGTTGGGTTAGGTTAGGTTGGTATGATTTTATTCGTTCGGAAGGAGGAAACCCACATCAGCGGGTTTCCGACGACATCTGTGACATAATCCAATTATACAATAATGTTAATCGTGTAGACTTCAATTAAGTGGGCAGTAAAACTTATAAAATGGCATACCAAAAAGTTAAGTAAAAAACGCGTTATTTGACGAACACTAAAATGTGAAGGCGTGTTAGGTAAGAGTTAGGTTTAAATTTCGTTTGCCCTATTAAATCTTTATTTTAACCCTACGAGTTACTGCCCTCAAGTTGCTGCTCACAAGTTACCGACCAATTGCAAATTTATAACTGCCCACTATTAACTGCCCATTTAATTATTTTACTGCCGAAAAATATATTTATTACTGATCGTTTTCATTTATTTTACTGCCCAAACTTTACTGCCAATGTCATCAATTTTACTGACCAAAATCGAAATATATTACCGCCGCGTTAAACTAGTGCCATAGGAAAGTGTACATGAACATTCATTTTATTTACATTTAATAGGTATCCATTCTTCCTGCACAATTATAACATTATTATTACAATTAACTGCCGGCAGGATGAAGTACGTCAACACATTATATATAATCAATCGCTTGTCCGTTTTCTGCGTTCTAATTGTCCAATCTTATGAATCAAACCAAACCACTGCTTGGGATCCTACTGCGAGACCATTATATTTACATCATGGTTGTTTATTTTCACCAGTCTCTCAGCATACTATTCTATTTATTCGTAGCACAAACCATTCGTGTTTTTGATGTGACATCTGATAATTACAATACTAGTGTTATTTTTCTACTGACCCTAACCTACTTGATATTGCTAACAGTTGCTTCTAGTACTAGTCAGTACTAAGCACCTTGAATTGCTTGTTACGAGCATCAGATACCTAACCACGCAGGCATTCTGTATTAAAGATAATTATCTGCTTACCATATATACAAAGCACATAATATATACATCAAAACAAAATTTACAACATTTAATTATTTGTACAAAAACCGTCATGTTCCATACCTAGGTACATATATTTTGATTAATTAGTCAGTCTCAATTTTTGACGGTTTATTAAAATGTTAACGTTTAATACCTTAATATCAAATACGAATCAGCAATAAAGAATAAGAAATATGTAGTCGCATTAGGTCAATCATGATCACAACCCTTAACTGACCCACTGCTGCGTTCGGGTCTCCTCTCAGTGTGAGGGGTACCGGCCATGGTCACGCTGGCCAAGTGCGGACTGGCAGACTTAACACTCCTTTGAGAACTTTATTGAGAACTCTCAGGTGTGCAGGTTTACTCACGATGAATGTTTTCCTTCACCGATAATTAGTTTAGTAATCGCATTAGGGACGTTACATAGTCATAATAGTAAAATAATTACTGTTCTTTATACCGGTTGAACAAGGTTCATCAATGAAAACGCTTTTACTCTCTCTTGAGTGTTTATAAGCGTGTCTATCAGAGTTAAAAATATTTTTATTTCACTTGTTCTGTAACTTATGTACTATTATTTAATATGCTACGCAATCGATCACTGATTTTCTGGCGTCGGTCATTAGTCATATTAGTAAGAGAATCGGTGAGTTCTCCCTTCTTCAGCATAGTCTCGCTCAAAAGCTGTTCGCCTTTCTGAAGTAATATATCACATTTATCGTCCGTCGCATCCATGCTAGTTTCCTGAAAAAATATTATTACTATATATACAAAATATTAAATATTACTAACTTCATTTAGATTCTTAAATACCTTAATTGGAATAGCAAAACTTAAGGTAAAATAAATCGCATAGCGGGAAGGTCGACCGCGCCTTAAATCTTACCGTAAGGTCCAACTCCACATTAGGTTGAGCGTTTGTGTTCGAGGTCTCCGTGGCAGATTTATTCGTATCTTTCCTGTCTTTTTTCGAATACGTCTTAATAGTTTTACTCACATGTTCAGCTACTTCGAATTTGTGTACTAGTCCTCTTTTAGTCAAAACCTGTACATGTTTTTTATATTAGTACTTTGAGGTGTTTCAACATTTTTTGTCTCATTTCAAATGGAATGTATACTTACATAATCGGGATTTAAGTCCTCCAGACTAAGTTTTTTCAAATTTCGTACCTCCTTCTTTGTTTTTACAACTATCCAACGGAGATTCACTTGATCAGGGATATATACCTTCCGAGCAAGAACTCTGAAACAAATGTAATAATGAGTTGTAAAGAGTACCTACCACAAGAATGCCTCTCAAATGTTTATCCAACTTTTGTAACAATATTAAAGTTCAATTAAACACGGTATACTTGTTATACAAATTAAAGTTCTTTGATCCCACAAGGATTCCTTGTGTTAAACTGTGCATTTGTTTCAAACTGTTCCAAAACAAAATGTTCCATTCTGAATTTAAATTGAAATCAAATTTTTATTTAATGACGAGCTTTTGCCCGCAGCTTTGCTTGCGAAAATTATAGGTAGTTTTGCGGAGATATTTACCCCCTTAAACCCAAATACGAATTTGCAAACAATTTGCTAAAAGGAGCCCAAACTTCAATTTAATTATATTGATGATTGATTGATGATGACGATGATACATAATCAGTTTTGTAATTACATGCACTCGTATGAATCTATTGAATACCGCGACAATTTGGGCGAATATTGGGACCAAGAAATTTGTAAAAATTATAGTTATTATTTTATCGAGTTTTAATAAATATTGTTTTTTCTTAGTTAATAACATTAAAAGAAATAATACTCACTGTGTAATTTTAGTAAATGCTTCTTGTTCTGGATAAAACTCCGTGTACTTAAATCCTGGAAATTCGAAACTCAAATGGCCATTATCATCTTGCCGTCCAGGAAGCCATCCTATCTTTTTTACGCTTCTACAAATAATCCATACGTCTTTCCAGCGATTTTTGTCTAGTGGCTCAGGGTTGCAATAATCTTCATCATCAGAAATAACGAATACCTCGTTGGTAGGTGCAGTACATTCAACCGAGTTAGCAAGAAAATTTTCAATATCCATATCAATATCGGTATAGGCTGGTGTAAATATAGGGTTTTCTACAGGCGGAGATGTAATACAAATTTTATTTACTAGAGATCTACTATTTATTTCTTCTGGTTTTAGGACAAACATCCCACCTTCAAACTTTCTTCCCGGTCTATTTTGTTCTTCAACAACTTTAACCTGTGGTGCTATTTCTGCAATCGGTTTAGAAGCAGATCTTTGCTTTTCATCGTTAGAAAAATGTTTATTGTTTTCATTTGATTGCGGTAAAATCGCTCTCTGAAACGAGGTATTGGTAATACCCGTTTCAACATCAAGATGAATTCCTTCATTTCGTTTTTTTATTATAATTGGCGGTCTAAATATCTTCTGTTCGGGCGACACAGATATCGGTTTAAGAAATCCAGATGGTGTTAAATGATAAAAGTTGTTCGTTCTATTTATTTTAATAGGCTTAACTAATTTAACTACTTTATTAGTTTCTTTCTCTTTGACTGCCACCTTGATATCACTATTAGACGCAGAATCTAAATTTGTTTCACCTTGTGAATCATCCAAAATTTGCCCTTGTTCTAAATTAACTTGTGCCATAAATGTCACAGGATTATCGATTACTCGAAAATTATCAACTTTGTTAGTTGTAATCCATACTCCTCTAGTCTTTAAGTTTGAATTTCTCATTGTGGTACTTTTTACAGTTTCTATTCCCAAAGGCTGTTCTTTTCCATATGGCCCTATGAATACACAATACTGATTTGCGATAGGTATTGCATAAATTCCAAACTGAGGATCATTATTGCTCGCTTCACTAGTTTTTTGGGAAGATAACCTGACTGTTTTATTTGAAACGCGGGCTACGTTGATAGCTTTGATTATGCTATCGTATTTTACAAAGAAACCTCTGTCGTAAAATTGAATTTCACTGAAGTCATTTTCTACAATCATAACGAACCATTTTGACTTATCTGTGTTGCTTTCAGAAGAAATAGATAACTTTGTATTAGTCACTGATGTGGTCAGTAAATTTGCACAAGGAGATGCATTTATTGGTGACTGCGAATCTACAGGATGTAAAGGAAAATCACTAGCATCGGTCTGGCCATCTGAACTTTTACGATCACCCACTTTTTTTATAGAACCAACCAATTCCCAACAAAAACTTAACCCACGTAATATACATAGCTGATCTTTTAAACGATCTACTTCCTGTGTTATTATATTTTTTATACTTATCGGATACTTGTCCACATCCTCAATAGAACTTATATCTATACAATTATTGAATAAAGCATTTCTATGATCTACAGCCATAAATATACGAAATGGTTTTTGGTTTGTTACTAGAAAAAGATTCTTTTTTTCTTGGTATCTATTAATTATGAAATCCCAGGGATATAGTGAGATTTTCCCCGTTTTTGGTGGTTCTAAGGATTTTCTGCAGAAACCATTGCTAAACCGTTGTCTATACGATCTCAAACTTGGTTCCAACCAGGCTTTTAATTTATCATTAACATGACGTTCTGCTGGTGAAGTGAATTGAGTAGTTATAGTATCCTTACACAATGTAGGGGAATTTGAATCAGTAAGCAATTTGTTTTGAGATTCATCTATAGCTTTATCTAGTGATTCACTTCCACGGCTGTTTTGGTTTTCTGTTGGAGATGATGGTAAATCATGGGCAGAAAGATTACCAGAATCATTTCTAGATTTTCTTTTATCACTATTTTCATCGATTTTCAGAATTTCCATCATTCTTTTGTGTAATCCGTGATCGTTTTGTTCTAACTCCATGATTTTTTTATTCGTATTTGTATAGAAAACATCACTATACTTTCTTTTTCTATATGGTTTTACTCTTGCACACCGATAACTATTATGTAATAATGTTTCTGTTTGGTCAGTATATGTTTTGTTCTTTTCAATTTCAGTATTAACATTGTGGGGAATTCTTGGCCTAAGAACCGTTCTGTTAGTTGATGTTTCATTGCTTTTGCAATTTCCGCCAGCATCAAGACTTTCATGCAAATGTAAGTTGTTATCGCTTTGTTCACTGACGATTAATTTCGTTTCTTCATTTGATTCAATCCTAGGTAACTTTTCTGTAAATTTACCTTTACAAAAGCACTTATATAAATTATGAATCATACACCAAGGTTCAATATTTCCACAATTTAACTTTACGTCTACTACAGATAGAATTCTTTTAATATCCTTTTTTGTTTTAAGACACATGTTACTATAAAAATCCGCATATTTTTCGGGGGCTTTCCAGTTTCGTCTCTGAGATTTCAATACTATACTTTTTTCTCCAGATACTATAACAGTTTGATGAAATTTTTGTTCCTCTTTAGACAGTTTAGAATTATTTGCTCTTTCTAAATTTATTAACCCGGGAATAATATTATCTTCAAAGCAACTATGCAGGTTATATGTATTAAAATCACACCTGCATTCAAACATGCAATCGATATGTCCACAATGATTTTTTAAACGATACGAAGAAAATAAGGAATCGCATATACAACCTAAACTACAAAAAGATTTTCGACATGCATCCATTTCATTTTTTTCCTGATTTTCACACAGCCTTATAACTGTAACATCAAGGCGATGTAGTTCTGATTGCCCTTTTCTTTTAACTTTATCCTTGGAGTAACAGTTAAGACCTCTGTTCGTATCTCCTATGTTTATCTCCCTAGGGGGATCTTCTCCAGTATACATATTATTTTCCATTAAATTAATTTCTACTGAGATTAACATTTCATCAAGCATTTTTTGTATGTCCAATTTCATTATTTCTTCATTTTCGGTAAACAAATTTTGGACTATTTGTTTCTCTTTTTGTTCCTGAAATATTTTATCATCATCATACCGCATTAATAGCCGTCGCTGATCATATTTGTACCCTAAATTAAATGTCACATAGTTATCTTTGTTTAATTGAATAACCCTTCCATCATTTTTACATCCTAAAGCGGAAACCGCAAATTCTGCCCATTTCTCAGATATTAGTCCACTCTCATCTCGCAAATGATGTATAAAATTTGCTATAGATGTTTGTAAGGGTTTACCATATTCAGTTGAAATATCTAACCCAGGCTTTGGTAGATGTACTAATTGTGTATTGCCGATATTATACTTTTGATACGAATCATCAAGGTGAGCTTTTCTCGAAAGTGGTCCTGGCTTAAATTTTACATTTAGTGAGTCTTTCAACAAATCTTTTTTCAAAACCATATTACTGTTTTTGAATTTATACCTTTGTAATAATGATGCTCTACGTTCACCCAAGTCATACTTGCAAACAAATTTATATTTTCCTCCTTTACTACCATTCACACGTATACATCTTCCATTCCACAAAACATATTGTAATGGATGGACAAAATTATCGGGATTAATATTTATAATCATCTGCCACGCTGTTCTTGATATTGGCTTTTCGCTTTTGAGTATACTTCTCGCAAACGATTTTGTTTTATCATCTTTTGACGAACCGCCTCTTATTTTGCGCAATAATAAATTTTGTTGCTTTTCTATATCTACTGATAAGTCAGTACTGACTTCCTTCTCGTAGTGATTTCTAATATCTCTTACTGTATTTACTTTTGGCCTGGGATTTCTTTTAGGAATGAAATATTTCCCTGTTTTTGGCACAAAATCACATGATATCTGTTTTGAATTATTTATTGGCAGTGGATTTACTGGACATACTTTTATTAAATCATATAGATTGTTATTCAATTTATACAGAGTTCTTGTAATATCTGATCCAAATACTTTTTCATTTGCCATCTTTGCAGTAGGTATAACTTAACTGGAAAGGTACAAAAAAATAATAATTTTATTGCATTACAAACAAATACGATACGATACGATACAATTACAAACAAATTAACGAAGCATAAGTACCTATACGTGATTTCTGAAACTTCGGAAAATGCCTTTCATTTAGGACTCGTGAAGTGATAGTATGAGAGTATATAGTACGAGAAAATTTAAATATAAAATTAAACTACATTTTATAGGTATTCTAAATGTGTTAAGTCCTTAATAAAGAACCAAAAAGTGTTCCGAGCTAAATTGTATTGTTATAAGCATTATGTGCCATCTAGTTTATACTCAGTTTATAATTATAAAAAGCCTAAATTGGGTCGTTTTTGTGACTTCACGCCGAGCGCGCTTATGACATATGTGTTTCTTTTTGTAGAATAACATAATAGTATCTTATACCATTCAAGAGTTTTCTCATTTCTAAAGGAAGCTAATATAATATAAGCAAAAACATGAAATGTTAAATGAAAAGAAAACGAATATAAGCGCTATTACTGAGTCACATCGTATCAGTAAACCCGCGGACTTAGATATTAGTCATTTAAAAGGTCATAAATAAATAATACAGTTATTTAAACACATGCTCTTATGCTCATCTTTTGCACGAAAGGATGCTTAGGTCTTTTTTTGCTACGGACTAAATTGACACATGCAAATGTCTATTTTCGAAATAATGATACTAGTTTTTTAGTAATAATGTTGTACTACGATACCGATTTGATGAATCGTAACCTTAATCGTAACATTTAACTTCTTCCAGATAATCTTTTGAAAATCATAGTAGGTAAATATGGAGCATCAAAGATAAAAAAAATATATTTATTAATTTGAATTACTTATTACTCTAGTTAAAGAATAGGTACCTACGCAATAGGCGCAAGTTTGTAACAGGTAACACCTACACTTGAATTTGGTTGATAGACTGTAGCCAATGCCGTAAAAATTTTAAAGACACTTTTTTAATGTGAACAATTGCGGGGTATTTTTATTTCAGCAAGCCAATGAGAATGCTCTTATACGAGCATGTATGTAGGGTACTGACATAGCTTAATTTCATTGTATGACAATCAATATTGATAATCAAGACAAAGGGCAATCTATCATACAATAATCGATAAAGTTGTTCGTTTTGTAGTATTCCTATAGCTAAGCGAGAAGGATGTTACATAGTACCTAATATTATTGAAGCGCGGAGGTATAGATACAATTGTTACCTGTGTTACACAGGCAGATAGAACCACTGCACAGTATTTTCATAATACATTAAACCCCTTAACGGTTGTATGGATTTCGATGTTTTTGTTGGTATTTGAGAGGATCCCTAAAAGAGAAGGATAATTTAAATTGGTAGATGACTTTATTAGTACTTTTTCAAGTGAAGTAAATAATTTAAATATTTGTAAAATCTATTTGCTATTGTAAAAACACTACCACCTAGCCACGTCTGCGGGATAAACTAGTGCTACAGAAATTCAGAGGTTTAATAAAATTAAAATACTAATTACAGTTATTTCCTGCATATGTCTCAATGTTTGTGTCTGTGGTTGGTGTAATACACACACTATTATAACCTTTTAAATGTCATGTACCACAACTTGATACATTATTTGGGCGTATCCCATACAAAGTTGTCCTATTCTTCTTTTATAATAACTATTATTATAATCTATGGTTATAGTATTTATAGTCTATGGTTGCGAAGATTTTGTTCATAGAACAAACCAGTTCCAGTGCTCGCGTGCGCGCTCCTTGATATGTTCCATAAACTAGACGGCTCATCAAAGGATTCAAAATGTTGCAGTGAAAACTTGCATTGTGTGTGGTATGATGGTATCTAACAACTAACAATTTCAATCACAGCTTAAAAACTTACTTCCTATAATACAGCCAAATTTTTGGTTTATTTTTAACACTTATTCATATTTATGAATCTGCGACTGTAAAGTTACATGTCTCTGGTTTCCTCATATTTGTTGAAAATTGCAGACTATAATAGATTTCATAACTCAAAAGTTTACTATTACCTATCACCTCCGAAATTCTCGTTAGACGAATAACATACAAAACAAAAATAGATAAATGTTAAAATAATAAATAATCCGCAGTAATACATAAATATAGTAAATGAAGTCCATAAGAAAAATTGTGTGTCAATGAGTCCTAAGTGTTCGGCGTGATACATTGCAAAATCCATATCGTCTTTATCATTACCATTATTATTTACGGCCTGTTTCTTATCCTAAATAAAATTGAGCCATTAGGACGTCCTTGTGTCTATAGGCAGAGTGCACCTATATTTTATCTGTTTCATTTTGCAGAAAATCATTATTGAAACAATATTTTTTACCTCAGCAAAATTGGCGCAATAAAACAACGATAAAACGTATGTGAAGCAATAACAACACTAATACAAATGTCTGTATTAAATGCAAACAAAATTTTCCTAATGATTTACCTACCTTTAAGTATGTACGTTACATCATAATAAAGTCAGTTGAAACTTGAACATGAGCAGCAATCACGTGGTACTTTAGTAATTCAAAATGGCGGACTTCATTCATAGTGACCGGAATTTTAAGTTAACATAATCTTCTCTAATCACTAAAAGCGTAAGAAATTAATAGCATTTCTCACGAAACTATCACGCACTGAAAGTTTATTAAGTCTAATTAACGTTTATTTATGAGTTATTCCCTACAATAACAAGATTACTAAATACACGTAGCACTGTCCGGAAAACAACCATAACCATAGACAAAAAATTCACAGACTGCTGCAAATTACAACAAAGATCAAATAAAATGTATATGTAGAGTTATTATTGTTATAAAATTATTATGCTTCAGTTTTACTACGTAAGCACTTAGATCACAATTTTACTAACATAAATTTGCCTCGAAAAGGTTTCGTGAACATAGATTAAATTACATACTTTTTTAATTTAATTGGAAATTTAATGCTATACCTAACCAAGAATCTCTCTATAGTGCTATCTACTTTTATCTGTTTTGATTATGACGTACCAGCCAGCAGTAATATTTTTCTCTAAAAAACCTCCAGAATATTAATGAAATGGGTTTTTTTATAGAACTGCATACAAGTTAGTTTAATGATTGACAATTATTAGCCATCCTAAATAGTCTAAGTATAGTAAGTACGGTACCTAAATAGAATGTATCTAAGTATTTACATTGTAGTAGGTACATAATAGTAATTTAGGTTATTTTGATTGTCTAAAATTTAGTTGATACTATCAGCTTGATAGGCTTACGTACCTTTAAGTGTGGTGTAGGTAAAGGTCAGGTCACTTACCTCCCTAAATCATTGATTTAATTTTTTTTTATTTAATTGAAGATTAAAAGCTTCCTCTAAATTAATGCGTTTTACCAGCTAGACCGTGTCGCCACATACCTACCATCAGGTGGACTACGGTGTCAAGCATTAATAAAATTTATATAAAAATAAAAAAGTGACGTCGTTTGGCCATCATTCATCAACGGTTTTGAGAAGAAAATTACTAGTAGGTATACTGGTGTTGCTGTAAACTACATGCATATTTCCGTCCATAGTTTGGTATTTAATACCTGGACAGTTTAGAAAAATATAATTTTGTTTTTTTTATAGGTCCTATTTAACTGTTCTTAATAACTAAGTGTGGACGTCTCCTGCGCAGATAGCAATGTATGTTATCTAACTATATTGTGATGTGTATGATGTTATTTTACTTTGCACAAGTATTTCCAACGCAAAGCTATATTTACCAAACGTCCGACTTCAATCTGCCAGCATGAAACAAGGGTCAGTATAATCTGTATTCCACTCCGACGCCACATTCAGAACACTATTACTTGCGCCACATGGTAGGCCTATAGAAAGTCTTCAGATAAAGAAACTTATAAGTACTTACTTACCTGAAGAGTTCACACATAGTATATGGGCAAACTTGTCAGTGATAGCTATTTCCACCAATTATCGTAGGTACCACCAACTTAAAATAAGATAAAGAGACGAACATTTTTTGCAGGTAGGTATAGAGTAGACGCACAAGAAAATTTCTCAACCATTTACCACGAATACAAACCTTATGATAAGTTCGTTGCATTGTTCAATTAATTGGCCTTCCATCATGTAGTTTTTTGGGTGTTCTTTTGGTACTATCGAAGCTCACTTTATTACCTAAATAGGGAATTCCAACATATCTCTATCAAGGTGTGAAGTGCAATGTTTTGGGCGATTTGCTGATCATGTTGACGATAAAATATACCAATAAATGTTGACATTTTTAGCAGAAAAATATCGTTATTTTTATTTTACCCACCAGGAAACAAAATTAATGTGTGTATGTATGTATATAATTACTTTCTATGGTCTATAGCCCTAACGGGGCTAGGATTTTGACACATACATTATGTGTAATGTTATTATAAGCGTTCGATATCCTAGCGGAATGTAATAATTATGTTATAATCTGTCGAGTTAATTAGATTCCTCTCCATTGTGGGAGCGTCATAGACTATGTAACGAGAATCACACTTTTTGTGTCTAACGAAAATCATTACATACTTTAAGTGTTGCTACATTACTCTATTGTGGGCGTAAAGACAGTTGAAAGGCTAATTTTAAAAGTCAATATTTTTAAAACTGCTAAAAGTAAGAGACTCAAATCCAGAGAACAACGTCAGAATAAACTTTGGACTCAATTATACATAGACTACGATATAAAATTAACCTGTCAAAATTGGATAAAATAATAAAAAGTGATACAACCAATGGTATGTAGAACACGATATTTATTTGTCGCAGTATACATATTTTATACTACGTGTCAAGTGATTTATTCCTTAAGTTATTATTTTACTTCATATTCCATAGTCAGCGACTCCCGTTTATCGTCGTATTTTAGATTCATTGGCCCGTCTGGTATAGCAATGTTAAGGAATTAATAGTATTTAATTTAAAGATTATTTTAAATATACATAAAATAAAGAAAGCAAAGATTTTGCTTTTTAGGGCTCTATAGTCGACAAGGAGGAAACCTTATAAACATTTAGGTGTAATGCCTAGTTTGTATTACGCTATTTTTGTAGGTAGAAATAAATTTAATAACTGAAATTCATGTCACTCCTAAAAATAGATCTAACTTTGCCCGAGTACTTACAAATGTTTTGCAAGACAAGCCGTCAAATGCAATGAAATTAATATAACATTCTTGCGCTGACTCATGTAATTAAACTCGGATTTGTTTAGTCAATAACCGAATAAACAGTGAAGTTCTATTAAATTATTTCTGAACTCGATTAAATTACGCGATAATTCGCTTTTTTACTGTTTTGGACACGTTTATTTAAAAAAAAAATTTTCACTCGACTAAATCGCACCTAACCTTGACTTTCCGAACAACGCCTAGTCCTTTATTAGGAGGACATAGGAAAAGCGGTTCCTACTTGACTATAGAACCCTGAAAACTATAATCGCATGTTCTTAAAAAGGATATTGTTTGTCCCGTGACTCCTCGTGTGAACGATCTCGAAAGGGTGATTTTTCCTGTAAAAAAATGTAACAAAAATTTATTACTTTCACGTTTATCGTCTACTATGGTACTGGCTGACTGGCGTAAAAAAATTGCTACACCTAAAATCGTCTATTGAATATTTATTTATTTAAATAAATGATTTAAATACATACATTGTGGAAGATGGGTTTTAAGAGGGCGTTAAAGAGGCTCAGGTTTGGGAAGTAATAGGGTTAAGAGAGATAGACAGACGATGTTAGTATCTTCCCTTACTTACCCTTTTGTGGTATTTTTCATAGTGGTGATCGTCCTGAGATCCATTCTGATGACTTCCCATCTTGACCACAACTGAAAAATATCAAGATCAATAAAAACAACTGGATATCTCAAATTTATAGTAAGTACCTTATTTGTTGTCACTAACCTTTTTGATCTTCTCGACGCCGTTTTTGCTCTAACAAAGCTGATTCTTCAGCTCTATCCTAAAATAAAAACAAATTGTTTACAATCATATACCATAATTACTTTGTATTTATTAAATGTGGCTAATAGTCCCGAAGTACAAAAACAGGATCTTCAGCCGATATCAGGATAAATATGAAAACCGTCCATTTTATGTTTTGATTTATTAAATCATGTTTAAAATTTTTGTAATTAACGTTTGATGTAATTACTATAAGATTTCGCGACCAAATTAAAATGACCCCTAAACATTGCACACTAAACTATAATTAACCTTGACATTTCAATAATCCTCGGACGTCTGCGAGATTAGGTAGAGTACACACGATAACATGACTCAATCAGAGCAGAGTAGGTATTTTTTAATTTCCATACACATTAGGATCCCGGCTTATAAAAACTCTTACTAGATCACTGCGGAATCTTGTAGTAAGAATGAAAACAGACAAAAAAAGAACTTTTCGGTTCGATACAATATACCATGACAATCATAAGTGCAGTGTCTTTGTATTACAAAATTAAGTACGTATTGTGTAATCGTGCTTGCCTATCTATCAATGCTACCTACTAGGGGAATCCGAGTGCCAAAATGAAAGTGTGACTGATATTTTATTTTATTACTTCATATAAAAACACATAAACCCTGAAAACATTAACATAATGTAAAGAAATAATTCTATCATAATAATCGTTTTATTTACTACTTTGTACCAATCACCTGTAATCGAGAAGAGAACTTCATGTTATGAAGGAGAAACGCATACGTCTCGAAGTGAACATTAAGCTGTGGAGGGTGCCTCTCTATCCATACCACCTTCGTCCGTCTGACCTCGAAGTCCATACGTTTTCTAGTAAAAGCCTCTAGCAGAGTCGAGATGCATTCCGGACGAGGCACTTAATCTTTTGTTAAAATTAATAATTGGAGGCAACGGGGTTATTGACGACATACACAAGAAGCCATAAACACTTCAGTAACCATGGTGACACTTACCCTCTTCCGGTTCATCTTACGCTCTTTACGCTCGTCGCCTCTCACTTTAGTTTTCCTTTTCTCCTTTTCTGGCGAACGTTCCTCAATGTCTTTGCTACCCTGCTTCAGAAAACATACGTTATTATTCATTCATAAGTATAACCTACGCTATAAATCTAACTACATTTACAGAAAAATTACAATATTTTTCATATTAAACAAATTCGGGAATATAACACTAATTGCTTACACATCAAAAGTGTTGACAAGGGGCTATGTATAAGAAAAAAACACTATTATTGTCTCTTTACGTTACAACGATTCTTCGAATGCTTCATAACTCCATTAATTTGAATATTGATCATCAGAGGCACCTCAGTCTCAGTATTGTTAACATTGATAACAGGGTCTCTCGGTGTGACTTCAAGAACTTTGTAGTATATCACATTATTTTCCAAAAGTTTTCAATTTTGGGGGCGTATTTTTCTCCACAGGATGTACGTAGCTTTGCAAAGATTAACATCATGAATCTTGCGTTTTTAAACATCTTCCATTCCATCATGACTTGCTTTATTTAATGCTTTTTTGGTGATATCAGTGACTATATGTGGGATATTTGAGTGCTGTTGGGATTATGTTTCTTAACAGCTTCATATAGTTTAAATTTGTTCATCCTTACATATGGATGGCTTCTATTTAAGTTTTCCTTATATTTTGGTGGTGGAATTTGTTGATGATCCTTTGATGGTTGTTGGTTTAGTTTAAGTTAGTTTTACTTTTTACGTATTATAATATTTTTTTTATGGTTAATTTATTTCTTCTTCGCCATATTATGCAGAAGTTTATTTAACAATGCTGAATGTTCTTCCTTCCGTGCTTTTATATTTTGATGTATAAATAGTTGTGCAAAATAATGAATGAATCTCGATGCTATTTTATTAATAGTCCTGACATTGAGGTTGAATTATATTATTTCCTGAAGTCCGTTACATGTATTATGGTATAGCAAAATTGATGGATGATACAGATATACTTTACAATGACAGGAATTATTGTTAATCCACATGGTCCCATGGATATGGTTCCTTATGCTCCTTCCTTTTAACTTGTTAATATTTACACTTCTTTATTCTGTTTCTAATTTATCTTCAATATTCGGCGCCGTCGCAACTAAATTCAGTCTTCGTTTGGAACAACATAGTCTTCTCTCGACATTCGACGTTTTGGTAGATTCTTCGTTTTAGAGGGATTTTTTGTTTAGCATTTTTAACTTTTCTTTTATAACTTTAATAGATTTTTAATTTGATTATATTTGAACACATTTTAACACTTGGTCCATCAGTAGTAGCACAGTCTTCGAGAACGTTCGGCAGTCTTGAAGGCGGTGGTCAGTCCGGGGCGAGCGCGACGCTAGGTCGATTAATTTTTACGATACTCACCTTCACATTGCCGCTGCTTTCTAGTTTTCGACGCTTCACATCTGTAATAACACAATAATATTGAATTGATAGCAATAATACACCTTTCATTTACACTTTATGTAATCCTGATACTCAATGTTTGTATGCCTACTGAGGAGGTTGGTAGAGGAGGAACAGTCTAAATTTGGTTTTTAAAATATGGCAATGCTAAAAAAGTTTGGTCATGTATCCATTACCAACCGTGCCCGCTATTGCATGTCGCTGCATTATAAACTTCTTCACGTTTTGTGTAGTTAGTTAAAAATAGAATTTAGTGGTACAGTTTTATTTTCGCGACCATGAGGATTTCCTTTTAAAGGTAAATACAATTTCAACTCTAAGCCCTTCAGGCTAGTAGGTTACTTATCCATTCAAGAATTTGCCGAAAAAGAAGGGTTAGTTATGAAATATACGAACACGCCCTCACGCACACACACACGCAGGAACGTAAGCAAGCATGCAAGCATCTACATATTCAAGTACGCAATCCAAAATGAATAAAATTAAATATTGAGTATTACAATTGTATACATACCACGATCTATGTCATCAGACGGATGACGATGGTCATGAGGCGGTGACACTGCCTCCAGATAGCGCTCCTCCTGCGGTGCAATGATATCATTCAGTATAAAAATCAGCATAGTTTTTCATCACTCATACTTTAAACTAAGCCTTATTTGATTTTCAATAGCATAAATAAAGGTTGAATAGCCAGTTTTCAAGATATCTATAGATATGAAATTAACAGTTTAAAACTAAACTGGAATATTCGAAGTTGAGCATAAGTATTAGTATTACTTACTCTATGAGAACGTTCCTTCGGCGATCGCTCTTTACTTCTTACTTCTTCCTTAATACGCTCCTTGATAGATCTGAAACCAAAAGAAAACATTTAACAATGACAAAAAACAACTATAGACATTCTGATTGTTATTTTCAAACATACTTTATTTTATAACAATAAATTATTTTACAATACTGAGTTGGTTACGCCATTTCTATTTTCAGTGCAAATAAAGCACCTTCGAAAACATTGGTAGACAAAAATAATCATGCATATTATGTTTATTGACAAAACACGTATACTGTATGAATAATACATACGATCTAGATTCTCTCTTGCTTTCTTTCTCCCGTTCAGAATCATCACGGCGTCTGTCGCTCACACGGGATTCCTTCTTATCTGTATCTGAAATACAAAACAAACATATCTCATCACCAACGTCAAAACGGGCATGATACATACATACATACGGGTATTTCGATTTTAACGAACAAACTTACAGATTTAACAGTTCAAATCTATACTAATATATAAAGCTAAAGAGTTTGTTTGTTTGAACGCGCTAATCTCAGGAACTACTGGACCGATTTAAAAAATTCTTTTGGTGTAAGATAGTCTATTTATCGAGGAAACCTATAGGCTATACAACACGCTATGACGAATAGGAGAGGAGCAGCAAAAAGAAATATTCCAGAAACGGGAAAATTACGCGGGCGGAGCTGCCGGCGACTTCTAGTTATGTTATAAAATAATAGATAATACCTATCAATATGATCGCCTTTTGTTTAACAAGTTCAAAATCTGTATTACGTAAACAATGGTTTACCAGTGTTGTTCTGTGGCGAGGTGGGCGTGTCCTCCTGTTTGACGGGCTCAGGGCGCGGCGCGGCGACGGCCGGCTTCTGTTCCACCACCTGCTTCACGATCTTGCACAAACGGTGCAAGGAAGTCATTTAGAACACTATAATAAATCTATATGTAAAGGTTACAACTTTTGACCCCTTTTAATAATAATGGAAAACCGCTTTATCTAAGGAGGTACTCTACCAACATTACCAACCAAAATATTATTGTAAAAAATTGATACATCTAATGGCTAAATCTCATCATGAATGTAAGATAAACAATCACCTGATGGAAGTCATTTTCCCGCATCATATTGGGCATTTTGTTCCGCAGCTGACCACTGTAGCCCGTCGCTAACACGTACAAGTCTGGACGCTGTATCTTTTCCTCTTCTTTGACCTAAACAATTAACGTCAATACAATTAAATATTATAAATTTATTTTATAGGCAAAATATGCTGTTTTTTCAAGTCTATTATACTCATAGGAATTTTTTTCTCTCTCTCATTATGTAGTAGAACAAAATCAATGAAATTTTAAATTAATTTTATAAATAACTTTTGACCCAGTTGCCTCTTATATACGGCTTAAGAATAATTTAATACAAAGAACAGATTGTCTTACCTTTTCAATTTTCCTCTCAATAATCTGTGCAAGTTTTGCCAAAACAGGAAAGTGTGGCAGCACTCTAATCAGTACTATCAAGGAATTGCGTATCTGCACGTAATCTCCCGACTCCAGGCAAACCACCATCGCTTTGGTGATCTTATAGTGCCACTTGTGACATACATGCCTAAAACACAAGTACAATACAATATGTAAAACACGTAAATTATATAAAAATAAATAAAATTATTTGAATAGATAAAGAAAACACCCAACTGCTAAGAATTGTTTTTTGAAGTTAGTATTTCGTTGGTATAAAAAATCAATGTAGAGTGTAACAGAGTAATGGATATACATAAATATTATATACACTCAAAAAATATTACATGTCATTCTCATCGCATCGGATAATAGCATGATATACCAACCTGTAATTTTCATATCCGACATGATCATTGGCCTCAGTGAACTGATTGGACACGCGGTACTTGGTGACGAAGCCGGGGTAGTGCGCACACTCTCGGTGGAATGCGCCGCGGTCGCCGTGCCATCTCATGGCCGTACCCAGCACCTTGCACAGGAATGTCCCGTACCGAGCCGCCTCGCCTTCCGTGCACGACATCACTGAGTACGTTATGTCGCAGAACAGCTGGAATAATAAGATGGTACGTTTCTAATTTGCATTATGTTTCAATAGTGGTTGGTTTATAATCGGCTCAAAGGGCCAATTCAACAAAATACGCAGTATATCTGCTTTGTTTGTGAATATTAAGTTAATTTAATTAACACACCGTCAGAATTAAAAATGCTGAATATCAATAAAACGTCACTATAATTTAATTAAAGTGAATTGAAAACTTCATAGGGAAAGTGAAAATAGGCATTCAACATGAATTGTCCACGCTCCTACAATCTTTACGAAATTAAATTTTCGTATAACACGGCGAAACATTTAGTCCCTACTAACTAGAGTAACTTCTTAACATCGACTAACCCGATCATAGCAGAGCAGCGTGGAGAAGTTGGGCGTCTTTAGCGCGTGCACGGTGTGGACGAACTGCGCGCAGTACAGCGCGTCGGCCGCCGTGAACACGCAGCGCGGGAACAGGCACAGCTGCATGAGCCGCGTCACCGCCTCGTTGCGGGCAGACTTGGCCGCGCGCGCCGGGAACCAGCCCGCGCTCTCGCGGGACAGGCGGGCCGCGACACGAGCCACGTGCTCCTCTTGACGACGACGCTCCTCCTACCGACAACAAATGTTGAATGAGTTTCTAAGTTAGTTGGCTTTACCATCCCCCTTTTTTCAAATAATTTTAAATCACTATGTTTGTTCCCTATAATGCGGCGAACTATATCTCGTTTTTTTCGTCGTGATTTAAAAGGTAAACAATCTTGGTACAACTTTTATTTATTCATTAATTTAAAAAAATATTTAGAAGTATACAGAAATTTATTTTAACTTTTAATTATTGCTTATTATTCACTTTTTTTAAATTTGTGTCTCTCTTATTTTTAAATCGATAATTACATTAAAAAAACACTGTAAGATTGTTTACCGACGAGGTATATAAGCGCCAGCGATAACATTTATAGAAAACATTACCCATAGTATTGAATTGAAAGACAATACAACATAATACTAGAATAAAATGCGATCAGATAACATACATAAATACAGCAAGAAGCCGATATGTACCTGTAACTTATCAATGAGTGTATTGAACCGCTCCTGCTCTTTCTTTCCTTTGGTTCCTTGCGAGGTGTCTTTAGCGGCGGTGGCTGCGGCTGTTTTCAACCGATCTATTTCCTTCTCGTAACTTTCGACTGGCACTCGCAGATCGTACATTGACAACGACCTATAAAGGCAAAGCTTGCATTATGTAATCGTGGTATATGGCAGTGTACATTGAATACATAGTCCAAAAAACCTGCATTAACAAAAAGTTAACAACTGACTGTCAATATAACCAGAACCTACTTACTACATAATGAACTTTAATACATTGTGACAAAATTAACATACAACAGTTATACTACAGAATAAACACATTATTATCAATAATATACTTACCAAAATGTGACATAAAATTCTGGCGAGATATCCTCCCAAACTCTGGCCGGCAATAAGGGCGTTATTGACTTGACTATTGGTTCGAGAGCGTCCTGTGCGGCTTGCGTGTACAGCTCTACACTCATTCCCGATTTATCTGTTTTTATATCAGAACTCTTTCTTAGCATTTCAGCTTTTGCTGCGATTTTTTGCGTCAGTACCGGACGGTGAAGGAAAAATGCTACGTCAGCGTCGACGTGGTAGTCACGGAGAAGTTCCTGTTAATTAAACATTATATTAAATCCAAAATAAGCATGACTCCTCCTTTCCACCTATATTGAAACCAATATCATAAATGGCATTTACATTATCATACTAGTTTTTACTATTACTATTTATTTTAGTTACTATTTGCATGCTGTAACTGCTTATAGTTGTGATTATAATAATGTATGTATCATTTAAAAATCTAATATTTTAACATTGTAGGCTCTTATCTCTTATAATCGGTTGGTGGTCCAAATATAAATAAACATGACTTAAATTTGAAAACTGTGGGTTAATTTTAGTGTCCGGCAATTAGTTATGGTATAATATAGTTAGGGTGTTACGTAGACAGCAGAGTGCGTATACCTTGTTTTTTTCGTCGTGATTTAAAAGGTAAACAATCTTGGCACTACTTTTATTTATTTCGATAATTTAAAAAAATATTTAGAAGTATACAGTAATTTATTGTAACATTAAATTATTGTTTATCCTTTAATTTTTTTTAATAAGACAGACTATTTTTAAATCGATAGTTACAATAAAAAGACACTGTAAGATTACTTTTTAAATCACGAAGAAACAAACGAGGTATAATAGAGTCTAGTATTAAGATGGTAGTGACCTGTAAAGGCGGCAGCCTAGCGGCGTACTCGTCGGGCGCGTGCGAGGAGGCGAGAAAGGTGCCGAGCTGCACGAGCGCGTCCTGGCACTGGTCGGCCAGCCGCCCCACCACCTTCAGCTGGGAGCCCGCCGGTGAGCCCGCGCTCGACACGTCCTCGGTCTCTTCTACAATCAAAATGAGTACCGTAGAACGAACTTTACTCAGTGTATAATTTTTTAACTGATTGCCTCAAGAGGGTATTGTTTTTCGAGTGTATGTATGTATGTTTATTTCCTAAGTATATTCTAGCAACTAGGTTCCTAACCTGGGGATAATTAGCCTTAGGATCTAGTTATCGTGAATGTAAAATAAAAATAAAATAAAGAAAAAAATTAATTGTATTTTTTGTTTTAATAACATTTAAAGATGGGGTAAAAAATTAGATTTCCTTGTAGGTCATAGGGATACCGATATTAAGCAGATTGATAGATTTCAATGTATGGGGTGGGGTGTCATTCGATTCGCCTCAATTATAAGTGTGACATTTAAGGATCAAATTAAGTATCTTAAATCTTTTTATGTATTAACAAATTAACAGTATCTCACCTTTCCAAACGCAACAGTGACGTTGTTGTGCCGACAGAATGCATAATGCAATGTCTAAATTATTGCCAACTATAGCGTCTTTTAATCGCGCTGAAGAACGACGAGTATTCCGTACTTGAGAAAAGTATCCGGCCTGTAAATAACATATAGTTTAATTTAATTTCATGAAACAATATGAATGAATAATATTACAAATATCATAATTTTGATTATTATACCTCTCCTTTGAGTAGCTCACCACCAGCCATAGCTTCCAACTGATCCGGGGTCATTTCCTCAGCTGCTTCTATGCCGGCCATTTTTTGTACGATTTCTTTTAGTATTAGCAAGTCTTGGCTGCAACAATGACAATGATATTGACGGTTTTCGAAGATGTTTGACCATAACTATGATTTATTTATAAGTGTACCAATATTTGGGTTAAGTGTTTACTTTACCTATCAACTTTATCAAAGATACTAAATACCATAATACAATAATTAAAACAATCGAACTACCTCTGATGAGCTTTAAGCCGATTGGCAACAAACTGCAGTAGCGCTGTTAGTTCAATGTTATGTTTCTTGAAGGCTGCTCCGGCGAAGGCTGCGAGGGCCTGCAGCCAGGGCGGATGCGCCGCCCCCGCACACGACCCTCGGACAGCCAGGGCTTCCACCAGACAGTACCCCAGGACGTCCAGGGAGAGAGACGTCAGATACTTCAGAGATTCCACCACCGGACCAATCAGATTGTCGTATGTTTGGATCTGTAGTTTAATTAGAAATTTTGTAAGTACCAGGATAGAGGTCGAAAAGTGTTATACGTATTTAATTTTTTTTTTGTTTAGAGGATCCGTCAACTAAGGTTAAGTTACTTTTTGATTAAATTCAAATTCAAAATCGTTTATTGGCATCAAAGATACACTTATGATTATCAATGACTTTTGCTTACTTGATACTACTTTTAAGCCTATTGCTTTTAGGATGCTCATGACTAGCTGGCTGTGTGTGCTTTTAAGTCAGCTGCTTATTACATAAAAAATTATATCAAACTAAAAACTTGTGTAAAACACAAAAAGATGTAAAAATTTTACTCACTTGCAGAAGCATGTAATCGAAAAGAAAAGCAGGCGCAGCATGCGACAACTTCCCAATGAGACGGCCCTGAGGTTTTATGTTCTCTTTGGAAACACGTTTCATTATGTGTTTGATGCGTTGTAAGGAATTCCCGCGAACACGCATCAAAGATGGGATACGTTCACCTGATTCGTTTTTCCAACGTGAATACAAACAATACCTAAAATAAACAAAATGATAATAATATTACAAAATTACCAATTTCAAACTGTCCTCATAATTAAGTAGAGGAATGTAGATAGATATTACCGGCAGTGATATGGATATAACTTGAGTAAAGTGTACACCTCTTCAGCCATGCAACAATTTCCTTCCATCAAAGTAAGAGCTGGGAGGATCGCCGTATCTAATATCGTAAGGGCTTCGTGATACAATGGATCTTCTTTTAAAGAGCGCGAGGTCCTTAGTATACGAATTATCTGAAACATTAATTACAGTTAAACATTGAAGAGACAGAGAGTGTAATCTAAATTGACTCGCAAAAATAATATCCTTACTTTGTACATGAGCACTGGATCACAATGAAGAGATGGTCCCAATAATATCAATGCTGGAATAACTGTCTCTCGCATACCCTCAAATGTTTTACAAGCGGGAGGCGCCAGACTGGATTTTAATGGCGGAACTGGCTTCCCTATAATTTTTGGTGCTACTCGACAATGACTAAAAATGAAAAAAATACATTTGTTAGTCAATAATAATCATAATGGATACATACAGTTTCATGTTATTGTCACTGGAAAATAACAAAATCCGCAATGTTATTTTCCGGTCAATAAATAAAACAACTTGCAATGTCCTTGTCCACTTAAATGTGGCTATGAATTGTTAACGCCATAAATTATTCATTATAGCCTTGGATGGTGCGTTATCGATTTTCAATACTCACGTTCTATATAGAGGTTCGACCAAAGCATTAAGCATAGTGCACAAGGCCGCAGCCGGTCGAGGTGCCATCCCAGTAGTGGGCAAGCGAGCGGCTAACGCGGCGAATTCACGCCACGCCGTTACTTTCAATAACGCTTCTCCTAAAACTAACTTTTGATTGCTCCAGTACTCCTGAAATTAAATATTTTATTCCACTTTGATGCTATTAATAATGTATAAATATATCATAGTATTATACACTTCATAGTGTATATTTTTACAAATATGCAATTTTTTATAAATATCATATCAATAGAAGTATTGTTTTTTGGCAATTTCTTTACAACTTTGTCACAAACATTTGGATAAAATACCATGTATAGTACTAATAATAATAAAAAAAAAATACCAAAAGATACAGTAGGTATACACAAAGTATAAGTACAGAGACACTGAAATGGTTTTTAGTTTTTTTAATAAGAATTGGACCTTTTTTAATTACCTGAGGGTCAGCCTTATCTTCGATGAATTCAGTAGGTCCATTGGCTTGTGGTCCTTTAGTTGACACAATGCTAAGTTTTCGGATGTAATCTTGTACTGCTTTTAATTCTTTCTCTGCCTCCTTTGCCATTACAATATCATCAGGACGAAGCTACAAGTTAAAATTAAAACATGAAAATAAAAACTAATTTTAAGTATTTACTATTTCATTGCATATTTTAATTTAAACATACACTTACCCAAGGATATATGTCATCTAAAGATATAACTTGATGTTGCAGTAACAAGGCTATGACAGTCATTAATGGCGGAGGCTCTGAGTAACTTTCTAAAACCTCCATATTACCAAGTTTGAAACCTAAAACCTCTGATATCACTTGAGGATCTCCCATGTAATTCTTAATGAGAGATATAAACAATTTGTCTAGATGTGGTCTAGCCTCGAAAGATTCTAATATTATGTCTAAGACCCTGTTAGGGTCTAAATTAAAACAACCTGAAACAATTTAAGTACACAATTAGTCACAGATACATTTAAACTTTTCAAACAATACAGAGTATTGATTTGATGTTACCTATAAGTGACTGAATTATTTCAAGTAATGTTTTCCATTCTGTGTTTTCAGATACTTCTTGATTTAATTCAACTATCAGTTTGGCGTAACCTTCGCTTTCTTCTCGAAATAAGTTGAATTTGCGTTGCTTATAGCTGAAAAACAAAATACAACAATTTCATGCCAGTCACACAACCATGATTGACTTCCTTTATTGCTAGATGATTACTTACTATAACTTTGTTTTTATTTTGATAAATTTGGTGTAAAATATCTTGCTTTTCAATGTTCCAACATCTTGCAAGGTGTCTATTTCTAATCTTTCCTTCAACAATTTGTCAGACATAAAGGATTCAAGCTCTCTGACCATAGAGCAGAAATTGGACCTTTCCTCATTTTGAACCTCTGTGCAAGTCTCTGCATCTAATACACAAGTCACATCCAAAATAACAGAGGGTATATCTGCATGTAAGCCCTAGAAATATATTAAGAAACCATACAAATGATTAATTAAATCATAATTTATGCTGAAACTAGAATTAAAACAATATTGTAATTATAACAAGCTTCATACATAATGCAATAAAGAATCTCATGAGCCAGTACAGTACTAGTAAGCACATTTTTACCAAAACATTTTGTAAAGTAATGGCAAAGTACTTTAAGATTTGGGGTGATTTTAAATTGAATAAAAATGTTAGTGTCTGTATTACTTACAGAGATTTCACGAAGAACAGATATAATGGCTTCTCTTTTCAAATTTCCGCGTAAACCACAGAGCAGTAAATCATAAATATTTTGTGACAAACCCGACAGCTTTCCAGATTTACTGAACAGCGGACTTTTGGCTTCATCTTTGATGTATTGGTTTACAGATTTAATACTGAAAAACAAATACTTGTTTTCTTACTGAGGCTGTTAAATTGCTTTAACAAGTTAATATGAACTGTAAACTTAATTACACACCAGCAAATTTAAAAAGAATAGTGTAGTATAAAATGATTAAAGATAATCCAGGGATCAACCCAAAAACTACACTTGTAGGTTGTAAGCAAAGCGCACATTAAATAAGAGCAGAAAAAAATCGTAAGCACTGACCAATATGTAGGTTGATATTTCAGTTTATTACAAAATAAAGCACAATAGTTGTAAAGACAAAACAAGATTTTTAGTAACATAATATAACTGTTATTTTAAGCTTGTATTGAATGCGTACACACATAAAACAGTATAGTATAAATAATCAAACAGTTCACTGATATTATTTACTATATATCATGGTTCAGTGGAATATAATACGTATAATATTCGAAGGTTACATATCAACATGTGGTTAATCAAAATCGGCACGGAATACTTGAATAAAAGCTTACAAATGATCTCGTCCTGATTTATCCCACGTCTTGCAATAGTCAGAAACAAATTTAGCAAATGTTCCCATGTTGTAAATACAAGAAGAAATCCTTTTTTAACATTTACTTCCTTTACACAAGCAAAACACAAGCTTCAGCCATGATCATCAACGGAGTTTTTTTTTAAGAACGAACGATCTACAGGTAAAATATAAAAAATCTTCATAAACTATAGATATGACAGTATATATTAATGACAACGTACATTCGATTTGATAAGTGTGCACTACTGTTTTAATATTTATGCTCTATGGTTGTTAAATAAATGTTGTTTATGGAAGCATGTTGTCAATGTCTTATCATCAATCAGGTATGTACTGACATTATATTTTTTCATTTGTCACTGTCAAATGTCAACTGCAGATATTGATTGACTGCAGCTTGACTGCCTGCAGGTGTAATCACGAAATTCAATTTAATTTAAAATAAATAAATAAAGGTCAAGTGATTATGGAAAAGTAATATAAAAAATCCGCTAAGAGTATAAAATTGTGTTTTATCTATTATTACTAGAAGTAGTGGAAGACTTGCAAGCTTGCAACTACAGTAAATCCAACATCCTTAATTTCTAACCATGCCTACTTATGAATTCGCCATAATGTTGCGTGCTATGCCAAAGCCTGAACTGAAAAGTACCTTAAAACGGATGTCACATGCAATATTTAATCATGGAGGTATAATAAGGAATATAGAAAATTTGGGCTTTAGAGCTCTGCCTTATAAGACGAGCGCACATGGATTGGTCCATCGTGAGGCAAATTTTTTTGTATTCAGAGTTGACACAGCAACAAAGGCAGTAGCAGATCTTAAAGAAGAATACAGTAGAGATGTGGACATTGTACGACAACGTGTATTTAAAATGCCCGAGGAAACTAACCACGAATGTACTTTGGAGAAGGAGCTATTGCCCCCGGCTTACCGTGATGAAGTGAACCAGATGATTGAACTTGGAAAGACTCAAGTTAACCGCTTTACGCACAAGTTTAAGTATAATTCTGGTTTGGACTACTATCCTTTCCAAAAGTAAAATGAGTTTAATTTATTGTAGTATGTACTAGTTGTAAATAAATTAATAGACATAGTTTACATGTGGGTTCTATTCTTTGTCAACACAGAGCAAGGAATGTTTCTTGTCATACATAAAACTTTGTACTTGTTCAGTTAAAAAAAAATTATCAATTTACAGAAATGTATGAAATGGGAGACTGAAATAAAAGTAACTAGTCATTTAATATAATTTTATTAGTAGTTAAAACTGTTTTAATATTCTATTACAATTGAGTTAGTCGTTGTCATCCACATTTTTAACTGAAACTATAGATACAACTTCTTCAATCAAACAGTTTTGTAAAGCAGCTCTCAAATTTGTAATATTATTTTCATTAATATAATAACTCCCTCGGAATGACATCTTACACCAGTCAGTATACCACTGTTCTACTGTACCTAAAATAATCACGAAAATAGAAGTAAATTGTAATTATCCTCAAAAGGTTAAACACACATTCCTCCCATGCTAATGTGTGAGGAAGAAAAATTTAAAGCTTTAATATAGAAAAAAAAACATTAGAATTAAAATGTAGGATTTCGAGAATTATGATTTCTCCAGATTATTATGACTTCATAATAATAATATTTATTTATGTATTCTTTTTTATTTGAAAATATATCTTATTCTCTTACCTACAAGTTCATCAAAGTAGGTTTCTTTAGGGGAATTACTTGATGTTCCATCCAAAATCTGTTTATAGTAAGGACATAAAACTGGTGTACTGTCATCATTAATTGCTGTCTCGTCTAAATCTAAAGCACTGAAAAAACCATAGATTCCGTCCAAACATTTAATATTGTTTTTATTTATTCATAATCTTACTAAAATATAATTTATAAATATGAGATTAAATTGATGCATCTTATATCTAACTTTCATAAGCAAATTCAGTAACAGACCTAATAGCAAAATTTGTCCTAATACTTTCAATGGTGCTGAATGGATGTATAGCAATGAAAGGAATGTTAAGCAAAATTATTATTTTTATTATTCTACAGCCATACATACTCTTTCCATATATCTGCTCAAATGTACGTAATTTTTAATTTTGTAACCAAAATAGATATATTAACTTACTTTATTGCTTCCCTAAGTTTATCCTCATTACTTTTTTGGTATTCAGATACCAATAAATCACTTATATGTTGAAATGATTTAACACAACAGTCTTCAGCAATATCTGAAATAAAATCAACAAAATTATTAATAATATCAACAAAATCAATAAAATCAACTTTCCTTAGAAACAGACGAAAAAGGAAAAATTTCAAAATTAGTAATTACTAATTTTATTAAAGCTTAACTTTATCCAAGAGATTAGTAATCGTAATTAGCAGATAGCTGCATTCATACTCAAAGGAATCTTTGATGAACTCCCTTATTATAACTTCATTTTAAAGTCTAGTAAATGTACAAACCACAAGATACATCCAGTTGAATGCTGTTTTTAACTGAACAATTTGTTAAAACATCCCTTAGAACAGCAACAGAGGATATGTTGTCACATTTAAAAACAGCCAATCCGCGTCTGCAAAATAAATAAAAGCACTTTTGAAATGAGATAATTACCTAAGCATAATAATTTTGCTTTTAAATGTGATTATCACAACGAGACCATGATCCGTGCAATATTATTGCATTCAGGTATAAGACAAGCTAAATCATAAGTACCTAGCTGTTACAGCTAAAATGTTTAGTGTCATAGATGATAAGAGTAAATCGTAATATTACTTACTGATAGCGACAAACGAGGAAGGTTCCCAGAAGAGTATGAGACCGCGCTATTGTTATGCTGGCAGCAGGTCTCGGTAATTCCCCAGGAAAGACTTCAGTTAACCAGGATGTCATTTCAGCAACAGAAAATCTACCAGACACGCGCATTTCACATAAATACCTGTTGATTATAAATAGTATATTTAGATGCTTAATTAGTGTTATGTATAGTAGGTATATTGGTTCCATTCCACCCATCAATGGACTATTGGACACTGATCTCCTAATTACTGTTGGACGTATATCATATTCAGTGAAAATGCATATATTTTTAAGTGTCGGTTCTGAAAGTATGTAGGTAGGTACTTTCTGTTTAGGAGAGTCGGAAAGCTATATCTATCTACCAAAGCCATTGAGCCGTAGGATTACTTAATTAAATTGTAACTCTTACCTACATCATTATATTGGGCTCATGGCATGTTACGAATTAGATTAATCAATTCTGAGTTCAAACCTGTTGTCAAAGGAATCATAATCTTCATGTTTAGAATAGTACGGTAGAGCTGGAAGTTGTAATTTGATGAGCCGTGCAACTCTGGGAGCTCCAGAAGGTAGAACATAAATGAGTACGTGAGTACTCTCCGTACTGCCATATTTGTTATCTCGCGCCCTACGGATTTGCATCCAAAACCTTCTAGTACCAGCTTGACAACGAACAGTTGCTAATAATTCTGTTCCCTGCTCCTGATTAGAGAAATGAAATCTTTAAGTTTCCTGATTTTTTGATAAGTGATAGGGTTAATTCTCTTTTGGCTGGTCCCATAAATAATGGGTGAGTTTAGTTTGGCAACTCTTTTCTTTCTTTCTACTTGTACTTTCGTAGAAGTGTCTCTTGTAATATAAACTTTTGAGAGACTAAGGACCTTAAAATGCGTTACTTTTTTAATAGTAAGTCCCTTTTTTATTTACCTGTGTAGAACACATACTCAGTACAGCTGCACTCTCTGTTTGTATATCTAGCTTTTGGTTGCAGTAGATAAATAACATATCTAAGGGCACAGCTGATGTTACTTTTGCTTCTTGCCATTCATTGATGGTTGCTCCTGATAGCTGGAAAATAAATTATTTAACTTATAATATAGGTAACTCTCCACGTTCAAGAGATTAAATAGGTAGATACTTAAATCTATACTTATTTGACAACTAGGAAAGCGTAATCATTATCAAATCGGGCTGTTTAACGAGTCCTGGGTTCGATCGCATCAAGTAGTAGGTAATTCGAACGATTCACCGCTTTTCCAATTTTCGGTTCTCAGTCTAGATATGTGTTTAGTCTTTGTGTTGTTCATGGCGACAGATTAGAGCATTAGATCTATGTAATCAAGAAATCATCGTACCTCATATTGAATATCCAAAAGAGGTGGCGCGGATACTCCCACGAAAAGTGACCGTGTACTGTGCTGATACTTATCTCTTTCATTTGCAGTTTGTTTTTCCAACCTTGCTATCTCTGCCCTGGGTAAAGGATAAATCCTATTTAATATTTATAAATCCTTTATACTCAACATTCACATTTCCATCCTTGATTCTATCAATTAAGTAAGTAGGTATCTAAGAAATTTTGCGATTTGACTATTATGGGGACAAGGCAGTGGCCCCGCCAAGTCGAGCAAAAAACGTCACGGCTGTAGGTGCATTTTGCATACCTACTATTCTTTTTTCGAAGTTAACTTTTTTAATAGTATTGGTTGACAAACATGCAGGGACAAACGAATTCTTGAAACATGGTTATCTGTACCTACATTCCGGTTAGCTACCTAACCTACTGATGTTACAACCAACAGGACACAAATGTATTTTCTACTCACTCAAGTTTAGAACGTCGTAACGTGAGAGCATCAAAAGAAGTGTTATTTAACACAGCGGACTGTACAGACGACCGTCTAGATTGCAACGCAAATATTCGGCCTGAAAATGTAGCTACTAGTAATTCGCTATCTTCTGTTCCTATAACGCCCCCACATACTGATGTTACAGGTTCACCACAAAACTGTAATAAAGTAAGAACTTTATTTTTTTTGATAAAACGAGGTTCCTAATTCCGTTTGTCAAAAAACTCTTTAAGATACTTGTCAAAAAATGCAAAGTCGTTCAAATTCCGAACTTACGTATGTGTACTTCAATCTAGGCTTATCTCCAAAATCATTAGAGTTTAAAAGATAAAGTTGTACAGAGCCATCGTTACGCCCTATAGCAAGATGCAGTCCATTACTGCTAGTGTACCAGCCGAGACACACCACAGAGCCCAGACCTTTTCCTTCCACTAGACACTTACTCGTTATCTGAGATCTGCAAACGAATTACCACCTTCGTGAATTTATTTAAATAAAACATGCAATGAATGCAGACGGCCAGTATCGATTCATACATACTTTTCGTAAGATATGACCCCGATGGATCCATCTACCGCTCCATAAAATGAAAATATGTCCGTATTAGGTGTTGTTGGTGGAACAGACAGACGAGAAGGCCCAGAAGACAGGTACATGCGGGATAATAACTGACCATTCTCCAGAACCGCGGCTCCCTTATTAGCTAATAGCACTAACAATCGAACACGGGTACTCTGAAAATATAAATCGAATTAGATGGATAACAGTTTAGGTACCTGCAAAGTGACTAAACTAACCCTTTTAAATAATCAGTTTAGGTATATATAAGTTACGTTTAAAAATGCATAATTATTTTGCAAAACATACCTATTAAAACTTAGGTACTTACATTGGGCGCAGCAAATGCCGTTATATCTAGAACTCTGTCATCACACGTATAAGAGTAATGTTCCTGTAGATCTCGATAATACGTTATAGTATGTCCACTGCATAATATTAGATCGCTTCCAAGAACGCACCTACGATTGTAAATTCTAACGTTTAGATGATTTCTAATTAAGTTCTATTCCAAATATACTTTTAAATATTAAATTCAAAAACAATAAAATTTTATTTACATAGAGGTGATTGTTTCTGACATAGAAGTTTCAATACTGAGGAACACTTTTCCTTTCCGAGTGTAACCTTTAACTTCATTGCCTGATGCAGCAAATATTTTGTCAGATGTTGAACCTGAAATTTTGACAGTAATACCGACTTTATAATTATAATTGCTGGAACCTAGATAGCGCACAGCACATCATTGTCTGTTTATGATAGTTGGCCTTTCAACACATTAATGGCCCACTACTGACCAAGCTGCTCCAGTGGGGATTAACGATTGTCCTCTCAACAACAATCGGGACCGACGTCAACGTGCCCTCCGAACCATGGAAACGCTCAAGTTTTGGCACAATTTGTCACCCATCTTCTTTCTGACTTCCCCTCGTCGATTACTTAGAATCGCCTTAAGTTACCGGGTTATGAAAACTTCATTACACCGATGAAAATCTTTGAGCAAAGGATCGGGAAAATAATTTTATTGCTTACCCGAAGCAACTTGCACCGAGGTTATGGATTTCCCTGGTAATGTTTTAAATTGAATGATCGGTTCTTCATCTTTGATACACAAACATTGTAAGACCCCATTCTTGTCCCCTACAGCAAACTGTAAAAACAAAGTTTTAGCAATTAGGTACACATGACTATATTCCAAATAATAGTGATAAAATTTATTACTGAAATACCTTTTGCTGTACTTTCTGTCCATGGCTTGGTAGGACCTTCAATGTGTCTGGATATGTTATCCCACATAATGTATAATCTATTCGTGCTAAATCGTAATCCATTATTGAAGAACTTTCTATTTAGCTGAGGAACTAGTCTTTTTATAAATCGATGATACCTTGGCAACGTAAAAATGAAAACAACCATGTTATACGAGGAAGTATAATAGATTATTATGTAACGTCCTTACCTACTTCCTACCACAAACCTTTCTATTTTCAGCATTAATTTACTACTGAATACCTACGTTGATCATTTAATTCGGGATCAAAACAAGCCGTAGGGTAGTAAGCCGTTTAGCTTAAAGTTTATTTAATGCTGGGGGGATGGTTATTTTTCATGTTTTAAATTCGGAAGTGCAATAATCAGTACTTAACCTATACAGACTCTGAAACCTAACTATAATTCATGAATTTAAATATCCTAAACATAGGATTGATTACATACTTTTTTTTACCAAGTTTTTAAATGTAGACTACATTGTAAAACTATTTGCTTGTTTGTGTTCTGAAGTTATACATAAACAGTAAACTGGGGTGTCTAAGAACATTATCATGTTATTTTTGTGCCCTTTTTAATATTTCATTAGGCGTAACAACAATGAAGGGACATAAGATTATAATTTATACGGCTATATTATAGACATAGACACCCCTAATTAACCAAAGTTTTTAATTTCTCTGTATAGTGAATAATATGCATACTGTGGACGACCATGGACAAAAACCAGAAGGCAATTGTTTCTATTTCCATGTCACGTCAATAATATGACAAGTGACGTCAAGGCCCGTCAAGCGCCAATGTCATGTAGACAAAATAACCTCTTCAAACAAAAGTGACGTGCATTAAAAAACTTTAAATCGTAAATAATAATTTAAAATCGAATTCTGTACATATTTAAAATGGAAGGTGATAAGGAGAATATTGTACAGGCTGTAGTTATTACTGATTTATTTAATAACAATTTTAATCCAATAAGTAAATATGAGCCCTTGGTAAGTGCATACATTGCAGTTGCAACAAGTAAAATATTAATAATAAATTATGAAATATAACTTTTCTGTTAGCTAAGTTTTAAAATGTTGAAATATCTGTTATAACATCACTTAACATAATATTATTATCAAGTTTACACCAATCTTTCTTTTCTTTAGGCCCTATTTCCTATTGCTGGCGTACCACTTATAGATTATGTTCTTGAATCTCTGGTTTCGGGCGGCGTAGGAGAAACAATTTTATTTAGCTGTCAAGATTCATCAAAAATAAAAAGCCACATAAGGTAATGAATACTAACTTCATTAACATTTCAATTTTAAGGCTATTGAATACAATCAAATATTAAACATTTTTTTTCCTATCCTTACTAAAAATCAGCAATGTTAAATTTTGCAGCAAAAGAAAGGACGAGAAGGTCCCATGGAGTTTAGGTATGGATGTTCAAATCATGACCTCAGATACTTGCCAGACGATGGGTGATGTAATGAGAGAAATAGATGCTGCAGGGTTGATTAGAGGCTGCTTTGTTTTGTTAGGAGTCAATACTATTACCAATATCAATTTTGCTGCCTTGCTGGACCAACATAAGTAAGTAGGTGGAATATGTTAGTTAAAGCAATAAGGGTTGGTTTTTTGATCTGTCACTATGGCAACCAATGGTGAAATTATTAACCTACTGGTAAAACTAGCGCCTTATTACATACAATTTAGGGTCTAATTTAACTATTGGCAGCCTTAACTATCAATAAGAAAACCAATCATAAGTTAGTAGTATGTAGCAGTTGGCAGCTTCAAGCAGTATGTATAGTCAGGGCTCAGGGCTAGACTGATTTTATTCATATGAATGAATTAAGGAATATGGCTCATACTAAGTTTTTGCTGTAGAAAAGCATTATATACCTTTGGTTTTATATTTATATAAGGAAAGATTTTTATTAATTCAGAATGATTTTTCCAGGCAATTGTTTAAAAAAGATAAAGGTTCTGCAATGACCTTAGTTTATAAGAAGGTGGCTTGGGACCATCCACTTATAAGTAATGATAAATCAACTTTTATTGCTGCTAGTGGAAGGACCAGTAAAGTGCTCATGCATAAAAAATATAAACCAAAATCTAAAGATGCCACTATTTCTTTGCCTTTGGTAAGTTTTAATTTCAATAATTAAGCAAATATTGTATCCTGTGATATGGGAGAGAAGAATATCTAACTAATTAAAATACAAAGCAAAGTTAGGAAATTATTTGCAAAAAAATTTTGATGGCTAAAAATGTTTTACAAATTATATTACTGTGAAAAAAGATGTTGATGCATTAATATAACAATCTAATTGTTTGGTGATTGAACTTATGCAAAACTATGTAATCACAAAAACACTTACAAATATAGATACATAATATGTCTATTGCATTCCAGGAGTGTATTTTGAATAATCAAGAGGTTAAATTTCACCATAATATTATAGATGCCAATATTGCGTTGTGTTCACCATCAGTGCCTCCACTTTTCTCTGACAACTTTGACTTTCAAACTCGAAATGATTTCATTCATGGAATTTTAATTAATGAGGATATATTAGCAAGTTCTCTGTACTACACACTTCTGAAACCGAAAGAATATGCCGCAATTATTTCTAATTGGAAAACATATCAAATAGTAAGGTGGGTAGTGATACTTTTTTATTAAGTCTAGAGGTTTTGGAAGATAATTTTGGAATACCGAATTTTTGTTTTAGCTGGGATATTTTGCATGATTGGGTGCATCCACTTTCAATTGAGACTGGCTCATTTGATCAGAACAGCTATGTTTTCATGGGAAACCATAATTTTCGTAAGCCCAGTTCAAAATTAAGTAGGTAAGTCAACATAAATAATAATTCATAATAAATAATAAAAATATTCTTCTTATTTATTTTATAATGACATCCTCAACATCAATATTATTTTCAAGCTGCAGGCATTTTGATGTATTCATTATGTGTCATGTTATAATTTTAGGTCTTGTACAGTAAGTCAAGGTGTCCTAATTGGAGCTGAAACTCAAATCAGTGATATGGCAGAGGTTTCTAAATCCATGATTGGTAATAATTGCACTATTGGTAAAAATGTCGTCATTAGAAACAGTCACATTATGAATAATGTAGTTGTTAAAGATGACAGTCACATTATCAATTGTTTCATTGACAATAACTGCACTATTGAAGAAAATTCTGAGTTGGAAGGTGTAATTGCATCAAGTAATTCAAATATTAAGGCTGGAAGCAAATTGAAGGGGAATATGCTTGATGCATTGGAAGTTAATACAGGTAAATTAGTGTATAAACATTATGTTTTGTGTTTCAATATGGTTCAAAGAAATCTGTACAATCATTAACAAAATAAAAAATTAAAAGAAAAATATATTTCCCATCTTGACTATTATAAAGAAGACTACATTGTAATTTTAAATAACCCAATTAAAAAAAAAATAAGTGTCTTTTATTGCCACATATTTTACTATTTTACAAGTGTATTGTAGAGGCATATATAGGGAGTTACTGTACTGACTAAAAGAAATAATTTTGGGTATTATGTTACAGAAAAACCGGCAAAATCAACATCAGAGAGTGGAACTGAATGGGAAAATGAGTCCATAGGAAGTGGAGATGATGACTATATTGGTTTAGAGAAGGAATGGAGTGACAGTGACACTTGTTACTCTTCAGATAGCAGTGCAGATTCCTCTTTACCTGATACTCCAGTACAAGAAGACACTAATAGTATGTTTCCTAGCTGTGTGTTGCTTAAATTGGCTTGTTTTATTTTATTACACTTGCTATACAATTTAAAAATTAAACTATGCTTGACTACAACCTTACCTAATGATATTTACAATTATGATACTTATTTTTAGGACTATAAGCTTATCAAGAGTGATATTTCGTATGTGATTCCAAACTAATATTGAATGTTGTTATAATTGCAGTTTTCCTTCAAGAAGTTATAGATAGTTTAGCCAGAGGTTATGAAGAACAATTAAAATGTGACTATTTAATATTGGAAATAAATTCTTCCCGATATGCATACAATATACAGCTACATGAAGTAAACTTCTTTGTTGTGAGAGCATTGCTCAGTATACCAATATTGATAGATAACAAGACTGTTATCGCTACTCTCAAAGATATTTTAAAATATTTCCGGCCAGTTCTATCAAACTATATTAAAACCAAATCTGCTATTATGGATTGTTTAAAAGCAGTTGAAGTAAGTTTTTTTCCTTTTTTTACCTAATTAGGGAGGTACTTTTAAAATTCTAATTTTTATATATCTTTTATAGGATAGCTGCATAAAATGTGAGTGGCTTGATAACAAAGCTGGGCAAGTTATACATTTATTGTATGAAGCAGATGTGGTCGATGAAGATTCGCTATTGGAGTGGTACGAAGATTTAAAAGAAAATGAAAGCCAGATTGCAAATCAAACATCTATTGTAAAATTCTTTGACTGGTTACAAGAAGCTAGTGAAGAAAGTGATGAATCTGAGTAATACATATTATTTATTTGTAAATACATTTATTTTGGATAATACAATTATAAGAAGGAGGCCATGTTTATTGATTAATTTTTTTTAACGTATTGTGGCATATTGTTGAAATTGTACTGTGGAGAAATTCCTAAATTTATTCATGTCAAATGATGTAGGTTCACAGGGTGAGTGGATTTTAATTTGCCTCATATGGGTATCCCGTCCGTTTTGGTGATTGCTCAATACTGCTATTTGGATCATGTAAGTCCTGATAGGAATGTCGTAAATATCTTTAATTGGTATCATTTCCCATCCTAAAAAATAAAATAGTTAGAGGTATTAAAACTTCACGGAAAAGTTTTATTCATCAACATAAAATTAAATTAAAATATCTTAAACTTACCACTGGGTTCTATTAACTCAATGACTTCTATTTCTTGTAAGTCATTAAAATGTGTGCCAGCTCTTATTGAAATCCTACTTGGAGTATAACTTTCGTCTAGTTTATAATCGGTATAAATGTAGATATGTGACACCATTGTTTTTCTTTGGAACTGTATGTTTACAAGATGTGGTAACTGACCATCAGACTGCCAGTATGTATCCATACAGTCATCTCTTAATTGGTCAATTCCAAATCCTATAATATAATATTTTTAAATTGGTTTATTTTGACTAAAGTAATTTTTCATTACATAGGTACACAGTAAATAGGTTGATAACGTAAAAAAACAATCTTTTATAAGCTCGCAGAAGTTATTTAAGCGACGACACGATTAACGTAAAGGTAAAATCAAAGTTGTATTGTTACCTGGTTTACATGAGGATAGACTCCAAATTGCATGATTTCCAACTTCGCGAACCGTTCCGGATCTTTCGTTAATAAGAGGATCTTTTTCTGAAGTCATTGCTTGCATATTTTACACTTATTGAGGAAACCTATCTTTTACGGGAATGTTTGTTTAATATTTTTGTATTCGTGATAAATACAACAAACAAATAACGTTTTTTTATTTATCAGCAAGGAGGGAGATGTCAGTAGTCACGTCAGAATCATAACATTGACATATTGACATTGACAAGTGACAACGACAGTTGGCTGACTTGAATACATAGATAAGAGTATTATACCATAGATGATAAATTGTATTATACTATGCTTGAATAGATGGAA
>LGAG01000797.1:1816967-1830919 GCA_001278395.1 Lerema accius
GGTACCTTTAGGCAGCCTGTTATCGTTCGCTGCCGGCAATTTATATAAAAAACAAGTCTTGTACTAATCGCTGTAACAGGATTGAACCCATTATTTATAATGCGATAGAGTGCTCGCCCTCTAATGGGCATGTATGGGTATGGGAGGGTCGCTGGACGCTGGGCACTGCCGGCACGCACATGCCAGCACTGATATCGCACACCTTGTGCTCGCCCCTCGCAAAGCCGCACCGGTCCCTATCGACACTCCCTTTGTCAAATTATTGCAATTATTACGTTTTTACGATAAACAAAAATGCACAGTTGGCCCATTGAAACTTTTTTTTTGTATTAAAGGGAAAGGTTTTGGAAAAGTTAGATACGAAAGCTGTACGGAGTTTTTCAGTATTTAATTAAAATTAGACAGTAATCATTTATTTTTCATACTTAATTAATTTTCAGGTTTTGTTATTCTTGTTATAAAATTGTAAATTGTACTGCATTCTGAGCACAACGACAAAACATTAACAATTTCATAAATATTTTAAGGACGTTAAATAGTTATCTTCGTAATGATTTCTTGGTAAAATTAAAAAAACTTAGCATTCTATTGAAGAAAGATTTTTTGAAATCGGAGGCGTAGTTTCACAGAGTACCCCCTACACAAAAACTGTCAAACATTACCTCTTCATAATATTATTAGTGTCTAAACTCTATGGCAGTTGATAGTTTATTGTTCTAACTAGCTGCGGTGGTATCAGTCCAGATGTTTGTCTGTTGGCTCGTACCACGATTTTATCTCAACACAATCTGATTTATGGAATTGACGCCATGTGCTTGTATTGGTCCGCTATAGCTATGGCATGCCAGCTAATAGACGCGTAGCGAGTTAAAATAATATTATTAGTAGTATTTAATGTGCTTACCCAAACTTTTATCAGGGTTCCGTATTTCAGAAATTTAATTTTATTATAGTAAATGATAAAATGTTACGGTGAATGCAATGCATATTAGTTAGTCTTCTTTTAGTTCATTAATTCTGTAAATGTTTAACAACAAAACGCTTTTTAAAATTATATAAATATTTTAGCCTTTTCTGTAATTCTACGTAAAATATTTTAACTGTAACGTTATTGTAATTGTAACTTCAGTTTGAAGAAATACATCTATTTAACCCTAAAATGCCCCTATGGTCTTTTAAGTTCTGATAAAAAGTTATTTATAGCTGTCACCCTTCTTTAGATTACTACTTAAACTCTTGCTGCCGATTAAGATTTGAATGTAACTAAGTCATTGTTACAATTGGTTACTTCGGATAAGTTAGAGCATTTTGTAAGTGTGTCCACGGAACATTTGCATAAAGTTTAACGATTATATTTCAAAGTTGAACTTTTATTAACGATTTTATTACCTGGTTATATTTACGGCAATTATATTTACTTGATATGGTTCTTTGAGTTTGAGTTAGTTTAAGTAAACATATTAAAAAGTATCAAGTTTGAGCGATATATTTAAAACAAGGGGTCTTATCGTTATAACAAATTGTTTCTTCCAGAAAAAGTAGGGATATGACTGTGAATAGTATAAAATAATAGGACCTAATAGCTCAGTATGTACTTAGTACGTCTACTTGATGTAGTATAATTTAGTAACATCTAAATTAGTATAAGATTTGGATGAGCTAAATCTGTTAGTAATTACTGATTGTTAAAGTACATACCTAAATGAGTTTACTAATATTAATTTGGTAAGATTATCATAAGTCGTAACTTGAATATTTTATTGCTCTATTGCCAGTTGAAATTAACGTTTTGTTAAGTGGGCAAGTAGTAGGCTCGAGTTCCGAGACAGGGAACGGAAGTGGCATAATTGCTGGTAACTGATCGTGCATTGCTCAAGGTGTGAATAGGTTAATAACACTACTTGAACCCTAAGGTTCTTTCATCTTGATAGACATCAGCTTAATTTTTATTACGTCACTACATTGTGATCAGCGATTTAACGAATATTTTGCATTTCCGTCATTTATAAGGGTTGTAATTTATTATTCTTAGTTCTTAAAAATATTTCTATTCGCAAATCGTCTTGCTTTCGGATATAACCTTATCATAAGTAATTTATTTTACCAAGAGCGTTGTCATTTACAAATTTCGTACAAGTTAACTTCAGTCGCCAACGGATAAGAGAAGACGAACGCAAACGCAAAGAAACGACTTATAAATTCGAGTAATCGTGTCACGGTCGCGGTGACTTTATGAGTGTTGTTGGCAAGGGGAGGTAGCGCCAGCTGAGTCGGCGACAATACGCGAAGACGTCCCGGGGCTATTGTTGTTCAGCTACAGGGCTCGACCGAGGGCCTCGGGCTGTCCCGACCTCGCGACAAAGAACCCTCTACAAAGACCGTCTCGACGCGCACCTGGCGACCGACCCTAAACTATCTAACGCGATATTTAGCTACCTTCGTCTCAAATCTCAACACGTTGAAGGATGAAGGAGTTCCAAATAAACTCGCATTTCCGCTCTAACCTTCCCGACTTTGTTCCGACATGGAAGCCCGGATCTTTATTACGGTTTTTATCATCTTCCGCTGTGAGATAAATACCAAAAAATATAATGTTTCACTGTGCTGTTAAAAATTATACATACAATTAAATCGGAACTACAATTGTAATGTTGGATGGAATAAGTGAAAGACACTGAATATCAAAGGTTTATATGCATGTTTACAATGTAAATGTGAAGCCTCTACATTCGTTAATTCGTATTAATCGTTTTTTATTTTTAATATCATGCAGCGTAAGCCACAGGTGTGCAGTGCATTGTAAATGCACGCCATTTCGACTATGTTGCCGAAAAGACATCGATCTTACAAAAGCACATCATTCTAGTTTTGCACGACTAAACAGGATAATATCACGACCCTTGCACTTTTGCACGTATTGGCTTCAAGATTCACTATTGGGGCGCAACAGGTTTTAAAAACGGAACTTAACGGTTCCTGCAGACAGTTAGAAAGCATCGTTCAATTGCTTGGGTAATTAGAAGGGTAAGACGAGGGTGTAGTCTTAGGCGAACGGCCCCTTGGCGCGTGGTTTAGCAGATGTTGGGTCCAACTGACGGACAACCTGTCGCGCAACGGATCGTGTCGCTCGGCTGCCCCCGCGTACTGATTACGCCTGATATGCGACCCGCTATTGTTTCCGATTTTTGATAAGCTCCTTGTTTCAAATGTTCCGTTTTATTAAAATTCTACCAGTGCAAAGGATTTATCGGTTAACATTTTTTTACATGTGTATTAAACATTTTTTGCGACGCTAACGATTGATGCATATTTAATGCGGTTTTTATAGCACGTCTAGGAAAACGTTAGCGAACGTTACTTTCACGGATTCAGTTTCCTCGGGAGCATAGATTAATTTGCAATACATGGCTATAACGAACTCTGTTTTTATAGACGGAGACGAGCTCGAACTAACTAGGTTGTCGGTGGGCGCTTTTTATGTTAAAGCTTACGATGCGGTCGCGTGTTACGTTAGTGCTTTTTCTTTGAGGCGAGTAGCTAGCGTGAAGAAACTTGTAAGGGCACGATCGCAAGGAAGGGTGTAGGTGGGCAGTGACCCCACGCTTGTGCTTGAGCGGAGGCAGCGAACGGAAGGGTCGCGCCAGGTGTCGCCACATCTGCCGCGCGCTCGCACCTTCGGCCTACACCCAACGTGGCTTTACCTTCCAAGTTCCAAGTGTTTCAACTTGTTTTGCTTCATTGATTTTATACTGTCAACAAATTTCCATAATTATTCGTATTGTCGTTCATTGGTATTTAAAAGAAGAAGTATCAAAAAGATTTTGTTGGCTTACTTGTGTTTACAGAAAATGTACTATAGCGAATTTATATTAGAAGAGTATCTTGAATATTTATTACTGCTAACGTTTCTACGTTAGTAGTAATAGTTAATTGATTGGCGATCCTAACTTACACCCGTTTGCAAAGACTAGGCGACTTGCGGATAAAAATTTCAAGGCTAACAATAGGGTCCCTTTTTCGTCCGTGGCAAAATTGCAGCTGCGCTCTCACTTAGAAGACGTAAGATGTAAATTACCATTATTCGGGGCCTATTGTCCCGGCCGTGTGCACAAAGATGCGGACTGGAACGGTGTGCACAAATCTCGCAGCTGTGTGATTTTACTTCCTTATTCTTAACTACAATAATACCCGATGTGAGAGCATTGTGCAAAAGTATCGGGAATATTTTTTGCACGTTTATTCACCGATTTTGGTCGGTGACCTATGTTTTGATGCGTGGTAGACAAAATTTTACAACTTTTACTTGCATAGCTTTGGACACCAGATGCAAGTCGGAACGTGGTCATTTTGTTTTGTTTTTTAAAAATGTAAGACATAAACAAAATGCAAGGACGCACGAGATGCAAGGTGTCCGGCCACCTGTCCGCAGTAGGTTATTATCTCGCAACAGATGCGCTCTACCTGCGCGGCTGTGCCCGCCAGCCTAAATATAACTTCACTGTAAACAATCACGCGACCAATGCGATATATTAATATTTGTCTCGCGACTATTGTAGGCACATCAATAACTAGTGACCATTCTTGGTCTAAAGTGAACCGTGCATATTTCTGTTTCTATTACGCTTGAAAGCCATACAATACGAGTTGGTTGACAGTGTGATCATGTCCTTAGTAGTAAAGAATCCTATTTTATGAGACATTACATTATTTTCTTGACTGAGTTAAAAGTGTAATGTTTTTAAAGTGTATGAATGTATGTCCATTTCAACAATTATGAGGTGTCGTTCAATTCGTCGCCATGGTTTAAGTGACATAAACTATATTTTTTCGTATAACTCCCTCCCGCTCAAAAATATTTAGTCAGTTAACTTCCTTGTTCTGCCTGTTAATTTTTTTAATCTTTTGTCCACAGAGACGGAATTTCTATTGGTGCCGCCGTCGTTGATAGCCGCTGCTTGTATAACGGCAGCCGCCCGAGGTTTGCGTGTGAGGATGTCCGTGAGCGATTTGTGTGGTCTGACGCGGACCCCGCCGGCTGCAGCCGAGCTAGTGGCCCGACACGTGGAGCGCGTGCTAGCCAGAGAGACTCAGCCGCAGGAACCTCGTACGAGACACGTCCAACCATCCAAGCAATCCTCCCAGGACCAAACCTCTCTCCCCAACACTCCTACCGATGTACAAGACGTCCGGTTCTGACGCTGTCTACGTTTACATGATTAAGTTCTAATGCCGTAAATTAATATAACTTTTCGAAAGGAAAATTGTGTACCTACGATAACCGTAATGTTGGCCATTTAATGGCGAGGCAGATTAAAAAAGTGAATCGCGAATCTGAATCAAATTGTAATTCATAAAGTTATTTACATCCACGGTGTTAGAATTTGAGATACATTTTACTTTTCAACTTCTTTTCAACTGTTAAACTGATATCCTAAAGAAATATTCCGTCAATTGATCTCATCGGTATTAAGAAGCTGTTGTAGACTGGAAAGAATCGTATTGTCATATTCCGATAGTTTTTTTCTCCGTGCACCTGGGACAGGGCACACAAAGAGAGAGGTAGACAATTTTTTTCAACGCACATTCGGATGATGTCTAGGAGGATTGCTCATTGATCTCAAATTATTTTTATGTACAATATTGCTATAGAATAGATGCGCGTTATTTATTATTAGGCGTCTCGATGAACCTACTGATTTTTCCGAGTTAATTAATACCTTTGTTATATTTATGGGCGATGTCCTGTAAATACGATCTCTGTTGATCCAAAAAATAATTTAAGAGTATTTATTATTATAAGTATTCCATCAGAAGCATAATATCCTTATGCCAAAAGCCAATCCACGAAATGATTTTTGTATTTTTTTTAACTAAAGACAAACGATAAGATATTTTTGCACGTGTCTATTGATCTAAGATAAGGGTACCTAATATAGATATCATGTGAATATTGTATGTGGACATGTTTTTGTGTGGTTTGTATCATGATAATTATTGTAAGATCTCAGATTACAGCAGAATCCAAATGAAATGTCTGTATAGCGTAATTGTGTTTAGTTTTGCTAACGAGATAAAATGTTAAAAATATGTAATATTTATATAGGTCGATGTTAAGTTTTAGTAAATTCTAGTCAATGTTTTACACATTCCTGTTTTCGACCAAACTTTACTTAGATTAGATAGTTAATAAGGATTGTATTAATAGTATTGGAACGGCGCTTACTATAAAATGATTTGTGTTTGAACGTTAAGTGAGCGCCTAGTGTAGTGTACAATAATACTCATTAAGTAGGTATTAATATAAGGAATGCGAGGGAAAGAATGGGAGTTCCAATGTTGCTGCTTTACAGTACTGTGAAGAATTACGTTCAAGTTACGGAGTTAATACGGAGCGGCGTCTTGCCAGCCGCGGCGATCGTTACGGACGTTGATTTAACTAATTAGAACGATCTAATAACAGAGCTTTCAAGTTTCCCTTGGATTTGCATTGTAAGCTTTTATGAACGAATTTATTAATCATCTAGCCTACTCCATTCATTTTTATAACACGATCCACCGCACTTATGGTTACGTTTAATTCAAATGTTGCTGTAATTGCCATACTTTGGATAATTATAATTAAGAATATATCCACCCTTTTTGGTTGTAATTAAGATACGATTAATAAGTTATTACTAAACCATTGTATCTTAAATTGTCCCATGTTAAAAGTTTATCAATTTTATTGCAACTGAATCACAACGACTTGTTTATATTTTGCTTTTGTATAATTTTAGGACTATATTAGTCTAATTTGTAGTTATATTAAGGTAAAGATTTGTCGAATTTGTTGTAAAAAATATAAAAGAAATAAAAAGAGCTGAAACAAAATGATTTTTGTTATGATTATTTTACCAAACTTACTAAAGCGTTGGACTAATAGCTGGTGACGATCTTAGATGAATACGACATCGTTTCTGGACGTAACGTAATCGCCCGTTGCTGGATAACATTTGTATTATTTTATGGAACCTTCGAGAACTACGATTAGTCGTTAAACAGTCATTATCATCATTAGAAACAAATCATGGATTGAAATATTGAGTTAAAACTTTAAAATTAGAGCGAGTTCAAAAAGGCGCCTCTACCGGAAAAGTAGAAATAAGTAATTCCAAAGATTCTTTGTTTGTGACTTATACAATTAAACTATCTAGTGATCGCAGAATCTACTTCGCATCTACTTATTTTTTTAGTAACAGTATGTTCATGAAAAGGTTTCATAAAATTGAAGCCATAGAAACGAAGAGATAACAATTTGTGGTGGTCTTCTAATAAATGTGCACGTTTTGATTAGGGTACGAGCTTGCTCAACGAAACTAAGGAACATTTAAATATTTTAGAACTTAACGCAATGACATGTAAAACGCATTATTCAAAAAGTTTTAGGCTTTTCTTTATTTACGATGTTATGTTATTAGTGACAGTAAGTAGAAACATCGTATTTTAAAAAATGAAAAAAAAAAATACACAGGGCAGAAAATAGAAAATAAAGTGGAGTTGCAAAATATCCATCAGCGCCATCTACAAACATTTGAATTACACCGGGTACTAAATTGTATGGTTGAATAGTATAAAGTTTCTATATTTACCATAAGATGGCGCAGTTCCAATCAAACACTAGCAAGCTTAAGGGTTCTTGCAAGTTATTGATTGTGCTTAATAGATGGCGTATTAACCGTGTTAGAGAATTTATCGAGATTCAAGAATACGAAATAAACACATACCTACTAGAAGACCCAGCAGAGGTTGTTCTGCCACGTATTTTATTCTCCAACCTTCAATTTTCATGTAACTTTAGTAAATGCTTAATGGTTTGGCTGGTCCATTGAGGTATCTCGCTCGACAACAGCACCACTTACCAGACCCAACTGTGGTCCGTAACTCTCCTTGTAAAATACCTCACAAATGTTTTATTACTATCGGTCCAGCAGTTTAGAAGTAGCACCTAGCACATAAGTGTATAATTTAATTATGACATTGTGTATAGGTACTTACTATAAATTAAATTATAAATAACACTTAGGTACGTTGTATGTTTATATTATCAATATTCGTTTATTATGGAATGTAGAGAATAAACTGTGAAAGAAACTTCTGAGAAGGTACTTTTTTCTGTGTTTAGTATTAATTTTCATTTGGTACGCGATAACCGTAAAGCATTTTTGTATCATAGTGTTTTATCTAGTTTTCCCCCATTTTCACATATTAAAGTAAAGATTTACGCACCCTTTATAATTTGTAGTACGTTTATGTTTATAACACAGGTAAGTTCAAAATTATTTATGCAATGACAACTTTGTACCTACTCATTTTTTTAAATAAATATTTCTCTACCCAAAGATTGCCTGGAAGTAGGTAATTGATAATGAAAGTGAGGTAGAAAACATTTGGCAGTAAAAGTTTTTGCCAAAAAGGGGAAAATGCTGACATGCATCATGTATTATTATAGCCTTAATCAGTATGTATTATTAACCTAAACTATTTTAATAACTTTGTATGGATAATAATTACAGTATAATATTGTTATTAATAGGTGATTGCTTCATATAATCTGTATTACATGGTCGTCAGCTAGCGGAGGGGTGGTGGGGGGAGGCCGTGCACCTGAGCCGGTGATTGATGACTCCGACCATCGTCATGATTGCCACGTCGACGCTACTACACTTGTTTTAAACATTAATGTATCAATATGGACTTTAAAACATAACACTATTCTTAGATGTGAAATGTTGTTAGTATGACTAGGTGAGGGTGTAAGGTGAACATTTTTTGTTGTTTTCTGTTAATGTTAGTTTTAGTTGGAGGACAGAAGTATGTTTTCTTTAGGAGTTTCTTTCCGGTTTGGTTATCGTAGAAGTAATAGTCCAAATGGTTATAAAAAAGTCAAATCACATCAAAATATGTAAGTCAAACCGCAACTAAGGTGACTGCTCCAGTTACCTCAAGACTTATTGGTTAAGGATACATATTAATAGGTATATGTTTTAGATACTAAATTGTAAACTAAGTAGACTTATCTGTGTAGCGAGTTCTCAAATTAAGCAGAATTTAGTTCGTATCATGTATCTGTATATTTCGAGGAAAAAAAATTGTATTCATAAGTTTTATTAAATTGCATTCGGTATATCGGTTTTGTTTCAAAAGTTTATTAGTTAGCAACATTATCAGATAGTATTCGTAAATAGAAACCAAGACTTATAAATGTGTGTACCTACAGATGGCGTACTAAATATGTGTGACAATCAGGCAGAAAATCTATCATGTGTAAGTATTTCTATCTGTTGGCATAGTCTAATAAAAAAAATTTACTCTATATAGGTAAACCTACTCGAAAATTTATAACCGTATTTAAAAACGCTCTATAAATTACATAATAAAATTTATGTCCTAAACTGGTACGATCACTATTCTATCTGCAGTTCGGCTCTTTATAGTGAGCCTTAGATCGTTGAAGGGGAAGATCGAGAGGACTGAGGACGGAGGCAGGTCCTGTCGCACTGCTTGTCAAAGTGGCCGCCGGCGTGTTTGAACAACTAATGAGCGGCTCCCCGGAGACGGTGTGTTTGCACCCGACGCCCCGAGCGCTCGCTTCTCGCTTGGCTTTTTCCTATGCCAGGGTTTGCCGAGGTCCCTGGATACCCCCACCGCCCCTCGCACACGGTCTGTTTGCTCCCCATTCGGTGTAGTATCGGACTTTACAGCGCAAATAGGCAAATTATAGATAAACCTCCCTGACCGAAGCGAAGTCGTGAACCGTGTGCGTCGGTCTTCTTAATACTTAAATTATGTTTACGTGTCGTATCGTAATCATATTTAAATGTCGTTGACATTTCCTCTTACGAATAATATCGTAACCCATAAATCGCAGTTTACATGGAAGGTTTTAAAGTTTTGGAAAGACTAGATAGACTACGTAATATTTGCATATTAGGTACTAGTAGAAAGTAAAACGTGACAAAGCCAAAAGTTGTTAAGTTTGTATCTAATAGTTCACTTATAGTTCATTTCATATTTATATAACGTAAAGACGAGGTGATTACGAGTACTTATTGTTTACCTAAGCATTATAAAATTTGACGTAAGTAACAATACGTTAATTAAAAACAACGGACGCGTTAGAGATGGTCGCGAGCTCTCGGCATGTGGTCCGGGGAGCAAATTGAATTAGCGAGGGTAAGACGCACGCATTCGCCATAACCGCCGCATTATCAGATTAGAAGCTGCTGCAACTTGCGACACAACGCCACTGCATCCCATTACGGAGTAATTTAGTTAGTGCTCTGATTGACACTTGACTTTTTTGTGTCATAAATAGTGGATCTAAACGTTTCTGTTGTGTTGCACGCCATAAATGAAATTGAGATATGCACGTTTGTTAACTGAAGAGGAGTTTGTTGTTTAGTTAAACTGAAAAGTAAGGAAAGATTATTATTGCGCAAGACTCAACACAAATCAGAATACCGTGAATCGCTATCATGACCACATAATGATTTTGATTTTGATCGCCCATAAAACTGTGCTGACAAATGATATACATAATATACCTAATGAACGTGCATTTTGACCATCATCATTCTGCATGACATCATTACAGTAAGACATTGTTGTACGCTCAAGATATTTTCCGTTTTATATACTAAGTATATGTTAATACATTAATGATTCAGAACGCAACAAACAAAATGCCGTTACAAACTCATTCCATGTTTACGAAAGAAAAAAATAAGGAAAAGCTTTTGAGAACCAAAAGAGCTACGCGGCATTGTTGTTTGATTGGAGGTCGCTAAGTGATCGTATATATTACGGGAACGTACTCGTGTCGTAGTCTGTCGTGAGGTTGTTTGTAGCTCGTTAGTGTTGTGAGGACCCTGATACTCGTACCGAGGTTCACGGAGGTTCTAAACAGGATATAGTTACGTACTTACCTTTAGAGATTGTAACTGCTGTATTTAGAAATATACTACATTTAAAAACATGTTGGTATCAACTCCAATAATTAGGTCGTAAAATATCATTAAAAATATTTTTATTATAAGCTTTTATTTAACTTGCAATGTATGTATGCGAAGGTGGAATCTTGCAAGTTAAATATGACCAACTTAACATAACGTAAGCGTTACGCAATCATTACGAAAGCGTTATGTGAGTGTTACGCAAGTGTTACGAGCGCGTTACACAAGTATTATGCAAGCGTTACCGAAGCATTATGTGAGTGTTACGTAAGCGTTATGTGAGTGTTACGCAAGTGTTACGAGCGCGTTACACAAGTATTATGCAAGCGTTACCGAAGCATTATGTCAGTGTTACGTAAGCGTTACGAGTGCGTTACACAAGCGTTACGCAATCATTACGAAAGCGTTATGTGAGAGTTACGCAAGCGATACGACCGCGTTACACAAGCGTTATGTAAGCGTTACGCAAACATTACGAAAGCAACAAGCTTTTATATCATTTAATCAATAGATACAATTACTTACAATACATGTACTAAATTGATTGGTTTAATTTAAAGGTTATTTTCTTCCTTTTAGATCACTTAATAAAAGCTTATTTTAAAAGGTTTTTTGACATTAATTTTGTAGAATGTGGTCAAGACGAAAACCTATCGCTTAGTTTGTCATAAATAGTTATCAGATTTCATTAGAGTGCTAAGTTCTTTACTATTATTTGTTGTTCGTGGAATTAAGCTTTTAACTCTATACGCCCTAACTCTACAAACATTTACTAGGTACCTCTCAATAAACTCTACATATTGAGAAAACCTATTTACATCAACTTATTCAAGTGGTGGGGGGAAATTTACTGAACATCTTGAAATATAGGTATATTTTATTAATTATATCAGGGAGTACAAGTAAAAGTACGAGTAAAATCAAGGAGTACGTGTAAAATCTCCATCAATTTTCAGTTCTTTCTCAAAAAAATTGCGTAACACTCATAAAAAGGTAGGTAGTGCAATGGCACTGCCAATGCAATGGCGCAATGGCCTTTTAGGCTCGTCTTGGAAAAGTCAAAGCCTTGTCAGCTGCCCTGGAAAATTAATGTTTCTAGTAAAAATCTATAATAAAAATTTAAAAAAAGAGTTTTTGAATATTCTGCATACGAGAAGGTAAATGGGAAATATCTTTAAGCAGACTTATGCCATGCTTCTATGATTGCAAGACTGCTGTACCTACAGAGCTAATTCCATTCCTATATTTATGAAAAAGTAAGCAAGACGTTTCAAGATATAACAGGTAGGTAAAGCAAACGTACAACATGTGATAAATTATCTTCCAACATTTACCTACCCTACTTGTAACTTTTTAAATTGTAATTAAATAAAAAAAAAACCTATAAAAATCCGTTTTATATTTAAGGCGCAGACCCCTAAAACGTGACAAATGAAATATTAATAATAAATAAATATAGTAAGTAGGAGTCGCGTGACATCGGCATTACGAGGTCCTAGCGCCGCGATGTGTAGGTCCCGCGGGAACAGGGCGCTTCGCCTCCCATGTTGTGAATATCGTTCGAATTATTTTCACACGGCCAAGCCACATTACAAATCACTTACAAATTTATTGTTTTTTATGTCACTGCTTTATTTAAGATTTTTTTTTACACGCTCATAGACCTTCACTAGAATGTCTTGTGAAGACATGTCTTGGGTACTGCAGACAAATCACGAAGACAAAAACGTACCTACAGACCCGGATCGAGAAGAAAACCTCCTCTTTCAAGTCTTGCTGGAAATAGAATAAGGGCCCTTAGAAGGTCAGTTCGACATGGCATCCGTTTTTCTATTCAGACCGTATTGTCTTGAAAGTTCAATTTACTTTATGTAGTTGAGAGCTGCCGGTGCATTTTATTCCATCCAAAGTTGGCTATTGGACAATCCTATTCCACATTATTTTGCCCTTCATTTCTTCTTTTTAAGACTAGTAGCCGCCTCTACTACAGTAAACCTGTTACCCCATGGGAGAAAACAATTTTTCGAGATTAAAAGTAAAAAGAATTTCCATACTTATTTTGACAGCCTGTCAGCAGAAAATAAGCAGGTTTTCTCCCATCAAATGTATGCTAACTTTCATCTAATTTTGTCTAATAGTTTCTGCGTAATACTTCGAATAGACAGACAGACGATAACTGATGATACATAATCGATATACAAGAGCAGTAATAAATAGCCGATTTAATCAATGTTCAGCATTGAACTTTTAAACTTTGAAATGTAGATCTTACCTAATACCTGCGATAAAGTTTCTTTAAATGTTTTGTTCTCTCTCAGAAACTTAATTAGGATTAGAACAAAAGCTTTATCCTTTTTAACTTCACCTTAATACCTTAGTCAACTTAAACTGAGAGACACAAGTATTTTTCTAAGTTTTGGTTTAGTTGTGTAATGTTTTTTAATTTGTTTTAATGTAAGTCGTAAATAATTTGGCAGAGTTAAAGTCGTGTGACGTCGCAATGTGGCCTCCCGCGGGACCGCGCGGGTTCCTCCAATATTGTGAATATTATACGGCTCATTTTCTCACGCACCCTTTGCGTGCCAGACTGCGTGCAATGCAATAACACCCTCTTATCAAAATGTCTGTTTTCCTTAAACTCTAATAGACATCTGTGTGTCTGTAGCTGTTTAATTACATCAATAAAGGCGTGATTATGGGTCTTTGGAGCTTTTTATAAATTTAAGCATGTCACATAACTAATTAAAGTTTCAAGTATTTAAGTTGGATGCAATTTCGCTGCAAATATAACTCCAATCAAATATCAACAGCCATTCATTAAGTGGTACCTACCTGGATCGTTAATTACAACTTTTTTATTTTTCTCAATGACAAAGGAACTGTCGGCGAAAAGAAAAGTAGACAAGTGTCGTGACACGCACCCTCGAGCCATGCAGGGAGGGGGTGCGCGCGGCCAATGGG